>VXBS01000727.1:174963-226777 GCA_013400255.1 Sitta europaea | reverse complement strand
TCAGAGACCCTGGAACTGTGGCATTTCACAAACCAGTTCAAATGTTTAAAAGTTTGCAAAATGCTAAAAAACTCCGCAGAAACTAGTTCAACCTAGCAAGTCACTCTTAGAAGCAGCCCAGAAACTTTAACGGAAAGACATCCATCGACTGTGTCCTGAGCCAGATGACCACTCCTGACATTCTGCAATCCTAAACTAGTGTTGAACTTAGCTTTTCCAGTTATACTCTAGGCTATTTCTTTGTGGTTTTCTGTAAATAAGCCATCTCCTCAGAGGACATCTACCCACCCCCTTTGGTCACCACTTTTTCTCCTGTACAGTCTGGTGGTATTTACTTAAACTTGACCACTGCCCATCACTCCACCCTGCCCTACTAGTTCATAAGGTACCTTGTGCCCTGCATTGTCAGGATCCAACACTAAAACAAAGGTGTGCAAAGTGAACTCACCACTAAGAGAAAAAGCATCATACCTTCCACAGCAAGGCTCCATGAAATAGCACAGAAATGAAATAGCATGGAAACTCACAGAAAATTAATTAGAGTAAAAAGTTATCAAGAAATTGAATTGATCTTTTTGACTTCACCTCTTGAAATTAACAGGAACTGGGTGGGATGGTTCAAAGCAGCTATATAGGAGAATGGTTTCCTGATAATCGACAAGCATCTCAAAAAGTAAATAAGCAGGTAACTTCCAAGGAGGTTTTCATCAACAGTTTTAAGTAGGAGAGATAATAGAAGCCCTCTCCAGGTTTTCTGTGGATCTGATTTAAACAGCAGATACATATGGAATGGACAGATGGCCTTAGGCAGATTAGGAACTTTGAAATTGCAGACCAGCGCAGAATGGACAAATACAATCCTGCTTTAAAACGCTCGTGTAATTTCTATTGTTTGTGTTTTTTTGGTTTGTTTTTTTTTTTGTTCAGCCTGTCTGGAGAATTTTATGTGTAAGTCAAGTTGCCAGGACAGAAGAAGAGGAGGTATACTACTGAACAGGCTCTACATTAGAGGGAGCCTAAAAACTCACTAATTTCAAATATGCATTCTCAGAATCGAGGAAGTCTATTTTTAGAAAAATTCACAAATAGCAAACCAACCATTTATTACTTGAAGTGAATTTTCTCTCTTTCCTTCAATTAAAAAAATCCCAAACTGCACTACAATGCAGAAGTTAACTATCATAGCAGTTACTCTGACAGATTACCTCAAAAAATGTTATGACTCTGGAAGACAACAATAATTTATTTCATATACAAAACAAAAGTTTCTCCACTGACATCTTCCACCACATTCACTGAAATGTGCATTTACCCTCCACTTCATACCTGAATCATGAAGTCATTTTCTTCTTTTATTTCACAAACACAGCGAACAATCTCAAAATCACTTTCTTCAACTTCTTCATCAGGGTTGGTGGTTACATCAACATCCTGACTGCAGTCGTCATCACTCCAAGGCAAGCTATCCATAGATGACTCACTCAGGGTGTCTTCCTCTGTACAGGAAGTATTTATATAAAATCCTGAGTAATTACAAAAAAGGTCGCTCAAAAACTCATCCCAAGTATGCAGACATACATTCCTAAAAGCATGAGTTCATAGTGTAATTTAAGGAATATGACAATTTAAACAGTTTATTGATGGTTACTACATGCTGAAGTTTTATAGTTTCGTTAATGGCTCCTTCAAAATATTCCAGCTTAACAGCTTCCATCATTAAAACTGTACTGTCAACATACAGTGTCTCAAAACAAAGGCACGAAGTCTCTTCAGACAAAACTATGAACAACAAAATTAGGCTTGTACATTCAAATAGGATTCATGCTAGTTGATGCAATTTGTACAATTTGTGACTTGGCACTTCTAGTGTAGAGCTCTCAAAAAGAGGCAAGAGGGTTCTGTTTTATGAACCATTCAATCTCATGAAGTGATGTTTCCATGACAGAAATACTGAATCCAACACAGAATTTAATCCTGCTTCATAAATTATTATTTTCATTTAGTCTTCTGTTTATGACACATTTATAAACTCACAGGCGGTGCACTGCACAAGGTACTCTTCCACAATGCACCCACACTACTTAGCTAAAGCATTAGTGCATCCTAGATTGAATAAAACTGCAAAGAAAATTTTAACTGAACAGCATGCTAAATTGAGAATCTTGCCTCAATAATATTAAAGCAATGTCTGCATCTTCCTTGGGGACAGAATGGGAGGGTCAGAGGAAGAAGATGAGGTATTTTAATTATATGAAAATAATTTAATGAGTTAGAGGGGAATGGAAGGTAAAAATTTTAGTCTTAAGTAAGATGGTGGGGTCTCACCTCCAGTGGGTATAACTACTTTCATTGTTTAGCTCAGAATCACAGAATGCGAAAATAGAACCACCAGTCTGTGGCATAAACTATACCTTTTGGAGAAACATCAGTTGTCAAATTAAAAGGGATGAGAACCTAACACAATAGTTTATTTTCATGTTTAAAAGTTCTATTTCACCTCTGAACTAGGACACTCTTTCCTAATGTACTGTAGAATGACGGGTTAGGCACATTACACTTCCATATTATACTAAAGTTTCACTTCTATTTACACCAGACCTTGTTTATCTAGGCACAAGTTCTGCAGATGCAAAAAAGCAACAAAACAATTCTGAAAAGGATTAAATAAAATAATTTCTGGTATTTTCCACCACTTTCAATATCTATGAACCGATCAAAAGAAGTCTGAGCAACTGATGGCCATGTAACTAAATCGTATGTTCTATGGTTGATATGCTCCAGAAACACAACTGCTCCAACGTGCAAAATATTTTTCAAGACATTAAAAACTACTGAAGTGCACATGGTGGTAATGCTTCCTGTTTGGCCTACAAAGGGGAATTTTGGTGAAGTTAAATTTTGCTTTGTCTAATAGCAAACAAAGTTATGCCCCCCCCAATCAAATGGTTCTCAACACTGTATCTACAAAAGAGAATTTAAAGTTCTTTTATATAATCAAGCTGTCATACATTTTCTATTTCCTTCAAATCTGAGTTTTAAGAAAAAACAAATGTTTATCTTTTTTACTGTACAACTTGTAACAGTAAATAGTAACACGGACCAAGATATGAAGAATCATGAAAGCAGGCCAGACTTTTTTGGGTTCTGTGTATGAAGTACTACGAAGACACCAACAACAGTTTCTCAAGAGCTTCTCATTATGAAGCTCAGAAAGTCCTTATAACCATGTATCATTCTGCTTCTATACAATAACAAATCACCACGCTCTGTGGTCTCTCGAACACAGCACACTTGCAAAGCACACATTTTTAACTCTGAAGGAGTTCTTACTTCGTAAAAACCTTTGGAAATATGAAAAATTTCATTATTAAGTTGGAACATAGGTATTTGAGGAGTTACTAAGGCTCTGAAAAGAACCCACAAAATGAGTTCAATATCTGAAATAAGGACAACAGTCTTGAAGTGTGTATGAAAGTAAAGTCAGAATAAAAAGCAGCAACATCAAGCTCTGGAGCTAACAAACTGGGTCCAGTCCTGTCAAGCAAGGGGAGGCAAATACACACAGCTCTGAGTAAGAATAGCTGAATTTACAAAATAAGAACCAGTTTTTAAGAATGTTAGTGCTGCTCACATATTTACTGGTAGTGAATGACAGAACCAGAAAGTCATAGAGAAGAGTTAACTCACCATTTGCTTTTGATTTTCCCTTGTGCTGTCCGGAATCAGAGCAGTGCAGCAGTGTACTTGGGTGAGCAGATGATTTATTTGAAGAACTGGATTTTGTGACAACTGATTTTTCAGGTAAAAGCTCTTGTGAGATATCTGTGTTTTCCCCAATGCCTGAATACCCTGTAAAATTGTAGTAAATGTTATTATTAAAAAAACTATGGTCAAAAAAGTTAACAGAAGAAACAGCCCCGTGCATGCCTATAGCAGGAATGTGTAATTCACTGAATCAGTTCCCAGTATACTGGAGCTCTGGGACTGCATGATGCTGCTGCAAGATGTGCAAGCTTTCCAGAGGCAAGGAAGGTACTGTCAGAACCAGACAATTTTATGCCACTCAGCCCCTGTTTACTGCTAACAGAAGTGAGAAAGGCTTAAGTGACCAGCCTTTCCAGGCCAACTGTTCTTCAGGCCGAGTATGTGTACAACTGCTTTTGCTTTACAGGCTCTTCCACACAAGCACCGCTAGCTGGAAATCTCCCCCTCATATCCCACTTTTACTCAACTGTTACATTCCCTAATCTCACAGACTACAATGTGGATGGAAAGCACTCGTTTTCCTAGCCTATGTACAGAACAGAATGCCCAGGTGTTCAAGCCCAGATGAGGAGTGTGTGAAGAAAACAACTTGAATAGCTCCTTTGTGTGGCCTACATTGTATATAAATCAAGGGTGGCTGAAGTTACAGGTAGGACTCTCCAGTTATATGGAAAAGATCTTCACAGCTCCTGGACTGAATTACCATAAGGTCAACAACAAAAAAAGGCATGCAACATCTTAAAACCCATGAACAAACTGTCAAGCAGCTCATGGGTACAACTGATACATAAATCTACAAATTATGTCTTGCACATTATCATTATACTTGTGCTCACCATACAATCAGAAACTCATTAAAATTATTTGTTTCAGTATAATTCTAAGTCATTTGGCATATGGTTCTTCCCATCCACACTTATGATAGCTTGCCCTATTCATGGCATCAATCAGAAAAGTATTTTCCATCTCAGAAATTCTTCCTTAGGGAGATCTAGTTTCACAAATTATGCCTAGCAGACTGAAGTATCCTGCAAACCCATCAATAGCAGAGAAAGTTGTCACACTTGATCCTTAAACATTTCACCAAAGAACTTTTCCAGAATCACCTGCACTTTCAGCAGTGAAGAATCCATTACCTCTAACACCTGGGGCAGGCCTCTACTTCAAGTTCAAAGCTTGAAGTGGCTCAAGGAAAGCATTCCCAGGCCTTCATAGATGAAATCAATGGAGAAGACACATTGCTACTACAGCCATTTTAATGTAGTGCAACAGCATGTTATGAGCCATGACAGAGGGACACAGTTTGAGTATAGATTTTAAATCAGGCTTTTATTTAACCTCTCCAGAAAAAAAAGACTAATTGCTTTAAGAAAGAAATTAAGGCTGTGACAAGGTTTAATTTGGCTCATTGATATGGCCCCCTCCCCCGCAAGTGAAGGTGTAAGAAATAGCAAGGTTAACTGCCAAAAAAGAGGACTGTTTCCAAACTCCAGCACTCATAAAGCAACCCCAGAACTAACATAACTGAGAAGAGCTTATTCACAGGGCATGTGCACCCTCTTAATTGGGCAAAGCTTGCATAGAAGCACACTTATTAAGGAAAAGCCCAACTTACAGACTGACATTCCTTTAGGAGTGACATTTATTCCGTACCATTACTACAAGCCACCATCCAACATTAATGATGAAGCTTAATCAGGAAATAGATTATCTTGTCAATCACAATTTAAAATCAATTACTTAATAAAATAAAAGCTAATTGAAGAAAGAAGTCTGAACTGCAATGCCTGCTCTTAAGTAACCTAAAGTGAGTTTTTTTAGGTTATGAACAAAATAATGAAGTCAATTTCATCTATGGAAGAAAAATGAACTTTACCAGGCTTAGACCTCTTTTTCTTTTTTTTCTTTTTCTTTGACTTGGATCTTCCATAGTCTTTGGATTTTTTTTCTTTGTTCTTCTCATGTTCTTTAACAGCTGAAATTAGACAAAATTCCAAATTAGTTAAAAAAATATATACATTCATTCTACTTCATAGTTTTCTTAAAAGCCTCCACAGTTTCCTTGGACAACCAAGACCAGTTCACTGCAAAAAAACCCCAAAACTCAGACAAACAAACACCAAAACCAAAACAAACAAAAAACTTATTTTAAGAATTCACCAGCTCTCAATTGGAATGATCTATTTTAAGTCCTAATTTGACTGCCCCATAACAAAATATTATTGGTATTGTGTGGGAGAAATCAAATGTACAGCACTGGCCATTTATTATTTACGTGCTTCAGAGATCATAAAAATGACTGAGGGGTTTGTTACATCCACTTTCTAAATTACTGTGATGGATATTAACATTGTAAAGAACAATACCCCAACCCCCCAAACTTCAGTTCAGCTCCCTAATCAAATACTTTATTGATATTGAAAATGGAGTAACTGGTTCAGGTGGCTTTAACTATTATTCTCTCAACATCCATTCTCCATTGTTTTCATGGGATTAAAAACACCATAAATTCTGAATGACTGACAGCTGCCAATCAAGTCTGTCCTCAAAGTATGCTTCCAGAGCATGCACAACTCAGTATAACCCTGTTGCAAGGTCACGTACACAAATCCCTGCTTTCCAGACCCGTGTTTGGTTACATCCTGTCTTCCAAATTTAGGTCTCAGCAGCAGAATTTCTACATACTTACGCAGTTCCTTAAGTAAATTAACCTGACTCAGTTAGAGACGTAATCAATACCTATTATGGAAGGATGCCTTGTATCTCAAAAGGGGTCTGCTCTCAGTGCTTGGCTGATTGAACCACCCACCATCCCATTCAGAAACCTATTTCAATGTTGGATGATAGAGATCTAAATAAGCACTTGAAGACACTCTATACTGTAAGAAATCCTCACTTGCACAAACCATTTAAGAACCCTAGGTTGTCTGCAACCATTTATGAGGCAAACCAGCAACATCAGCGTATTATGCCAACCTCTTTCATACATGTCAACAGTAAACTCCACAATTCATCAGCAGCATATTCATGGCACCAACAGTTCGTTCAGAAACAGTAAATCACAGTCACGCTTCATCAGCTCTGGTAAGCATGCAGGAGACATTGTCAATAGCTTGTCCTTAGGAGAATCTTTAGCTCTGCACCTCCCCAGCCCTCTCAGTCTTCAAAGATTTCCTGATACTTTGCGACTTTTCTGCCCCTCTTGACACGAGGCTAGCAAAGGCACCTCAGTGTGTCCACTCACATGGCCACATCACCTGACCTTCAGAGACACCAGGAGTGGCAGCAAAAAGTCACCTTCTTCCACCTCTCCATGTGTGCTGAGGGGGGGTTAAAAAAACCCCCAATAAACAGGAGAAGAAAAGATTCATATTTAAGTGTCAAACACAGTGCTTCCAACTTCCTTCTTACTTTCCTCTGTCCTCATCTCCCATTCTTCCAATGGTCAGGATCCTCTTGGTACCATTCCCTTCTCTCTGCTCACAGGGATGCAAGGAAGTTTTACCATTCTTGCAGAAGGGCAAAGAGAGAATAACTGAGCTCAACAGAGGTAGGAAAAATTAGCTTCTTTTATTTTGAAAACTGAAATTCACATTATCAGATTGCTGGATTTTTTTTAAGATATCCAAGGGCACAAGGTAAGCTTCCTCAACCACTATCAACATATCCAAGAGAAATATGGAAGGAATTGTCACTTTATCCCCTTTGTCCCCTTAAGCTTCCCCACGTGTCTTAAAAATCTGAAAAAAATCTAAGTATTTGCAAATTTCTGTGTGCAGCTATCTTCTGAAGTGCACAATACAGGTAATGATGTATGTCTCCCTGGAAAAAAAACTTTCAAAGAACAAGTATTAAAGTATTTTACCAGAGTCTTCCAAAAAAACCCAGGTAGTGAACAATCTTATCTAAAGCTGTTTCTTCTAAGTGCTCTGAAGTGTAATGAATTTTCATTGACATAAGACCAGATAGAGACTTGTCTAGGTGAGCAGTATCCTCAGAGATTCACATGAACAAACAGAAAGATAAACTGAAAAACACAATCCTAACAATCAAGCACAAAACAACATTTTTAAATGGTTTGGGTTTTTTTAAAAAAAAAACAAAAGGTTTCAACTTCCTTAAATGGCAGAGATGCCTAAGAACTGGGAGGAGTGCTCACCATCACATCATCACTGTGGAAGTTCATTATAATCTCTAAATGCCACACTTGCACATAGGACACATCCCATTGAGTGAGAACAGTGAGGAGATACTGATGGATCTCATTCAGACCTCCCTACGAGGGAGGGCAGTGAGGGATCCTCGAGAACAAACAAGATGCTGAGTACTGTCTGTCTGCTACAATCAACAGAACAACAGAGACTGGCAGCTAAGGAGGTGATCTCCAGGACACAGACCATCTATCATAGATACAATAGTCTAACCTCAGATTTTATTTGCATTTTCCTCATCATTGTGACTCAAGTTCTTACCAACATCTGAAGGAAAGTGATGTAGAGTAATCTAGAAGTATGCTGGAAATTACTTATATACATACAAAATATTAAAATACATGCATTGTTTCTATGAACATCTGTGTGTGTGCATACATATGTCCCCCAATCCCATTTGGCTGTTACCCACCTATATTACAGTAGATTTCAGTATAAACAGTTTACATGATACCACTGAATAGTCAAAGTTAAGTTCTTCAGAGATGTTTAGTAGCAATTGCTGACTACCAGAAGTGGTCAAATGCTATTGAAAAAAAACCCTACAAAATAAACCACCCTAGGTCATTGTGCCTCATGCCCACCTCCATCCCACTCTTTTAAGTTTAGGTATCTCAGTAAGTACAAGATTACTTAAAACATTTAATGATTTGCACACCCAGGAGTTTAACAGAATTAAGAACTACAACCTTTTCATGACCTTTAATATTTTAGTACTTTTTACATCTTATAAATATTACCAGTGGACTGGGAAGAATAAACCCCAGTGCAGATAGCACGAAAACTTACAAAATGACAGTGAAAAAATACCGCTTACATTTTATGCCGTATATTTATACAAAATTACTCTATCTAAATGAAAGTATACAGAATATTATCAATTCCTTATAATGTTTAAAACTTTCCTAAGATTTTTCCATGTTTAACTTTCCATGCTAAACCAAAAGCCGTACCATGTTGAACTCTTTCTCTTTCCCGAGGCCTCCGCAGTGCTCTTGCTATGTGGTTCCTGGTTTGGTCTCTAATAGAATGTCGGTGACTATTTAACGCACTTACAGGAGTTGCAGTTCTTCTCTTTTCTACTTTTGCATCTCTACATGGGGTACTCCTGAGGGCTATGTGTAGAGGAGCATCTACAAAGAGAACAAAGACCAAGTCCAAGCTTTAAACACTTTCCAAAGTCAGTCTGTTTCAGCAGCAGCAGCAGCTCTGGCAATCCACGTGGAATGCTTCTATCACACATTGCTCAACTCAGTCCTAGCCCTGACTAAAAGGCTAATGCTCCAATGATCTTGTTGGAATTGTTGAGGGGCTTTTCTTTCCAAAAGAAACAGGGGATGTCCACCCCAAAGCTCTATTCTTCTAGAAAAACTGTGACTTTGAGAGAAGATGAAAAGAGAAACAGTTCAGTTTGGCAGAGATATGGGTTGGGTAATTTTTATTAGTTTCTCCAAGAGAAAAAGTACTCAGTTGGTTTAATTAGAGGAAACACAGCTAGTTCTCCTAAGTGTGCTCTGTAACACATAGAAGTGGCACATACAAGGAAGAACAGTTTCTATATACACACTGATGAAACAACAGTGTTTTGATCAAGAGTGAGATGCAAGAATTCAGGATCACTACCTAAAATTCATAAAATTCGTAAGATGCAGACATGGCTTCACCTGTGATTCCATTTTTTTTTAACTTAAGTCAAACAGTCTCATCCTCCTAATTGCAAGTAGCAACTCCTACTGAAAGACTCCTGGACACAGAAAGAGAGCAGTGAACGTGAAAAAAGCTAAAGCTGCTTGGTAGGTAGGACAGCAGACTAAACAAGACCAGTACATTGCCATTTTGGCAAGTACCTTGGTCAATGAGACCCAGGAGTCAAGGTGACAAGTTGCTGACATTTATGAAAAATATCCAGTTCTATCATCATACACATCTCAAAAGTTTCAGAGTATAAGAAAGGCAACTTCTTTCTAGTCTGAAGATTAACACTCCACTTAGAGACCTTTAATAAAACAATTGTGTGCAGAACCTGAAAGTGACTGAAAAGGGAAGGGAAAGAGTCCCAGAAAGTGCACTTAGGAGAAGAAACTGGATCAAGCACCCTCTGCACTGATCAACATTTCAAGCTGAAGAAATAACAAGGCACATTAAGACATGCCATTGTAGAGCTTTTGGAATCACATGGAAGTCTTTAGGCAAAAGAAACTCCAAGAAGCAGAAATCTAATGAATTTTCCCTGGTCCACTCTCTCTGTGAAGTTAGAGCTTAAAGAAAATAAAATTCAAACAAAACAAAAGCCACTTGCAACTATTTCCACAACCAAACTTACCTTCTAGTCACCTGCCCTAGTGCTCTACAGCGGACACAACAGACAGAAATTAAACCAAAACCCAATTACCACAGAAGACTCTCTAAAAGATGCCTTCTCTGTCCAGACACTGCTGTCTTTTACTGGGTGCGTTTTTCACTCAAGAAAGTAGAAGGCTTTGTCCACAAAGAATTACTAAACCAGAAGATCCTCCTTGATAAACACCACAGTATGTGTATGACCCTCCATTTGCTACATAACTATGTTCTCTTGAAGGAATAAGTAGAAAGAGGTTTTGTTGTAATTTTTTTGTTTGGTTGGATTTTTTGGTGCTGTCTTTATTTACTTGTTTATTTTTAAGTCAGGTCTATTTTTACTTCCTGCTCCTCTGAGGACTTCCATGACTACAGGTCAAGATATCATCAGTTCAGATGACAAAAACAGAAGAAAACTTTTTCCCATGGTACACAGTAGATGAGAAATAAAATTCAGGTACTACATAATCTCTTCGGGAACACCAGTACCCTAATAAACTTCATGAAATGCAAAAAGTATATTCCAGTACAGGGTGAAAAGTCACATAAACAATTTTTTTCTGCAGCTTCCCTGACTGTCTACCACTCTGCAATAACTTTCCAAAATATTTACCCAACACTATGTCAGTGAAACTCAAAATTACAATAAAAAAATCCATATAAACCTGATGGCCTCCATTTAGGCCTCCTAACTTTCCCTTCTTCCAAAAGCTCACCGCAATCTCATGAATTAACATTTAAGAACACTATAGCCACCCTGATCCTACCAGTCTGCAACAGCATAAGGCCTCTTAGCTTCCTGTGGGCTGACACAGGTGCACACAGGCTCTTGGTGAACAAAATTGTATTTTGCATCCATTGGTTTTTGTAGCTTTGTGAGACTTAATTTCAATGAGATTTTTGCCAAGAGTACATCATGTCCTTTACGACACACAGGTTAACATACTTCTGGTAAGATTTCTCAGCTAACCATAACACTGTCCTGCAGGAGCAGTCAAGGCACTCTATCATACACTGGATGCATTGTTTTTTTCAGTAACTGACCCAAACATTCTAGGTTTTGAAACATCTTTGTTCCAATGACAGGAAAGTTTAGAGGGGCTACAAGATCTCTGAGCACTCTGAAATATTTTAGAAGTTGTGATTAAATTTGAGAAGATGAGATTAAAAACCTGGAAATTTATCCTAAAGTTTTGGAACAGCAAATATTAAAACTGATGCCTTGGAGATGCAAACTTACAAGCCTTCCATGCTGAAGTGTCCTTTTCCCTCTTCATTTGGAAGTATAACTCAGACAGGTCAGTTTATTAAATCATTCTCTAAAGAATAAAGAACAATTATTCATAACAACCACAACTAAGACCGTATATTTAGGCATGTGGTTTTAAAACTTGTACATTTCTCACATTCAGATTTTCTGGATTAATACCTCCTGCAGAGTGTGCCACCTGCTCCCATCCACTGGCCTCCCCACACCAACCTCAACCCTCCAGGTTTCCTACTCCTCTGCCTCCACCCAGTCACAGGATGACCGGGTTGTGAGGCTGCAGCGACAGCAGGACCACGCCCATAGAGATTACTATGAGGAGTACACAGGGGATTCCCTAAAGCTGCTTCTGGAGGCCCCATGAAGACACACACTCCTGTGTCTCACCTCAGGAAAACCACAAAAGGCACGAAAAGCCTCATGACTCCCTGGGAAATTACACTTTCATTGTCCTTGAACAGTAATGTTGTGGTTAAACATCAGGGCAATTAATTTCCAGCTCAGGTAACACTGAATACCACTAACAAGAACAGGAGGTAAATTCACAAGATACAGGAGATGAACAGGATTGTTGATTAACTGCCTCCTGCATTCTTTCATGAAGTTCTTTCAGGCCTCTCTCTCCTAAGCCCAGAAGAAGTAAAGACTGCCATATGAAGAGCAGACCCAGAAGCTGTGACAGATCTTAGAAACTAACATATACAGACCTGAGATACAAAATTACCTCAACCATGCAGAAACCACACAGACAGACAGAGCTTCAGGGAACTTACTACTGAGCACACTGAGGTTCAGTGACAGACAAGGCAGTAGCTTTCTGTCCCCTGAAACCCTGATGCAGGAGCCCAGGTAAAATCATAACTCAGCATTCACAGGAAGCAGACTGCATATTCTTAAGTATGTGAATCAGACAAAGCTAGCATTCACAGCTGTGAGATCATTTGCTGAGAACTTCCAGTGGTATTTTAAAGAACTGAAAGAGCATGTTTCATCTTGACTTACAGCCACCCCTAGAAACCAAATACATTATTGCCATGATAAGCCATTGAATACAACTGGCAATTCTACAAATATAGAGGCTGTTTATGCAGATATTCTCCTGCTGCAAGGAAAAAGCCCACAATTTGTAGATCACCATGCACATCCCACTGCTGAGCAAAGAGGCATCGGTCAGCCAGAACCAAGAGGAAACGGGAAAATTCCCAAAGGATTAATTAACCTGACAACCACTACACAACAGGCCAGAGGTTCGCCTGGGAACAGTTGTTAGTGACAACCAGATGCCTGAGATGTTTTAAGATGTCAATACAAGTTTGCCAACCCCACCCACACACAATTCAGCTCTCATCAGAAACAAGTATGGACAAAATACCTATTTTGCTTACATGCATTCATGTAAAGAATTCATGCGTGGAGTCATACACTAACAGGACACATTGTAATTAAATTTGAGTAGGCAGAATTTTCTAAAAATGAGATTATGAAAAAAATTAAAACCTACTGACAAAACCCGTTTTTTCATTCTTTAAGTGCATTGTATGGACTCCACAGTAGGGACAGATTTTTTACAGAATCCAAACTACTAATTGAAGGTCTATTCCTTTATTTTTTTCTTCATGGAAGAAACGTAGGAGCCAAGCACAGCAGCAGCTTGTCAGACTGAGGCTACTGTTCTACACTCACACCCAAATCTAAGTCTAATACTGTACAGTATTTCTGAAGTCCCAAAACTAAGTTTAGCTTCCGTTATGACCAAAACTCCTGAGAAGAACAAAACTATGTCCTAGGAGTCACTGGGTATCAACTCATGAGGTTGCTGTCAGTACAACTGTGCTGACAGCAGTACTAAGTAGTTATCAGGAGCATTAAGAGCACACCAATCACCTCAGATGGCACTGCCATGCATGCACATTATCAACTCCCCTACTTGTTCGCAAGGTTTGTACCTTCCTGAGAAAACTTCAGCATCCAGCTTCTCCAGGGTATGACATGGCAGCACATCAGCTCTGCAAGCTCTCAAGTCATGACTTTAAGATTTCAGAATATATGTTCAGCACAAAGGCATAAACTACATGTTAGCAAATCTCCAAATGAGGAGATTTTACTAAAAATATGGAAGTCACCTGTCAGGACCCAAAACATTCCTCTGACTGCCCTGGAAAATTTACACGTCACAAGAGTTTAAGTATAATAGTAGTTAATTTGTCACAGGGTGAAAAAGTAGAATTTTGGGATTTTAGAATGGGGGTTCAAGAGGCAAAGATAGAGGAATTTGGGTGTGTCCTGTCCTCCTCCTTCATCTTCTTGCCCTCCATCTTCTGCTGTGATGGTGGCACTTTTTGACTGGTTTAGAGTAGAGACACACTGTCCAACATAGCTGATAGATATTGGAAAATTATTGTAAATAAAGTACACGTAGTTTTTAGTACAAAAACATAACACCACCCCAAGGGTGGTGAGTCTGCAGTCTGCCACAACCTGACCTGCAAGAAAGATTTTTCAGCAGGTCAGAGAAAGAATGTAAGAGAGAAGAAAAAATAAACAACCTTGAAAAGCAGAACAGACAAATCTCAACTTCTTCTGATGCGGGGCTGGGAGAAAAGAGACTTTTTAATACCTCGGGGTCATCACAACAACAGAAACCCGAGAGTCACCAATCCAGAAAAACTCCAAGTCAAGATGTCAAAATTATGACTTGCGGGTACAAAGAAAGAAATGAAACTATTCTATGTCTCATGCCCTTGGAGTGGTCTAGGTCAGGAAAAAAAAATTTTATGGGTCAGGAAACAGCAATCTTTATTAAGAATAACCTTTTGCAGGCACTTTATACAAAGTAACAAGGACAGAGACATATCTAGAAGAGAAAACTGGTACCTTCAGAGAAAACTGTTTACAGTGTCTGCAGGGTACGAGTCATGTATGGGATGATGTACTTCAACAGTGAACTAAGGGGTTCTGCAGCAAAAGAGAAGGGACCACAGAGGAAAAAGCCTGTCTGAAGGTTAATGCATACGGGTACAGGATCCAGTTCTACACTATTCTTTTATTACCGTAATAAATAAGTAACTGACATAAATTTTCAGATACTATACCACGTTTAATTTCCAAGTAATAATTCTGATAGAGCATCTCTATTTGAACTAGCATGAAATCTAAGCAACTCTTTAATCTAAGACCAACACTGAAGTCATCTGCAGCCCAGACTCAAAAAGCCTCTTTTAGGTTTATGCATCCACATACATTCATGCAGATCTCGATTCTCGTAACAGAGGCCTGCAGGTGGCTCTGCAATGCACCTGCTGAGGTGTCCTGGGTTGAAGCATATTCTATCACCATCTTCATGAACTGTTGAAACCAGGTGAGGCAGTGCTCCCTGCCTCCCCCACTCTGAATTATCTTCTGCTAATGGGCCCATCAGCACCTTGCCACATGACTCACAGATAACTCCCTCCTGGACTATCTCCTGTTAATGAGCCCATCAGGCCTTATCACATGACTCACCATCCCATTGTGAGATGCTCTGCCCAGAGGGAGGAGCCAAGCATTCCAGCGTGGATATAAGCTGAGATTCTGAACACCAGAGCACCGCTTACCTACTGGACTCCAGAGGACAAGAGCTACTGCTGGATCTTCAGACCCATTATTTCTACAGGATCACCACTTCATCAGAACCACTCTGCTTGGACTGCTACCACCATAGAGTGTCGGGTTGTATCCTGTCTTTGTCGGTGTTCTTGTACTACTGCATCTATTTATTTATTTATTCCCTACAAAATTGTAATTCTGACTTATGATCTCCCACTGGTTTGATTTCAAACTAGTACATGAAGTGTAATGCAACCCGAGAACTGAGGGCAGGTATACCTGCATCTCCGATAGCTCAGGGGGACAAAACATCAACTGTCTTCTTTCCTGAGGACCAAAGTAGCAGCAACTCAAGGAGGCATTGTAATATTTATTGGGGGGAAGATCTGCATCATCATGATCTCATACTACTTCCTGATAAATTTAAGAAAGGTTTGCCTGAACACATCCAGTGGCCATGAAGTCCTAGTCATTCTTACATATTCTATATTCTGTAAAATACAAGCTGCAGACAATGGCAGTTCCTTCCTCTCTGTTCAGAGCAACTACAGAATTCAGAAAACTATCTGTCAAGTTTTCTACTGCAAAGGCAAGATCCTTCTTTGGAAAAAGGGGGAGACAGCTCCAATCAGTTGCACATTAACCTTTCCAGCTCACTCAAGCTTTCATTCCAATGTCAAGCAGCACAACTTACATATCAGTAATTGTAATTTCAGAGTCTCCATTTCAGTGCAAAGCAACTATATTCAAATTGTTCCTTCCCAAATCCCACAACATGTTCACTGAAGACCACTTACATACAGCATCTTTTCTATGTGTTAAAATTTAAAGCACTGCAAAGAAAAAGATTTATTACTATTCTAAATGTTGCATATTTTCCTATAACTTTAGAAGCAATAATTATTTTCACTTTAAATCCATCACCAGACAACCCTCATCATTTATTTTATGTGTAGCAGAAAGAGTAAGACCCAGAAGTCTAAAATAAAACTTGTGAGGTAAGTGTGACAAGGCTTCTAAAACATCTTCAAGTTTACAGAATAACCATGATTGCTGGAAGTTTTATATGTTAGAAATTGCCACCTTAAGCACTAAAATCTACGTAATATAGTGAAGTACAAGAAAAGGACATTTGTACCAAAAGGTAAAATGATTTAAATATATTCTTTTCAAATAGGAGAATTTTTGCTCACAAAAGGATTGTAAAGATGAAAAGTATACCCACCACATACCAGACTGAATCATGGATTCAAGAGCTTTCACTGTAAGCAGTACCTCCTGAAAAGCCTTTAGAAAAGGTGTCATAAGTGCTCAGCAGACAGAAAGTCTTGCGTAGAAGACTGGCTTTCTGTATGTCCCATTAAGACGGAAGAACAGAACTTTAAATATTAAAGAGCTTGTTAACCTCATTAACTCTGCTTTCGACTGTGCAGCACCACCAAACAAAAGTTTGGGAAATTAAGAACATACTGAGTTAGAAAACAATGGCACTTTGTAACAGACATAAAATTAACATAGAATGACATTACTTTTCCTCCTCAAGAAAAACTGTACTATAGCTCCACAACGGCAGACTTCAGCTGTGAAGGCAACTTAAGAATTTTACAGCCCCCTGTTCCACCTTGATGCAATGTTCAGCAGCTGTGAGCACACCCCAGGTTTTTTGTGCAGAGAGATGCTATGAAGCACATCATGGAAATGATCCAGGTGAAAAGTATTCATCCATAAATGAAGAATTAGAGGGGTGGGAGCTTAAAATAAGCAAATACAGTTACATCTCAGCTCCACAAGGTATTACTTGCCAGTGATGGTGGTGCATATGACTGTATGCACTTGGAGGAAAGGATAAATGGAAGGATCAAGATCTTGTAGTCAGTGCATTCAAGACAATCACAACAAAGCAACTTGTCAAATCTAAATAATTACATAGTTCAAAAGAGCCAAATAGAAGTCTGGTTATTGAAAAGCCTATGATATGCACAAAGCCTGTTTTGATCACTTTGCAGCTGTCAGCAACCAGTCTTCACACCATGCTTATCTCAGGTATGCTCATCCAGGCAACACTTGAGTTAAATTAAGATGCATGCAGAGTACAATACATACAAATCGTTACATCCTAATGCATTTAAAGAGAACTCTTTTCCTACCTAATCCAAGCTTATGTCTTTGCATTACTTAAAGACACAGAAGTATTTTGGAGTTTACATGTAGTAACAATATGTAAAGTCACACTTATCTTGTTAGGAACAAGCAGTAGCACCTCAAATGAAAAGTCATTTTCTGGGTTCTTTAGGAAAAGCAGCTGCGAAGCAAAGTAAGGCAGGATATATCCTGCTGTATTGAGCTGGAGCTCTGTGAGCAACTTGCAACACTTTGGAATTCTTAAAGTATTAATGAAGGACCAACTGCAAAGACAAAAGACGTCATGGAATTCAGCAAGGAGAAAGATGGATTTTATTAAAAAAGGCTCACTGAGAAGACAAAGGACATGTTTTACAGACTTGTAGTACACAGAGACATCAGTCCAAAAGAGTCAAATCTGGACAGGTTACCAACAATCACTGCAGCTCACACTAAACCTAGACTGCCACTCTGGTGTCATGCCAGGCAGAGAGTGCTTCAGAGAATGAGGGTGAAGCAAAAGTGAATGCAATTTTGCAGACTGCAAAGCAGTTAAAACTTACTTTCTGGCAAACCAGAAAGTTTTTATCTCTTTCCACTGACCATCTGTTGTGTGAAGATCTTTATCAAGCACAGCTGAAATAACTGCACTTGTTAAATACTAAGACTTTTCATCCCATAGAACAGTAAATACTGCAGAAGCTGGTACTGGATTTCCAGCCAGGTATGTACTTGAAGGCAGTAAAGTACAGATAAGTAAAGTCAAAACCTAAAGACAAGGAAGAAACAGGAGAGAACTGGAGGTACTCAAACTGTTCCCTAATACAGAAAAGGACAAATGTCTCCAACCAATACTATTTGTAAGCCAGGAGAGAAATAAAAATCAAGTCAGAAACTCAGGAAACTGTGGTTTTTAAAAGTGATCAGAGGTTTAATACACAAGTGAGCTGCTACAGAAAAATAAGAGAAGCTGCACAGTGGGATCTTTACCAGAACATAACCTTGAATTCTAGAAGAAGGAACATCTTCATACTTTTCTACAACATGATGTACACACATATTATGCTTCTTCTCCACATAGAAACACGCTAAGACACAGCCCTAAAAGAGACTCCCCTCAGCCCAAAAGAAAATTCATTTCTGGTATTTTCTGCCTATCCTGCCTGCTGCTGTTTAAAACAAAAGAAAGAGGTCAGCACCATACTTACACGGTGAACCAGCTGTGGTCCGTCCTCTTTTTGCTCTTTCTTGATTAGCTTTTTCAGAAGCCAAAGAAGCTCTGGTTTGAATGTTTCTTTTTACAGGGTTCTGCTGTGATTCTGCAGCCTTCTCCACTCCATGAAAGTATTTCATGTGATAATGCAATAACTTGGCTTTGCGGAAGGATTTTGAACAGTCCAAGAACTTGCATCTAAACTTGTGATCTTGGTCAACAGCTGCAGCTTTTTTTGATGCAAGAAAATCTGTTCTCCTACAAGGTTTTGTTACTGTAAGAACAAAACAGATAAATTGCCCCATGCATATGCTATATTTACCAAATGGTTTCCTAATTAAACAGCAAAAAGAAGTTACGTAAGCATGCATTCACAAATATTAGCTATGAAGAGCTAAAAATAAAATGTTAATGCCTTATCTGCCCTTAAGATCAGTAATTCTGAAGGGAAAACTCTAACCTACACTGCTCATAAAAACTGTTATAATGCCACTGTTTTTATGAATAAGTTACAATATTTTGCTTCCCTGAGTCCTTGTCCAACAGCTGTTATCACTGCACAGTGCTCCTAAAGATAAAAGACTGAATCACACAGAGATTACATCCCTAAGTCTGAACACTAAAGATTATTTGTTCACAACTATTCACACCTTTGGTGTAACAAGAAAACAGTTCTGCTTCCTGCTTACAGTTATTCTGCCACCTGCTTTCTGGGTGCACAGTCCCACCAGCAAAGCCCGGTTACTTCCAAAGACAACAGAAGCAGTATGCCAGAACATTTTTAAAGTAGAATAGATATTTATTTCAATTTTCAAGCAGCAATGAAAAACACAATTGCCTGCATTGGTTACAAAATGTTCCCTATGTGCTATACTTACTTAGTTTCTCAAAAAGCAAGGAAAGTCTGAAGATTCAAACATAAGAACATTTTAAGGCACCTATTCCACAGAGCACTGCTGTGCAACCCAGGGTTGTACCCATCATTAATTTCAGAAACTTTTAGTTCATGTTTTTGCTTTAGAAACATTTTGAACTAAATCAGATTACTGTCACCCGTATCTGTACTCAATACAACACGAGAGGTAAAAATGAGGAAACAGACCTAAATAGATCTAGACAATCATGCATCACTAATACATACACGGCACAAAAAAAACCCTCTCTAGCTAGAAGAGAATGGAAAGGCAGTATCATTTCCAAAAAACAGGTTCCAAATACAATTTTTCAATTTGCTTTGCCAATACTGAAGTGTTATTTCCATATTTACAGGAGTTTTCAACTTTTAGGATTAAGAAAGACGTGTTTAACTACAAGACCCAAACCTAACAACAGTGACTAAAACTGAAGGGATGCAGCACATGAATGAAAACTAAGACACTGCAGCTGTAAACAAGGGACAAAAGTACCCAGAAACATTAGGTACAAGAATACGATTATCTGTAAGTGCAGTAAGGCTTTGAACAGGAGTGTTAAAGGCAGTGTCAACACGATCCTGGAGTAAAAACACAGTACAGCTTGTTTCCAAGATTTTAGCATGCAGTAACAGAAATCGTGTTACTGAGCAGCAGACTTAAAGGTTGTCACAGTGCAGAGAAGCATCCTGGACACCTATATCTGAGGACACCCAGCCTTTGACTACCGTGTACAAACAAATCTTTAACACGGAAAAACACAAGCAACTGTACCCTGATGCATAGGGAAAGATTAAGTCATAAGCAACACCAAGCTGGCTTAAGAATAAAAATATGCAGTGAAATTGGAGAAGGAAAATAGTACAGAGAAAGACACTAGTTTTGGGTGTTTCACAGTGGTAATGACCAGGAGGAAGACACTATGGCATAGCCACATAAAGAACATGCTGACAGGAACATCAGTAAGACTGCAGCAAAGCCAAACTCACACTTGCAGAATGATGAAGTTTGCCAATACTAAAATCAAAATATACTGCAGGCCATCAAAAGCTGCATTCAGGAAGAATAAAAAAGGAAGGCTCAGTACAATGGTCTGCGGGTTTAGTGAAAGCAAACACAGAAAGGTTCTCTTGACCATAAAGGAAAAAAAATCAGCATTTGGGACTACAGATGCTGAGAACTTGTTACTATTCAATAACCAACATGAAGCTGGAAAACAACCGCAGCAGAAGGGACTAAAGGCATCCAAAGACTCAACAAAAATCCATTACAAAGATAACAAGGGAAACTACTACACCATCACACAACTGGCAGGATGAGGTCCTGCATCCAAGCTCATAGCACTTCCCTTCCACTGAGCTGGACATATTCTGGAGAAGATATAGGGAATGGCTTCTAACTGATCAGCTACAAGTTGGAAAAGGAAAGGATTGCATTAGTTGAAGTTAGAAATAGGGATAACAACACGGGGCAAAGGGAAAGGAAGCAGACAAAAAATTTACTGCAATGTGCAAAAAGAAAGTAGTCAGAGTAATAAAAATACAATCTCACAAAATTTGAAACAAAGCTTCAATCATTCCCATGACTACATTTTCCTTCTTTATAAGTATCACAAGAGAACTCTCTGTCACCCAGGCACAGTAGGGGAGCCTCTGGGGAGGCCCTTGCCCCATGCACTCTGAAAATGGCATCCTACATCAACACCTAAAAAAGCAGCTACCTTCTTTATACACAGAATTTTTGCTCACAACATATGGCACACTTAAATTGGTTTCTAGAGAAACAGCTTTGGTGTACTGTCTTCACATTTTCAGGCACTTGCCTTTACAGAGGAGCTTAGTGGATATTTTCTGTAAGTACGGAGGAAAGTGAATGGTAAATTGACACCCTGCTATTTTTCCCATGATTATAATCAAAATTCAAACACCACCTCTGCTTTTCAGTCAGCCATTACAACATTAAGCACAGACACTCATAGTCAAACATCAGTGTGTCCTTCAAGTTTCACTACAGAGAAAAACATTCCTTCGGCGATGGAATGTTCCAGTCAGCAACCCTCCCCATTTCTCACTGAGTTGAATTATCCAAGGGTCAAGCTATGACCATGCTCAGCAGTAAGTTCACTGTAAAATGCACAGTGTGAAGCTTCCAAGTCCACCAGAAGTGTTTTTACCCCATCACCAAATCTCTCTTTGACATGACTCCTGCTGGGACAGGAATATTTGGCAGCAACATGGCACCTTGACTGAAGGTCTGCCATCCTGTGGCATCTCTTGCAACACCCTGGTAAACAATCCAAGAACTCTTCCCACTTTCCCCCACTTAAAGCTGGCCTTATTGCAGTTTCAAGCCACTAGACCTCCACACACAATTGCTTGCTAAAATGAGGAAACCTTCACTCTCTATTTCCTGGTCTCCAAAGAAATATTAAGTGAAGGTCAAATTATGTTAACTGAAACAACTTTCAATTAAATAAAATAAAATCCATGCTCAGAAGTGTGAATTTTTACATACCACCAGTGTTGTACTTTAGATCAGAATTCAATGTGAGTGAATATTCCCAAATTAACTTTAATCTAGCTTGCTCAAGTCCTGACAGAAGAGCCAGGAACAAGAGTGCATAAACTCTATCAGTCACTGGGTAGGTGTTAACCAAGCCCTTTACCACAAGCTGTTACCACAGCTTTGCTCCTTGCATATAATGAAGCAAGCTCAGGCCACATCCCACATATTCCATTAGTGCGAATAACACCATACACACAAATATTACACATTCAGTTGGAATTCTCCCGAGCTTAAACCCAAAATACAAAAGCTCAGCAATAGCTGAAGGAGATCAACATCAAAAGAGCTCGATTTTCTAAATAGTAGAAGACCATTTACACACCTAACCTGAGCAAAGGAAGGAGGTCAGTTCCCTCCTGCACTGAGGGTACCCATTAGTAGAAAGGGAGAGGACGTGTCACTTGAAGTTACTTGAACTCACCAGAGTGAGTGAAATGTGTGCAAACCAGTGGGAAATTTAGAAAAAAACAACAAACGACACACACGAATTACTCCAGCAATGTTAAGCAATTGTAAAGCTTTCCAAATGCTTACTTACACTTAAAATTAAACTTGTTTGATAGAGCATAAACTAGGAAATACGTATTCAAGTTTCCCCAGTTAGATGTAGATCCAAAGATTAAAGTTATGAGAAATAATCACAGGACAGCACCATGTTTTGACAGTCCACTATCTGCACAGGAAATTTTAATTTGAAAAGGCAAGGTAAGAATACTTCCCAACTAGGAGAAAATAGGGTATATATATTAAGACAGACACTGAAATGTTTCAACTATTTAATTAATTAGCACTAAAGCCTCTAAGTCCAAACATAAGGATACAAAAATGCACAATCAGAATTCCCAAACAGTAACAGTAATATTACCACATACTTGCAGCATATTAAGGAGAAAAGAACCTGACCTTTTACAGTGTTAAGTTCAATTTAATCCAGAATTCCAAACACTGAAAACAAGTACTTGTTAACTTCATCACTCATGATGAAAATACTACACCCAGTCATTTAAAAATTATGATTTCCACTTTTAAGACTGCTATCCAACTTGAAAGCATAAGACTAAAACTTACTCCACAAGGAATAAAAATAATCATTTTTACCAAGGTTAACATTGCAAGAATGCACAATTTTAACCCTTGTACAAGTGCAAAACACCTGGTCTCAATTGCCTTAAGAAAAGCATGAACATTAAATATGAAAAACCTGAACCTGTAGCAGCAGAAGGTTCTTGAGTTCTGACAGGAACAGAGGAAGACTCAATGTCTTCAGCTTTTTCTTCCTGCAAACTGGCATCTGTACTGAGTGCTGTGCTATGCGATGTATTTCCAGGTGATCCTTGTCCACCAAAACTTTGGTCAGATACAACAGGAATTTCTAACTGGACTAGAATGAGAAAAAGATTTTCACTGAGTAAAATGCATACAAAAGCATACTGAAGAACACTGGGGAGGGAGGGGGAAGCTTCATCACATTATAAGGGAGAAAAATAGCTATCTATGCTCTTGACTGCTTGCTCTTGATCACACAATTTTTGCAACACAACTAACTTGGAGCACCCCTTTAAACTCACAACTGCTTAGAAACACACAAGCTAACTGTTTAGAGCACAGAACAGGACAGATCTCCACAAACCACTACAAGAGCTCCCTCAAAAAAGAAAGGCAGTGAAGGACAGGGCAGAAAAGTGAGTGTTATCTCCACCCAGTTTAAGTATAAGAGCATCCCATTTGATGCTTTTCGTGTTCAAGAGCAAGACTGAACTGTAAGAACTCTGAGTTCAGTACTTGGGCTGTTACTTCTACAATCTGAAAGTTTTAAAACTTTGAAATTACCTCATTTTCACTATCAGAACCTGCATTCCCTACAAAAGAAAACCAACCAACCAAAAAACCCCTAACCCAAACTATTTCCTTGGATATTTTTACAGCCTCTGGAGCTCTCCTTTGCTATAAAAGCTCCCACCACCCAAGGGAAACACTAAGGTTACTGACAGAAAGGGAATAAAAAAATAAAAGCAATCAGGGCAGCAGAGCAATTGAAACTTTCCATGGGTTTTCCCTGCACTGCTGCTGCAATCAGGATTTAATGGCAGATTAAGCAACTGAAAATACAGAGCTCGTAACAACTACATGACCACCTCATCACATAAATCCAGAGTACACTGCAAAGGCACTTACCCTTCTCAGATTCGTTTTGGTTAGATACTGCATCTTTCCAGGTTTGAATTTCCGTGGAAGTTGTGACAAGATCTGCATTTAAAATCTCATGGCTAATACTGGATGAGAGTCTTGAAGATCGCCTCCTGATCTGGTCTCTCTCAGCATTATCTGAAGAGTTCTTAAATTTTTCCTGAGCTGGAACAGTTGTATTTAATGGTACTGTGCAGTTACAGAAGTACAAACAGATGACAAACTTTCAAGTTCTTCCCTCATTGTGACTCCCTTGAAGGTGTGTCTTCTAAGGACTAAGGCTAACAGCAAAAGCTAAAAAGCCTAGATAATTAGGCCTCTGTAAAAGCTACAATGTTAAGTTATAAATAAGCATAAAAATACAGCAAAAGCTCTCGACTTTCTCCTTCTAGTAACAGATCTGAAGTATGAATACAGATCAGTATCTTACTAGTTTCTTACTGAGAAAGAATATTCCACTGAATAAAATGCTCAAAGAAGCATACTGCATAGCAGTGGGGGTGTGTTCATCACATTGTAGTGGAGCTGGTCTAAACAAGCTGTTCCACAGACATCAGTCGTATCAGGAGTTAGATGAGACAATTCAGACACACAAAGAGCCATGACTGAGCCAGATAACCTATACACACTGACATTTAAGACTGTGGTATTAAGGAAAGAAAAGAGCTTTCTTTAGATCTTCATTTCCTTGCTCATGATACTACCACAGAGAATAAAATTTCCTTTCCTCATGAGAACACACTCAAGTTCTTCAGCTTCCACACACAGCACAAGAAGATAAAGTAGAAGCTATTCAATTTCAGTGGCATGAATATTTACGTAGTATTAAAGTACCCTTGCTTTAATCCTCTATCTGAAGTAACTGAAGAGTTTCTACAGCTTCTAAGGCTTTTACAGCCTTTTATATATTGGAGGCAATATAATCACTGCCACCCCTACATCTGTGAACTTTTGCATCACAACTTGTGTCTCCTTTATCCAAATCCAACTTTCATGATTTAGGGAGGAATTGCAGCATGATGATGCCACATATGAATGGCAATTTTAAAAAAGAAGGTGCTGTATTTCAGTCAATGCATCAATGACTCAGTTCAAGATTAATACCACAGCCGTTTTATCCCTCCCTCACCGATTAAGCTTGAAGAACTTTTATATTTATACACAAACAGAGTCTGAGAGTTGAATACCAAAAAACTCACACAAGTTTTTTTCAATCCTGGGACGCTTCAATGGAACATCACCTCCTTTAGGTATTTTCCGACGTCTTAACTCCAAAGTTATGGGCTGCAGTGTCTGAGAACTTGGCTCTACAGATTTAGATAATAGAAGAAAAATCGATTGAATACAAAGCTGTAAAACACTTTAAAACAAATTCCCTAGCCTCACCATGTAAAATACTGGACTCAATAAATAGAGCTTCATCCAGCTTTCTAAAACCGACATAGCAGTATTCAACCCTACTACAGGTATAGTTTATATTACATGATGGTTGCTTGCCTAAATCTAATCTCTGACCAAACCACCAAGGCTCCAAACATCAGTATATTTTTGGCTGTCCTGAACAAAGATGAACTTAAATCTTTTTAAGAGTTTCTAGATATTTAGGCTGTGAAAGACCAAGATACTTATTCTTCTAGGTAAGTTTCAAAGTTTTCTGGTACATGCCTAAACATTAAGCTTGGCTACATACCCGTGGGAGGCGTTATTGGTGGTCTGCCACGTTTTCGCTTAGTTTCTTTCACATTTTCCTGTGGACTCTTTACTTTGTCATTCTCAGGCTTCTTCTCAATTTGTGTATCTATTGAATATTCCATATCATTCTCTGATATATTCTCTTTATCTTCTTTTCCATTCTTAGAGATATTCTTTTCAGAGATCTTGCCTTTTTCCGAGATGACTATAAATTTTCCCTCTTTATCGGGTTGTTTAACTCGTTTCTCAGTCTTTAATGTTTTTTCATCTTCGTCTTTCTTTGCATTACCTGTTGCTTTCCTCTGCTCTTTAAATTTCTCCTGGTTTTCAGGAGATGACGGAATTTCATTACCTCTTTCCTTAGGCTTAGCATCACCCACAATATTCTAGAATAAAGAGAATGACAAGAAAATCAACCCACTGTAATCTAAAAGCCACCCCCTTTGTATTTAGCAGCCCTGCATCTTTGTCCAATTTTTCAAGTGACAGAAGTACACACTCTATTGCGACCCACAGATTAAAACTTAAGAGGCACCCAAACTGGTGAAGGACCTGTGCAATGTGACCAGGACAGAGCAAGAAATCCATTCTTCACCACGCAGTGACAAAAGAGATTTGCCGTTCCTTTGTTCCCAGATGGAGGCTCGTCCCTATAAGCTTGTGCCGCACCACATAAAACCTACTTGGCTACGCTTCCGAAAGAGAGGGAGTCAGGAGCATAGAAAACAGCAAACAGCTCAACCACTCGGATGTGCAAACTCTCATTCACAGAAGAGTCTCATTCAAAAGAGACATGTAGTTTGCTTTCATTAATCACTGCTGCTGATATTGCTAGGCAGATTCATGCAAAGCAACTGCAATCAGCTAAGTCATCAGGAACCACGTGATGTTAGAATTTAAACATTTAAATCTAAAAACAAAACTTAAGATTTTTTTCTGTAATTTTGGTTCAGCATGGGAGGACATGAAAATCCTTAACAGTCCCCAGCCAGCACGCTATGGAGGCAACATTCGACTGCCAGCCCATTTCCCCATAGTTCTTATTGGGTAACACCAGGCCAGGAAGAACATCCTGCATCAACAGCTCCCTGCTACTCCATGTGCTTCCCCTTTTGTGATCAGGCTTTGTATTACACCACTGGGAAGGGGCAGGGAAGATGATATATGCTGATTATGTTTTTTCCCCTTCCAGTGACCCTGCTACAGGCTGTCCCAGATGAACATAAACCTTCTAGCTTTGCACATGGATTAGTAATTTATATTTGGTCATGTGTCAACACTGCCTTTAGTTCAACTAACTTCTCTCTTCCTGTTGCCTAATTGAAGCATTAAAGAGCAACCAAGCTCCTTCCCAGGCACAGTTCTACAGGGCACAAGAATCTTCAACTTTGACCCTGGATCAGACGACAGGAAAGGCGAAATACCTCAGCACTTTCTTGGGCAAAGAAAGTGTAACAGGTGATTTGAGCTACACAAAATTCTGAGAATCCACTTAAGACTCACTATTTCCTTGTACTACACCACATCTTGCCTCATCCCACCCCAACGTTCCTGTCTATATGTGGCTTATATGAACTGCTACCTTGTAATGTATTTTCAGACCACAGCCTTAAGAAATAATACTGCTGTACTAAAATGGTAAACATGCAATCTGCTCCACCCTCTATGATACTATTTCAACCACACTTGGTACAGATGTGATTTTTAAAAAAGTCACTGTTTAAAAGCATGAAATCAAATTGCTGTGTATTTCATGAAAACAGACAGGTAAATGGGAAGGAAGTCTTTCACATGTCTGAGCACCCCTTTTACTAGACATCCTGTAAGTTTGTATTCTGTAAATTCCTTAACAGGAGCTTCAGCAGCAACTCAAACATCAGGGGAGTAAAACCAAACAACCAACCCCAAAACAAAACAAAAAGCCCTCCCACCAAACAAACAAAAACCTACCATCTCAAAAAACAACCCTCAGACAAACTAGCTTCAACACCTGTGATGCTCACAAAACCAACTGATTTGAATCAAGTGCGTGCTACTGGAACACTCATAAGCCATCTTAGTCACAATATTCACAAGAAACTGAATCATGAATACAGTATGTTTGAATTACCTCTTGGTGTTAGTGAACTCTTAAAAGTTGTGTGTCCTTGGCAGAGGCACATTCACACTAATACAGGTCATTAGCATTTTGCCATCATTGTTCAACATAGCCAGTTACACCTGCTACACAGGGACAGAGTAATACCGTAATTAAAAAAACTATGACCTGCTTATGTTGCTCCCTTCAGGAATTGTGTGGTTTGGAGCTTTTTTTTTTTCCCTTTAACAAGTACTAAGACATGAGCCATGTGTGCCTTCATGACTCCACTCTCTCCTCCTGAAGAACAGGAACAAGACAACTCCTCTCTACTTCCAACATGCTGCTACATTACTGCTGTGACTGTTTTTTTCTGAATCCTGAACACTCCAGCAGCTCAAGTTTTGGTTTTTAAACTTTACTTCTGGTTGTACAAATAGAGTTCACTAGGAAATTCTCACTTTATGTTTCTTACGCTAAAGGACAGAAAAAACGTTCTAGCATAACTTTAGTAGATTCTCTTGGACTAAGAGAAATGTTCTTGGACAAAGGATAAAAGGGAAAACCAAAAAGAACTAGACCAAAAACACTTTTCATCTCCTTTCAAAACCCTTCCAAAGCTATGCAGAATCATGAAACTTCCTAAAAGAGACAAACTATTTTTGCTTTCCTGTGTAGAAAATTTCTTCAGATTGTTCAACTCCATTTATTTAATGCTAAATACCATAAAAACATTTCTCATGGTAATGAAAATTCTGCAGTATTTACTTGTGAGTATTAGTCAATCTTTCCACCACACACAATGACACCCATTTAAAAGCTACTAAGGGCACTTCATGGCAAATGTGAAATAGTGTTCCCTCCCAGCCTGGCAGATACCAGAAATCTGGCATAGAGGACTGACATACCTCCTTATGACAGTGACAAATCAAAACTGTACCACTGACATTCATTACTGGAATCTGTGTTCAACACTCGTGCTGGACAGACAGATCCAATTTTCTTGCTCAAACTTAAAGTTTCAAAAAACTAATGGCAGAGAGCATGACAAAAAACCACACAGGCTTACAGTTACCACACAGGAATGTGTGGCAAGAGATCAAATGTAAAATGCTGTCTGTAAGGAAAATTATTATGAAAGCAGGTATTTAAGTTGTTTTAACCAAGTTACTCAAGACCAGAACTTGGTCAGCCTTTCCTACATGCCTGTACAGTAAAATCAAAGTACAGAGCAGCATTTCTTCCTTCTCATCATCAGTAGGACAGGTTTGGGGTGTTTTTTAAGGTAATGGCTCACTACTGCTTTCTATCATGAGCTGAAGGTTGAAATCACTGCATTGAGCAGGTGAAGGGTTAGCAAAACAGCCAAAGCAAATAAGGAAAACAAGGAATAGTTAAAAAAGCTGATTTTCTCAAAGTTGTGAGGGGAAAGCTTAATAGCCCTGTTCCCTAAAAATCTCATGACTATTAAGCAGTTACTCTGGGAAAGAATAGTTTCTCCACTCCATAGTTTTCACTCCTTTACTTTTAAGGCATATATATTTAAAGTACCCTCAAACAGGTAAAACAATCACAGCATGATTCAAAATCTTACCACTAGCTTTAGTATATAAGTACATTCTGAATTTAGTGTGTACATTCTGAATTTTCCAACGACTTTTAGGAATCTGTTTTACTTATATACCCTATGACTTCTTTACTTCAAGAGGTGCATTTAAGGAACCTGAGAGCTTTGCAAATCATACCACAAAGATTCACATTTCATTTTAAGGGATTCCCCTTAATGAAAGGGAAATGAAGTCTCCTTTTCATCTTAAGGGACTTCATTTCAGACATACTGTATTTTAGCAGTAAAATTAAATTAATTTCATGTTTTATAATTCACCATATCTAGCCACCTGAACTGTTCATTTAATAATACACTAGCTGCACAAACACCATACCTACCTGATCTTTGGAAAAAGCTTTGACATGAATGTTTTTGACTGTCTGAACTACACCATCATAAAATTTCACAGTGTATGTACCTAAAACATGAAAACAAAGCATAAGTATTCAAAGATCAAAAGTTATTTAACAAAGCATCAGCAAACAGCTCCAATAATCCAGCTGCACAATTAGCTCTAGACAAAAGCTGCATTACCTGTACTGTTAGAATCCTCAAAACAGAACTCCTATCACAGGCCAGGGCAACACAGCAAAGTTATCCAAAACAATTCTGGTCAAAATAAAAGTGCACGTCTAACCTTACAGTTGCTCCTGAGATGCACCTTACTCACAAAAGCCCAAAATATTTTTGGTGGAATTTCCAATATATAATTACATAGCCCTTTTCTCCTTGATCTTACAACACAGACAATGTAAAGCAAGCCCAGCCCTAGAACAAATCCTTCACGGTTCCTCTTCCCCTTCTGATTTTTAAGGCGGTTTTGCAGCTCTGACAATAGGTTTTATTGCCGTTTACAAACAAATTTAAGAAACAACTTTTCCCACATATATACTTAAAGCAACTACTGACTGGATATCCCACCAGAAAGCTTTTATCCCACAAACAAGGTAAGAGGTTAAGAAAGTTGATGACAGACTAAAACACTGAAAACGCAGTTTTTCACAGCTGTTTTCCATCTGCTGTAGTGTATCTCCACCTAAACAACGAGGTTCCAGCACAATTAGAAATACATGACTACTAAGCATGACAAAATCAGGAGTCCTTACCATCTTTGTTAACAGAAGTAACTTTGGCTGGATAGAAGCGACAGTCAGACCAGCATGCCAACACCTGATCATTGATATGAAATCCCTACAAAACAGTAGTTAAAAGTGTCTTTATCTGAGAAAAACTAAAACATACAACTTTATTAAAACATTACTAGCTTTCCAATGTTTAGAGGAAGTAATAAAATTTACACAGCAGGTAACACAGCAACAGTGAAGCATTTTAAAGGTCATCATTCATACAAATGCACAATAAACTTACACACACAAATGTCCTCTAATTTCTACTTACTGCACAACCTTCTTCCTCATGCAATCCTTCTTTTCTTAACTGTATTTTCTCTAGGGGACGCAAATAAGGACTGTCCCAACAAAACCATTCATCATATCTATGGTTCCAGCGCTTGAAATGGATAAGTACTTTCCCCTCTTCATAATCAATTTCTTCAATGTGCGCTGGATACCTGGTCAAAGGTAGATTAAAATATTTAAATTAAGAATAAAGTAAGCTGTCTCAGACACTTTATACAAATAAACCTTGGTTTAGATCTTCCCGTCTTATTAATTTGATGTACCACTTGTATAAGCAATAAAGATGCTGCATAACGATGGAGCAAAGCACATAAGAAAACCCAAAACTGAACAGCAAATGTAAACACTGGCTGCAGCAAAAGGAGACAACTAAGTGGTTTGTAAGTCTGGGGTGGAAAAAGAAATTTAACTGCAGATTCAGAAGTCAGAAAGACCCTCCCTAAGTCTAGAAATATCACATTTTACAAAAATCAACAGCTTCAGTTCACTCTTATCAAGATTAACACCTGGGGGTCAATACACTCACTTCCTTGAGATATCCATCACCAGGCATCATGAATCATTTACCCAATGTAACAGCAAAAACCCAGCCAGCACACTAAATATAATTTAAGTTTTAGATTTTAAATTTAATCTGCAAAATTCTGGGATTTTTAAATATAAATTTCTTAGTACATAAGAAGTAGAGGAAACTGAGATAAGTCAAATTCAAATGTTTCTGATCAGGAAGACCTTGTAAACTCTGTATTTCTTTAAATTGCATTGGTAATTTATAAGTATTTCAGAACCACAGCTATTTCACTATCCCAGCTGAAGGTAACACTGCAAGTGCAATGCTTTCCCTTCCACAATAGTAACATCAAGAGAAAATGTCTATTTGTCAGTGTTCTCAGTATTCTACAAGAAAGGCAAGGCCTCAGTGAATTCTTGAATAAGGGGCTGAAGACAAAACTCAAATCCACAAGTACTCTTTATCTGGTAAGCCACACTTGGAAGACAGAACAAGTGATAGAAAGAAGTGTCATCTCAGAAGGATCAAGCCTGATGCTAACAGTAAAGCCTAGACATATAAAAATTAAGACTCAAATGCAACCCAGTCTACCATTCTACAATCCTACACAAGGGAAAAGCAAATCTACTTACAACTGAAATCCTCCAGCAGATCTAAGACATATCCAGTCATGACTTCACAAAGAGCTACGTTCAGGCCACACTAAAGACTTATGCTGCAACAACAGACTAAGGCCTGGCTTAATACTCACTGCCACACACATCAAGCTACACCATTAGTTTGTCCCAATGCATTACCAAAATGCATGCAGCAAAGGCTGTGGAGGAGAACTCATATGGGAAATGGCAGGGACATCACTAACTGGTTACCAACTTTTTGGGAAAAAAAAAAACATCCTTCCTGTGACAGTCAAGACACTTTATATTTAGGTAACCCAAGTACTGTCCTTCACAAGTTCATGAGGGGGCAATATACACAGTCACAACCTAGTTCTACTACACAGCTTATTTTTGGATATCACTTAGTACAGGTAATGACAAAAATCAGCATGCCATTCCCTACAATCTGAGTGCAGCAAAAACAGGTAAGAAATCCCAGATTCTCTCAACAACTGAACAGCCAAAAGGATGTTCTTGCCATTGGAACTCCAATACACCAAGGACTTGTCTAGATTTTCAATGACGAAGAGGGAAGCTGATAAAATGGACACAGTGATGACTCAGTATCAAGCTAATAATACTGTCCAAACAGACAACCACCTCTGGAAATAACAGTCCACTTTCTACTACTGAGATGAGACAAGCCTAAGCAACAAGAGCCAGCTAACTCAATGATGCAAGACTGCTCCCTGCTTCATATTCCAGCAAAAGGAAGAACTTTCTCCACTACAACTGTCATCCCACAATCATACATCAGTGCCATCTGCACCTATCCCACTTCACTAATGGAAGTCAAGACCATCAAGAAGAGCATATCTGACAATAAGACCAAATTTCAGTCTACCTGAGTAAGTGTGGTTGAGCTAAAGCTCTCAGTTCTTGGAGAACATGTTGCAAAGCCAACATTTTCTCTTTCTGAAGCAACAAACATCAGTAAACACACACACAGTGCTCTTGACTGGAGCAGTAGACCTCTCAGAAGCTGAGCTAGCCCACTTTCCTTGTCACTACCTTTCTTTCAAATGAGAACACCAGCAGCTACAAAACAAAGCAGAAAGGCTCACAGGTTCTCAACAGCCCTGAGTACCATACATTGACAGGGCAAACTTCCTTCCTCCCTTGCTTTTTGTAGAACTGAGCAAGCACACCACATCAGGAGGTGCAAGTGCTCACAGATCTGTACAGAAGAGTAATAGAGCATTATCCATACATTTCCTCCAAACAGCCCGTGAACATACATAGGGGCAGAGGTAATATAAAAGAAATTCAGACTTGTTTATTAAAAAAACGTATTATGAGAGGATATACAAAGTGAAAAGCCAATAGCTGAAGCCTGGCTAATACCCCAGAGTACAACTGAGATATGTCCAGGGTGGCACAACACATCCTCCCCCAAACCACAAAGGAAGTATATTAAGCTGACTCAATAGATAATCAAGACAGCTAACTGATCCTGGGTAAGAAAACCCCAAAAAGTACTGATTTAAATATTTATCTGAAACGCTATGAAATTGGAGACAACGTTTTGCAACACACAGGGAGGGCAAAACAAATAGTTTTCCAGCTCAATTTGAAATCAATGATGAGCTCATATGTTTCAAGGACTTATGAACTGGCTAAACAGTAAGGGAAAATCTCTAAGATGACCAAACTGCTGGCATTAGTTTTCCAAGAACCTAAGTGACAATCAAAAGCTCAAAGAAATGAATAGACTATGGTTAGCAATGACTGGCAACTTCAGACTACAGCTGTCAAAGCACAGCAAACAGTATGAAAATGGGTTTATGGTAGACAAATGTAAAACTATCCTCTGCTGGGCAGAGATAAATATCTGGAAATTCCCTGGACTAGTTTCTTCCCTTCTCTTTTCCTACACACCAAAATGGAATGGCTATAAACCCCCACTTCCTTGGAACTAGGAAGAGACAAGCTTAGTGAGGTGAAAGCAATGCAGAGAGGAAAGGAAGCATCCAGGAGAACCAGCACTGTGAAGGACCACAGCTATAATGAGTCATCTTTTCAGTACTTAGACCAATTCCTGACAGCATGAACAACTGAACTGACAATCTGAATCTTAACAGGGTAGCATCATACTCTCAACTCAAGAGCTGAACCAGAATCAAAAACTCCTTCACATCCATGTTACTCACACAATAGACAGAAAAACTTGGAGATGTCATTACAATGAAGTAACAAAAGTTAACATCATTTGCATATTGCAAGCATCCAGTGCAGTCATCTTCTTTGCAGTAAGAGAGGATGCTGATAGCCACCACTCAATCAGTTTAACTGATCCAATGCAAAAACTGGGACAGTGTCCCACGACCATGGCTACAGCAATTCTTCTGGGATCTCTCCACTCAGGGCTGCCCTACTGCAGCATTCCCCCTCCTTCATCCTCTGAACGCCAGCACTACGTACCAAGAGACCTTTCAGCAGTCACAGAGACTCTCTCCCTATAGTAACCCAAGGCCAACAGATCTTCCATGATGGTTTTGATGCATCAACCCAAGCCCTAAGAATATAAGTCAAGCACCAAAAGTACTCAGTACTCCCTGGAGTTCAGGTATAGGACAAGACAGACAACTGCACCAGGAATTGGAGTGCACTGCCAATAGGCTATGATTCCAAATGCAACAAAGCAACCTCTGGGATGAGCAGTAAAGATGCAAAATTCACTCTGCACTTGGACAAAGAAGCAGGCTCCACACTGACTACTCTGCTGGCATACAATGCTTTTTCGTCACTAGAGTTGACAAGATATCCAAACACCCCAGAAGTCCTTAACTAGCAATTTGGGGCACAAGCCATTGACATGAAGGAGAGGTATATGGCACACTGACATGAAATATTTTCCAAAGCATCACTGCCAATAGACTAGCAATAGTGATGTATTTGGTACTGAGAACAGAAATCAAACACAGCACTTTAGTCAAACATGAGACTTGTGACTATGTTTTAGTGCCAACACAGAAACAAAAGTACACACAAGGAAACTTTGGATCTCCAAAGGTCTAGTACTGGGAAAAGCAAGTGTCAGCAAACATAAAATCCTGTGCCCCCACAGGAGTGCACTGTAACCACACCATGGAGTGCTCCAGGTCGCACAGGGACAGATGAAAGCAGCAGAGGAAAAAAAAAACCAGTCTGCTGTCCTCTACAAATCCACACCCAATGAGTTGTGTCATCACTGATAGTTTTGCTAAGTCCCCAACTCTTAAAAATTTTGATTTAGAAACCCTGAAAATGCAAATGCACACAATCCAGGGTTCAAAGCTTAGCAAGTAAACTAAAGATTTCAGAACTGCAGAGTTCATAACCAACTTTTGAGACCAGAGTTGCAAAGCACTGTGTAAAGGACAGATCATTTAAGATAAGTGTTTCCAAAAACCAAAGAACATGAAACAAATAGCATATCCAAAATTCAAATTTAAGCCAAGGAATATGCAGAAAGTAGAGCAGGTTGTTCAATTCCCTCCCAACAAAGTTTTCCCATGCAAGAGTTCTGTACACTCAGACAATGACACCTTGAGCAAACATGTCAGAAGGATAACAGTCACGGACACAAGTTATTAGCCTTACTCACACACCAGCTACACCAAACTTCATCTTTAAAAAGTCTACATTACAGACAGGGTAAGAGATCTTATTTTTGTAAGCGTGACTGATTTTTTTGCTGTACTAACAAAACTCAAGAATATTGAAAATGCAGGCAGGTTCAGATCAGTGCTTACCTACACAACTCTTGGTTACACAGGTAAGCCAAATGAATTTGTGAAGAAGATTTAATGTTCATACTTTACACTCTTTATGGAAAGAGCTATGTTTTCTCATTTTCACAATTCCAATGCCCTTGTACCTGGAGAGAACACGCTCTGCATGTGGTCTAGATGTTTTATAATAAATCCCGCGTTTAAGGCAGTGCACTGTCCTCCTCAGATGTCCAAATGGTTTTTTTCAATACTGACTTTCCACACTTCACCTGCTGGAAGGTTCCAGAGCTTTGAGTACAATCCTATCTAACCCACTTAAGACTTTTCAATAAAAATCAACTACAGTTGATTTCTGGAAAGAGAAGTTATCCTATAGGAGCTAACAAAACCAAATTAATTCCTGTATTTAAGAAGTCTTTGGCAATTTTCATTTTATCTCTCATTCACTGAGAATTATTAAATGCTAAATTTTGAGCTGACTACCTGAAACATACAGAGTTAAAAAGCTCAAAGTTAGCCCAAGAAATCTGTAGGCTCTTTTCCATCTTACTAACGCAGTGGTTAGTGAAGAAAATTGTTCTTCCTCACAGCTGAGGGCTGCAAGACAGGCACCAGACCAGACTTGTTAGCATGGAACATATTTCCCCATGCAGTTCTTTAATTCTAAGGCTGATCATCCTCATATAAGCACAGGCCTAACAAATTCAATCTGATTTTTAAGCCTATGAATTCACAACAGCACCAGGAAAGGAAGCAGCAAGGATATTCTGTACCGTAAAGAATTTGTTCTTCTGTAATATCTGCTCTGCAATATTTAAGTATAGCACAGAACTCAAAGGGTGAATTCAGGAGAACGTGAGCCTGAAGTCCAGCTAGATTTAGGAGCAGTCCTATTTGCAGACACACCACCAGCACACTTCTGGAGGGCCAGCACAACATAGTAGCATCTATCGCCCATCTCAATCACTGGTATATAAGCTTATAAATTAACTACTTTCCTACAGACCAACAGCTATGATTCTAAATACTGTACCAATACAATTTTCTTAAGATGTTAAAGACTCAAAATTAATATAACATGAATGGTTTTAAAAATATACCAGTTTTTTAATCTGTCACGGGCTTCCAACTGGGCTCCCACCTCAAAGTTGATCCCTCTTCTATTCGGAGGATGTTTTGTCATTTTGTAATATCAACACTGCTGATTTTATTCCCCTGAAAAATGCAATTAAATATCAATCACTAATCAAGACATACACAAAATAAGCTTATGCACTATAATTCCCAGAAGCCAGATGTCAAGGGAACACTGTAATTTTGGTTTGCAGAAAGTAAGGGGGCAATTATCTTTTAAACAAGGGTTCCCAAGTGACAGTGTACAGAATGATTCCAAAAGCATGTTCAAAACGGCAGCTACTGAACCATGAAAGAGTGAAACTCCGCCTATGTCTATTGGTCCAAGTTTCAGGTCAATTAAGAACCATGCAACTCAATGTTTATTCACAAATGAGATACAAGTTTCACAATATTTTCTCCCCCCTCCCGGTTTTGATGAAAACAAAGAATCCAGTAAACAGAAAGCGGGCAAAACAAACACAGTGACAATCTTTCAACAGCTACCACATTAGTGAAATGCTCTAGAACGCTATGTCACCTCATCACTACAAGTGCAATAAAGTTCAAAGACATTAGAAATATGTGTTTTTAATCGATTTTAGAAGTCTCTCTATACTGCTTGCACATTTGCTTTGCTTTCTACCAATTTCTCCACAATTTTAACCAGAAAATTAAAAAAAAAGTCTTCATTAATATTTGTTTCCAACAAATAATACGAAAGTTTAAGAAATCTTGCTCTAGTAGTTTATCTCAAGGTACACATAGTGAAAAAGCCTGGCCAACAGCTACTTTTCCTGACTTTTTTTCATTTATTTCCCACAATTTTAAGATACGAATTATGATCCATTCCTGTAGTCTTGAGGCTCACAAGTAAGTCTTATTCAATATCACTGTCCTTACAATAAGGCTATATCCTGAAGATTCAATTACAGATGGACTAAACTGATCCAAGTTAAAATAAAAAACCTTCTAGTCTTATGCTACAAGAACAAGGAGACACGCACAGAAACAAGCACCAGTGTTTTGGTTCGCATAAGGCATAAACAGCAATGGTATCAACTGAGCTGCATCTACAAAAGGATTAACATCATGAAGAACTACTCTAATTTCAAGTGTGGTTCAGTAATCAAAGATCCTTAGGAATGTTGTAAAGCTTCTACAATAGGGAAAAGCTACTCCTTCACCACACATTTTAAGCTAGGCCATTTCCAAAAGGCTGGCCACAGAGATAGCCCAACCACTTCCACTCAGCCACCACACTGCAAAGAAATTTCTCTACCAAAAACTCATCTGCTGCCTTCTTCTAAACCAGTGATGTTATACTGATCCTCACCTCTATTAAAGCAGCCTGCAAAAGTATGGGGGGAAAAATACTATTGCCTGTAAGTTTGATTCACAGCGAAAGATAAAGTATTCTAGCCACCTAGGAACTGAAAAACTGATTTCCTAGAATAGTAGCTGATAACAGACCGAGTTCACACAGCATGGATCTGAATGAGCTCAGTCTTCTAATGGCTGGGACAGGAGTCCATAACTTTTTAATTGGGAAATAAAATTAAGAAAAACTTAAGATGGTTGGGATTATACAGTTTATGTTGCATCAGAATGTAGAAATTGGAAAAAAAAGGCAGCAAATACAAAGCTGTATTTTAATTTTAAGAGGCTTATCCACCCACACCTCAAATATCCACTCATTTATTTGCAGATTTATATCATTAAAATACTCCTTTCTCACACTAGCAATGGAATTTAATGCCTCCAAATGTGGAGCAGACATACATTTTGCATAATACTTGTAAAAGAAATGACATCTGCAAAGTGACTCTTTCCCTAGTATGCCTACTATTCCTTTCACTAAGGCGGGAAATGCAAAGCCAAGGTACTCCTGGAGGCACTCTCAGTACAATTATTGCAGCTTCCCGCAGTGTCCTCCTCAGTATGAGCTGCCATCTGGATGCAAGGGATTCATCTCAGCTCACCTCCATGGGGCTGGAGAGGAACATACACATCTCCTGTCTTCAGTAACTGGATCACACACAATAGGGCATCCATAAACACACCAGTTTTGGTGAGGAAGGTCTTACTATGGTTTCAGTCAAATATTTTAAAAAATGTGAGTATCACAACTAACAGGAAATCTGAAGAAAACAGTCAAAGCTAATTAATCAGTTACAGAGGCAGCAGATTCCATGAAAATCTGAACACAACTAGTCAGCTAACATTAACATTAGTCAAAGCACATACATATTGCACTTCACTAACTTGGCCAAGCTTGTTAGAAGGCAGAAGGTCACAAAATTGAAAGAGAAAATCTTATGAGCAAAAATCTTCTATCATTGGCTCCTCCTCCCTAGTCTTCCTTCCTCTCCCCTCCCAAGTTACAGAACTTGGGCTGCTTTGGGTTCTCTCTCATATCTTATCACTGGTTTGCACTGTGACCCAGCAATCCTGCTCCTCTGACCATGAAAGCAGGCTGACTTCTCCATTTGCAGCCAATTTCAGGAAGAGCTTTCTCAAGCAGATGTGTACTTGGCAGAACATTACAAGAGGAAAATTACTCAGTAGAGGGTCTCAACCACTTTAGCCTGAAACACCCAGCCTTAGAGCAAGACTGAAACCATAAGACGACTTTTACTGAGAACCATGACATGGCTCAGCACAAACTAGGCCATGAGGCAGTGCTGAAATACACTTCACCACCACAACTGTGACCATACTGATAACTTCATTTCTCAGCACTGAACACAGGGGCTTGCCTACTTCGAGATTTTATGTTTCAGCCTCTGCCCTCTCCAGCAAAGACTGCTTAAAAACCTTGAACTACATCAAAACAGCTTGTCAACAAACAACCCCAGAGTGATGAGACATTCATAGCTACAACCTGGAAATAAACATGCTTTGCCAGAATATCTCTCCTAAAATTTTCTTCACCAGAAAATCAATTTGTACTAACCTGGTACCTAAATCAACACCAAAACAGGATTTCTGCTCTGGTAACTCTGAGAATACATATATCCCATATATCCAAGATCATAATTAAAACAAGGAGACTACGCCTACCCTAAGAGTGGTATGGCTTTTCTCCAGAACTTCTTACTTCACTATGAAGATCAGATCTGTTTCAGGAACAAATACTTCAGGATTTAAACAAGTCACTACTTCCAAAAGAAAATGTTTCTAAATTTATATTATTGAAAGAATAATGTTACTTAAAAGGGAGAGTCTTCTCCAAAGTCATCTTAAGACAATTTAACTTTTAAAGACTATTCAACTATTCAGACACAGGTATCAGTGAGGAAGGTAAACTTATCTCAGGGCAATGCAGAGGAAAATACATTAATATTGATCCCTTCAGGGACCACAAATTTTCATTTCTAAAACAAGCTTTCTGCTCACTAACAGTGCAGGTCCCGTACACCTTCACCTGTAGCTGTTCTAACTCTCTCTAGTTGTAGGCTCTGTCAGTGCAGAGCCCCAAACCTGGCATACCACCAAGTTCCAACAGAACTGGGCTCCTCTGGAAACTGAAAATGTTTCACATTGAGACAGAGCAAACCCAAGCAGTTATGGCAAATTTTCACTAGTAACAGCCTCTACCATTTCCTCTGCGGAAACTGCAAAATCACTGAATCCTTTTCCAAACCTCACCTACCCTGGCAAAAATTATTTTCCAAATCCCTGCTGAGTGATTAAACCATTCCTTTTACAAAGCATCACAGCAAAACACCTTCCTTGAAATCAGCCTCACTTTCAAATGTCATTGTGCCCCAGTACTGCTTCATAAGCAACTCAGAAGAAATGCAATTCACTTTCACAATTCAGCATATTTCCTTCATTTTTTTGAATGCATCCATGCCAAGCCCAGGGATTTCCCTCTCTCTGCCATAAGGATACAATACAGAAAAAAAGAGGAACACCATGAAAAAAAAAACCACAGTTCTCTGACCTGATAAAGGAGCACAGTCAACTTCAACAGTTTGCATAAATATAATCCTGCTTTGCATTGAAAATTTATGTTTTATTCTGGATGGGAAGCTTGCTGTCCCAATTCCTAGGAGGCAGTCAGTACCTTGGTGGTGATTCCGCAGGACTATAGGGCAGAACAGGTAATAAAAAGCACTGGCAAAACCAGGAAGTAAAGGCAACTAGCCAGAGATTGTCTTGTATTCCCTAGAGATGCAGCACAGATGTTGCTGACCTGGGGTACTGCAGGCAGCACTGCCACTCCTACACAAGCAACACAAGCTTGTTTTGTTTCCTTCTAGGACATAGCATATTTACAATTGATTCCTCAAAGCCTAAGGCTAAGACTGACTCTGCCATCCCCTCCTGCACCACTGTTCCAAATCTGCTGCCACATCTATGTCTGGAACTGCCAACGACTAAGCTCATTCACATTTTGTACATCACATTTTTCTCACTGCAATAGTTAGTTTTGACCTTTTACTTTTATCATCTGCACCCGTGACACCAGCCTCGCATCTCCATCAACAGCAAAAACAATGAAAGCCTCACCCCCTACAATATGCACGCCCCCATCAGGAATGGTCAGTCCAGAGAAGTCCATGGTCCCCACCACAATCGAGACACCTTGCAAGTGGATGACCACAGCCATGCTGTGCTGAATCAACACACCTGCAGATGAGAAAAGGTATGATATCAGACTGCAAAACAGTATTTACAGACACCATTTATACTATACAATCCTAATGACATTTTATGAAGACTACGAGGAAATCTCTCAAGAACCATTTAAAAAGTGTATTGGCACTGACATGGGACTGATTACAATAGACTTTTATTGCCCACAGACAAAACAACCTCTACCTAGCAAGTTTTGACTACAGCAGCAGTGCTACCATGAAATACACCTTACCACAATAAGTTTTACCCTACGCATAAAAACAGATATAAAACCCCTATACCTGCTAAACATGTTAACCCAAGAACAGCTTCTGTTCATCCAAGAATGTTTGCTCCTGCCTCATGTTGGCTTTGTGTACCATTTCACAGGTATGTGATTGTTTTCAGACATACCCTGTTTCAGATTATGTCATTCTCACGTGTATTTCAAACCACAATGCTTAGATCTTCAGCAAAGCTTTTAGTTTTGGGATTTTTTTTAAAGTAACAGGAACATGAAAGATTTAAACTGGAACATGAAAGAAATAAATCTGGACAGAGACCTGACACTGCAACAAACTTCAAGGAGTATCACCCCCTCCTTCTTCTATCTAAAAGACACATTTCAAACAAGACACGGACTACAGGCAGTTGTTGTCTGCACGATGTAGCATCCTCAACTACATATTCACCAGCACTTACATGCTTTAAAAGCTCCCAAATTCAATTAACAACTACACAGATGAACTCAGAGCCACATGACACAAACCGGATCCTGAACTGATACTTCTCTGTAAAACCTCACCACTGACATTCCCTCCAACTGTAAGACTTGATTTCAGTCTCCTACTTTTTCGCTAGTTTATACAAGTAGATTAAAAGAACTGACACCAGTAAAAATCTACACTTGCTCTTCTCAGGCAGAACCAAGACTTTCCCAAAGTACTCAGAGACAAAACTGAGAAGGCGTTACATGAGTGAGCCTCTGAACAAGATCCTCACTCTCTCCCTGAGATTACAGGGCCTGGAGAACATAGTTTTCATCCCCTCAGCAACATCTCATGTAACTGTTCTGCCAGTTTCAATTGGTGCTGAGACTGGAATAGACCAACATGGAAGCAGAAATTACAAATATTAGCAATTCAATAGAACAAAAAAAAATAGTTTCTATAATGAAATCTATTTGAATTACCAAGTGCAATTAAAGAAATAAGCAGTCATTACTGAAAACAATTATTTTCAGTCATTTGATCATGTCCCATTTAGCTGTTCTGGTTTCCCGTCTCTTTTCCAGTAATACACTAAAGACAAAAAACTAGGACCTAAGCACTGAACAAACTAAAATAATTTGGAAAAAGGTTTAAGTCACATAAAATAAATCAGGTTTTTCCTAAATAAAGCAATATTAATGAAAACCTACTTTAATGGACTGCATGTTTTCAGTTTAAGGAAAAAACAGCACCTTTTAAGAATACAAGAATGCAATGCAGATAAATTTCACAGAGACGCTGTGGATAGTATTTGAGTAAAACTTGAATTTTAAAACAAAATTTCAAAAGCTTAAAGAAAAGCCACAATTATAAAAAGGATATAAGCATATACTTACCAAGAAACTTGTTTATGTTGCTGCAAACATTCCAAACAGTGGTGTAAAACTACAGGAAAGGAAAAATAAAAATCATGTGAATTCTGACAACTAAAAATAGTTCAGAGTTCAAAAAAATATTCCCTCTACAGTCAACAGGAGCCCCATAACAGAATAACACCTCTAGAACAAAAATTTAATCTGTACAGGTCAAATTTAATCTGTACAGGTCAGCAGGCTGTCGTGATCCAAATTAGAGATGCTTAAGAGACCTTTACAGACACAGTGACATTCTCCCTGTATATCCACATCAGATTTCTCAATCATTTATTTATCTGTTGTCAACTAAAAGTCACCAGTAACTTCATCATTACTCCTACTTTGGTGCAACAGGTACTGCAGTATTAACTAACTACACATTAACTAAGCAGTCCTCTCCTGTCAATGAAGACATCCTCAGCTGGATAATCTACATTCACCACATGGCAGAAGATGTGTTTTGCTAATACAAGAATGAACTACAAGAGTTTCTCCAGAATTGATTCTTTATCCACAAATCCAATTCCTGTCAATACACTCAGGCTTCCTCACACTGCAGGAGTGGCAAAGACAGCCATTTGAATTGTTCCCAGAAGCCAAATTTAGGCTGCAGATTGGGCACTCTAATGACATTTCTCATGGTTTCTACCTGAACTGAAGCTACATTGAACCTGTTGTGGTTTAGGAATAGTATTCTTCCATCAAGTGTTCCCACTGAAAGAAGAATTGGAGGCACAAGAGGTAAAGATCATTGGCTGAGATAAGATTAATTTACTAAAAACAGCAATGAGATAAGAACATGAATCGTAATAGCAATGGTATTAAGAACAGCAGTATACAAGAAAGGCAAGCAATTCACATGTGAATGCTCATGTGGAGCCTGACACAACCTGACTACAGCCATGACACTCCAACCCAGAAGGGACCTCTTCCCCCATTCCCAGAAAATGTGAGGTGGCACAGAATTTCAGTACAGGTCAGCAGACTGCTGTAATCCGAACTAGAGAGACGCTTAAGAAGCCCTTTCAGACATACAGATACTTGCTTTTGCACATCCACATCAGATTGTAGCCACACCCTCTTCTGACTACTACAAAAATTAACCTTGTCCTGCCCAGACCCAAAACATTATCTGTCCCTTATTCTATACCACATACATCATGTCCAAATCCTACCCCTTTCCAACTATACACATACACACACATATATATATATACACACAGACATAGACAGCTACACAAGCACAGGTATCATTTCCATTATCAACGGCTGTCCCTCCAAGATGTCTGCTGAGTGTACATTTAGTCCAAGACTGTGGATTCCATCTGTCCTAGAGGTCTTCTAGGGCAGGAGGGCTGGTTGCAAACTGCATCAGGAGTTTATGACTGGTATATCTGGAGCATCTATACACCTTGCCTAAGGCAGTTACAGCACACAGTGGCTTGCCTTTGTTTGAGGTAGGACTAAACTAAATTGTCTTCCCTAATATATTCATCATACTCTACCCCTCATGGGGACTTAACCCCTTTCTACAGAATGTGGAGGTTTTGATTGTGAAGGGCCAGCTTGATGGCAGAGCCTCAAGTGTTAGAGCCTCAAGTGTTAACGAACTAGGTGGCTTTTGCCACATGTAGATCTCAATGTCTGATGGTTCCCCCACCCATCACTTTCAATATGGTTGTTAACAGTCCATTATGCGGTTCAATTTTCCCAGAGGCTGTATGTTAAGGAATTTGACACACCCACTCGATCCCATACTCTCTAGCCCAGATGTCTACAAGGCTGTTGTCCGACTCGATTCTTTCTGGAGTGTCATGATGCTACAGGACTTGTTTTTCCAGGCCCCAGATAGTGTTCTGGGCAGTGCAGTGAGGCATAGGGTAGGTTGCTCCAGCCAACCAGTGGTACCCTCCACCACTGTCAGCACATAACACTTGCTTCGGCAGGTCTGCAGGAGCGTGATATAATCAATCTGCCGGGCCTCCCCATATTTATATTTTGACCATTGGCCCCATACCACAGCGGCTTTACCCACTTAGCCCCTCTTGACTGCAGTACGCATTTCACTGTCATGGGTAACCTGGAGATGGTGTCCATGGTTAAGACTACCCCATAGCCATGAGCCCACCTGCAATGTTGCATCTCCTTCCAGATGACATGAGGTGTCATGGGTCAACCATCAACCAAGAAATAATCCATCTAAGGAAATTTAGCCATGGCAGTATGATCCACCTGTTCATTGTTGCAATGCTCTTCAGTACCTCGCCTCTTGGGTACCTGTGCATCTACATGAGGTACTTTTAACAGTCAATTCCTCTACCCAGGCAGCCATGTCTTCCCAAACTTCAGCAGCCTAGATGGGTGTCCCTCTGCACTGCCAATTGGTCTTTTTCCATCAGTCAAGCCACTCCCACAGAGCATTTGCCACCATCCATCCACAAGACAACGAAGAGACAGAACATTGGCCATTTCCCTCATTCCGCATTATTTGAGGACAGCTGGACAGCTTTCAGCTCTGCAACCTGACCACCCTGTCCTTCAATAGTTTCTGCATCTCACTCTGTAAGACTCCATATGGCAGCTTTCCATCTTTTAATTTGTCCCTATAATATGACAGGAAGCAGCAGTGAAGAGAGAGCATCACTTTTCATTTTCCGGTAGATGATTATATGGTGGGGTAGATGATTAGCATGGTGGCACCTTTTCCTACTCTTCTTATGGTAAGGATATTTTTGTCTTTGCGCTACTTCGTGATGATTTCCAAGATCCCTGCCTTGGTGATTGGGGTTTCCTAATTGAGCTCACTAATTGAGTGTGGTCAGACCAATCCACTTATTCCATGTGGCATCAGTGGCAAGACTTGTAGAAGGGAATTTCCCTTGGACATCCAGTCCAGCACTGTCAGTCAGAGCGCCAGAAAGCACTGTGCTTCAGAGTCAATCACTTCTGAGGCAGCTCCAACACCTTCATAACCTGCCACAATCGGTTGTGGTGTAACAGGCCTCAGATCCTCTTTATCACCTAAGCCAGAACCCCAGGGATTGTCTTCAACTCTCCATTCTGTCAGAGAATCCAGGAAGGACCATGCTTCCCAGCTGCAAGGTAGACCACGTTTTTCACATCTTATCCTGTGCAGACTGGCCCAAGGGTTGCTGCACAAACAATCTCCTGCTTAATTTGTCCGAGACTTGTTGTTGTTCAGGATCCCACCTAAAACTCTTAGTTCTCCCACATCACATGACAGAGAGCTTACAATTTTGACTATCTTACAGACCATGCATCCTGCAAAAACCCACAGTGCCTAAGAAAGCCCGTGTTTTCTTTTTGCTGACTGGACACACTATTTTGATGACCACATCAACAACACACATCACATAATTTTACTCCTAGGAACTGAATTTTCTGGGCAAGTCCCTGATCTTGGCAAAATCCTGCCTTCAGGAGGATTTGGGTTATTTTCTCCCTTTTCTCAAAAGCCTCCTCTACTGTGCTGCCCCCATATAATAACGTAATCAATGTACTCCGAGTGTTCTGGAGCCTCACCCTTTTCCAATGCAGCCTGCATCAGCCCATGGCAAATGGTGGGACTGCGCTTCCACTTCTGGGGCAGCTGGTTCCAGGTCTACTGGATGACACTCCAGGTAAACACTAACAGTGGCCTGCACTCTACTGCTAAAGGAATGGAGAAAAACACACTGGCAATCTCAATGGTGGCACCACTTTGCTGCCCTAGACCTCAGGTCATACTGAAGTTCCAGCATGTCTGGCACAGCAGCACACACTGATGGTGTGACTTCATTCAGGCCACAATAGTTCACTGTCAAGTCTCCACTCCCCATTGTACTCATGCATTGGCCATATAGGACTATGGGACATTTCCTCTCCAACCTGCTTGAGTCTTTCAAGTCTGTCCAGAGTCTTGGACAGTCCACAGCCAAGCCACAGGTCAGGGAGGAAGAAAAAAGATGATCTCAAATTGCCCGAGTCAGGTAGTAACCTGGAGCACTTCTTGTCCTCCTTCTTTCACTGACATCAAGTGCCAATGCGCTGGTGTACAACGATGGCATGCTCCGTACAGACTTCTGCTGTACAAACTTCTGCCACACATGGATTGTTGTGAAAAACTAGAGGAAATTATTACTGTCTCAAATCAACTGAAGGAGTGGACAGGGCAAGTTCTGCGGAAAGTGGGAGGTGCACTGCTCAGTTCCACAACCCTGACCCCAGGAACTTCTAGCCCAGCCCAGAATAATTGTCAGGCACCGGCACACAAAAGAAAGCAATGCCCCTACAGCCCATGCCTGCAGCCTCAGTCTTTCACCAGAGTGGATGGATAACCACAAGTCCCACCTGGGAGGCATAATCACAGGAGGCCAGAGCAAGTAAAACCCACTGCTCTGAGATGCACGTGATCACTTTGCTATCGTCCTTGGAGTCCGTGATAGCTGAGATTACACTTGGATCAAAGATGGTAGTTGTATCTTGGTTTTCTCTTCTTTTCACTCCTAACTTCCTCTTCTTGGAATTTGGGTAATACAAGGTTGGACTGGTAGAGCTTGTTACATGAAATGCTTTATTCTGATTGACTGTTTTGTTTCAAATTTTGCCAAATTCCTGCTCTGCTAAAATTTGCCAGTTAAGTTTTGTTTTTTAACCTCCTGAGAATGTTGCAGCATTTCTCTTCTGTGCCCACCTCAAGGATAAGTAGTACCTTTTTTAAGGAAACTTGACAAGTGAGCACTGAGGCTCAACATTTATGTACTCTGGGCCTCATGTGGATTTATAGGTGACTGCTCGTTATTTGAATCCCTACAGACTACCCCCAGCACAGCTGATTCTCTCAGGTAGTGGATACCTTTCTCTACAGCGGTCCACCTGCTTGGGCACACTACTAGATCACCCTTGAGAGTGCCTTTCCCTCACACTTGACAGGAGGTGCCTCCAGAGGCTAGAAGTCTATCCTCTTCCTGATCTCCCAGTCAATGCCTGCATCACAGGACAGGGATCCCAGTTACCTGGCTACATTACCACCCAGCACTGCACCATCAACTGCAATATTCCACCTCTGAGGTTGCTCTGGGTGTTCCAGCGGCACAGTATACACTTACAGAAGGATGCTGAACCTAAGACTTTTTTTATCACCAAGCATCAACATGAATTTTAGCCATCATATGAAAAATATTACAACTGAAAATGGAGGGAGAAAATCAGAAAGCACAAAAATTATCTTGTTACAGTACATGCAGCAGTAACTGGACTTGGGACTTTTGACTCATAGAAAAAATATACCTGTAAAAATATCCATTTTAAAAAAAGTCTGAAAAATATTTTTCACAGATAACTTGCAGCACCTGCAACATTGGCTACTGAAAATCGCACAAGTCACTGTTTCCACCCAGTCAGTATACAGCATTCTGACTGCTAGACACAGCATTCTGTTTCATTACTCCATTGCTTCCTGACTTGACAGAACCAAATCTACCCTACTTGTTGATAAAGAAGAGGCTATTTTCAAGACATCCAAATAAAGGAAAATCTTCCAAATTATACTGCCATAAGTACTGAGGAAAAATTATGCCTTTATTTAAGACAATTCATTAAGCAGACACATCATCTTTGCTGTAAGAAGCATGCAACTCGCCTATTTTATTTTTTTTTAGAAGAAAAGGAAGAGGTGCACTTCAAGGCTGCTTGCCGACTTGTCTCCCAGCTTAGAGATGAAAGGACAGCAGGAAAAACACACACAAAAAAAATCTAAGTGCCTATTTCTGCAAGCCTGGTAACAGCAATAGAAAACAGCTGCAGCACAGGCAAATGACTAATACAAATACACAGGCTCACAAAGCAAAAACAGCCATTACCAAACTACAGTATAGGGAAAATGCAATTCCAGCCTGGTGCACTCACAACCCCTGCTATGCCAACACATGCTTTAAAGACTCAAATTAAAATTCAAACACTACCAACGGTACTGTCTTTGCATTACTGATGTACAGGTCTAGGCTAAGGATGTTCAGCTCTACATTTGGATCACAAAGGTGTTGAAGAAAGTTTCCTTACCCAATGATTATGTGGAACAAGAGGATATTCTCCAGTTCCTTGGGAAAGAAGTGCTGATTTTAAGCAGTAGAAAAGTGAGCCAATTCTGAAACTAGTATTTTAACATCAGCGACAAGATCAGGAAAGCTCTTTGGTGCTAACTTCATATTTAAAAACCCCAAACAAACATCAAAAAAACAAAACCAAATCCAACCAAAAAACAATACTCAAACCCCCAAAACAAAAAAACCTTTGCACAATAAGCAATAGTGCTTCCTCTCTTTCCATTAAAACAGGCTACCTATCTGAAAACACAGATGGTGACAGTTTTTCTTTTTTAATCTCCTTTTCACCAACTTTAAGAACTCCATTTCAGCTAGATTTATAAAAAAATAAGGCAGACTGCAGTTGGCTACACTTAAATAAGGCTGGTTGAAAGTTCTCAAGGCCAGTAAAAACACACAAAGGCTTGTCAACAAACTAACATACCTCTGAAAGCAGTGTTTATATTTCAATAAGCATTATTACCGGCAGCCAGTTACCATTAGACATACACCCATGCATGCACGATTATTTAAGCCTGGTGCTTGCAGTCACAAAAACACTAGTATGCCAGTGGTTCCAAAAGGTCCTTAGAAATCTACAGGTCACGTAGCTATTGGTATTTGGACAGCAAGAACAAACCAAGAGTTCCAAGCCACCATTTCTCACCTGAAGAAAGTATTTTCCTGCAGGAAGTACAAGCAGTCAAATCAAACCTGTGGGCAAGCAAGGAACAGAAGTATGAAGACAAGGAATTAATTGAAGCAAAAAAGAAAGGAATAGACATACTCCAACGTACAATGAACTCATAAGCACTTCACAATTCTTCTCAATATGATGCACCAGTCCAAAGGATGTGCAACGGACCTTTCTTCTTAAGATTTAAAAAAACCTACTGCATCCACGCAACTAGACAACAATCAAGATCATAGTTTAAATACTGACAACAACAATTTGTAGGGCTGAGCAATAAACCCTTCCCCTGTGCCATATATATTCTCTCAGTTCACAACACAAGTGCGCACATGAGTACACAACAGTGTCACACAGGCAGCACAGCTAGTGTCAGCCTGTCAAATTACAGCTACAGACAATACCTATATTCTGCAGGTGCAGTTTTAAATACAATATGCAGTTACAGAGAATTTATCATCCCCTACTATTAAATTAGGGGTTGTGCTCTCCTTTCCTGGCCCAGAGGGAGAACTTACACCTAGGTCACGCAGGAACTACAGGAGCAAAAGAAAGTGTGACAGACAGCTCAGCCAATTAAAGGTAGGAATTAATTACATGCTTCTTACGTTTCAGTCAAAGCAGTACCGCTATGAGCAATTACTACTCTAGCCTCATTCCCAACTTGACCTTAAAATTACAGGCAAACACATTTACTCTCAGCCTGCCCAAATAAAATTTTATTTCCATTGAAGAGACATCCATAAAGTTATCAGCAAGAGAGTAAACAAACTACTGAACTCTTCCACAAGCTGACTTAGGTCATGCATTCAAATAACATGCATTCATCTAAGCCATCTTCATTTATTACTACAAAACTTTAGAAGTCACACAAAAATTAAGAGAGAACTATACTATGACTGATCTTTGCTTAAGCCTTCTCGCTTGACTTTTTTTTGGAAACTGGTTCTGCAAAAGGATCCTTACTCATTACAGAAAATTAAATCAATCCAGGACAAAAACATTAGTTACAGAGATCCTCCACTACAAACTGCTGTACAGATACTTATAAAAGTTTAATTCAAGTTATTATCATTGCTTTGACATTTTAATTCTTTTCTGCATATAACACAACAAAATTCTGTAGTCTAGTGACATTTATTTTATTCAACTTGGACTCACCAACTTTCAGATATTGGTCCCGATTTATTTTTAAGCATTTAGGCTATAAAGAACAGTCTGGGATGACAGAAACATCTCTGGTATCCAGATTTTCAGTCAATAAAGAAGATAAAACTGTTTCCCGAAATTTTGCCAATTTACATTAATAAAATCCTACATATTACCAAAGGGTACAAAAAACCACTTTGGTAGCAATATGCCGTATCTAAACGGCACAAATCCAAACACAGATCTAGCCAGGAAGAACACCACAGTGCCTCCCAAACTACGCATTACACAGGTACGACATGAGATAACTTTGGGGTCAGCGAAAAGACCCACTGCAATTTCTGTTCCTTTAAAACAGTTTAAAGGAACAGAACGCAGCGAGATAAAGAAATACTCCAGATTTAACGGAACAGAAAAGCAACAGAAGCCTCCAGCCGGCGGTACCGTCTACGGAAGCCTCCCCCTGCTGTGCTGATCATCTGTCAGGGGAACTACCTGCTCCGCGCGGGACCCCCACTCCCGGGGCCGGGTGACGTACAGTCGCCCCGCCGAAAACCCCCGGGATCTATACCCGCCAGAACCCCGCAGCTCCCGCTCCCCGTCGCTCCCGGCCCGCGCGGCTCTTCTACGGACCCGTCAAAATCCCGCCTCGAGTCCCGGCACGGCCCCTGCCATGCGGACCCCGCC
>VXBS01000727.1:156672-174698 GCA_013400255.1 Sitta europaea | reverse complement strand
GGTGATTCCGGCTCCGCGGGGAGCGGCCGGGGCGGGCGGGACGGTGATTCCGGCTCCGCGGGGAGCGGCCAGGGCGGAGGGAGCTCCGTCCGCATGGGGGCACAGCCACAGCAAGTAGTGTGAATGCAGGGGTGGCACAGGGGTGAAATACGGGACAGATTTGGCGGCCTGACGCCTTGATCCTCACGCGAGGCGGATGTCGGGATGCGGGCGCTCCTGGGCACACCCGCCCGTGGCTGTCGCAGCCACCGCCGGCTGGGCTCGGTCCCCTCGGCTGGTGCCCATGTGCCGGCGAGCAGGTGGGCTTGAGCGGTGCCCATCCGAGGGAGTCGTCGTTGCCCCTCAGCCCTGTTCACTCTCTGGTACAGCCAGAAGTCTGTGGGTTCTGCTGTGGATAACAGAGCTGTTCAGGGGCAAATTAATTTTATTTTCTTTTTTTGGTAGTTTTATTCTCAGTTAAAGCCCAAACCAGATTGACACAGAGGAGCAAAAGTCTATGCATGCTGGAATTCTTTATGTCAAATATTACAGTGTTTCACTGTGGGTGGATAAATTCTCCTTGGTTCAGGTAGGTTTCCTGGGATAATTCTTGAAATTCTTCTCAGAGGCCACAGACCAGCAGACGATTAGCTGCCTGTCAGGTTTTGTGATTGCAAGAGTAACTGCTGTGGCCAAGGGTTCCACATAGTGTCAGGGCTGATGGTGTTGTCAGGCTTTGGAGGAAGACACAACATGGCCCAGGAACTTTTCCCTTCTGTCTTCCCTCTCCTCCAGCTGGGGGAACTCCTGTTGCTGCACAAATCTGGCTGCTTCTTTGACATCAGCCTCTGCCCAATGCCACAACCATCACAGGACCCAGAGAGCACAAAGGATGGTTTAAAGCAGTGTCCCCATCACTGTACAGCAGTAGGTGCTAGTGCTTTTCTGACAGAGCCTGTGTTGGGAATCTGTGGAAGCAGAGTGGCTTGCTAAAAATATTGCAACAGGAAAAAAAAAAAAGTTGAAAATACAGTTTTCAGTTTGGATTTATGTTTTAACCTGGAAATCTCGCAAGTGGTCTTAACATTGCAAGTTTCTAGAAAATAAAAAATCCAGAAAGAATTAAAATAGAAAGCAACTGGAAAATAACCCTAAAGTTTTGAGAGAAATAGAAATTTGTTTTATTTTACCAAAACATCAGCATAGCATTTGTGTAATGTTTTTTTTTGACAGCACTGTATTTAATTCTGGAGTTTCATTACTTAAAAACACCTACAGACTCTTAGCACACCTGCCCTGAGAACCACTTCCTTCTCCTCTGAAATGGGTCTTCCTAGATCCCGTGGGACTCCTCTGCTTTGCTGTTCCTGCTGAGAGGACATGGCTTTTGTTAGTTCAGAATATATCTGTGCCAATTTGTGACATTTCTCCTTGTTCACTGTCCAGGGGTCCAGCTTCTCTATCTGACATTAGTGGCCATGGATAAAATTGATCGTGAGTGCTCAGACATTTGCCACACTTGCCTGTTCTGCCTGGCCATGGAGCAGCAGCCCTTTCCAGGGAAGAGGAACCACCACCTGGCTGGTCTCTGCCTGTTCTGATGGGGGTTGCAGACAGACATGCTTGGATCAGCTGGATCACTTTGGGTCCAATGATTCCCTACACATCAAGAAAAGTAGTAAACGTGGACAAACTAAGCTTTGTGGCCCAGGAAGGAGCCCAAACTGGTGAAATCAGGGGCAGGCATCACTGCTTTCCTCTGTCCCCTCTGCTCATCAGACCCTGCCAAGACTTTGGGCAGAGACCTCCTTGCTCCTGCCCTTGCTGAGCTGCTGCAGTTCTGCACTGTGGACTTCAGTGGATTTCTCTGCAGGGATGTCACCGTGCTGGGAACGTCACAGTCCATGCTCCAGTTGAATGTATAGGGCTCGCGGCCCTCGTGGCTGAGCAGGACATGTGGCACAGGGAAGCCGGGGCGCAGCCAGTGCTGCTCTTCCCCTTGCCAAGCTGGAGAAGAGCTGCAGCTGGAGCATGTGCCAGAAACTGCTTTGGGAGCAGAGGAGCACTGACCCTGGGCTGCGCCCCTCGCTGATTCCCAAGAGCCCCGTGGTAATCAAGCACTGCACCTCCAACAGATTGCTCTGCCTGCCTCCTGCCTTTGTGCAACGAGCGAGGCTGGCAGGGCTCTGCAGAGTAAAAGCTGCCCCAAGGGACCAGATGGGCCAGAGGAACGGGCACTGGAGACCTCGCCAAACCCAGCCAAGAAGGGGTAGGAAGTGAGAGCACATGGGAACAGCAGAAACCAAGGCAGTGGAGACTGGGAAGGTGACAGAAAGGTGTCCGGGTTGAATGGGAGCCCAAAGAAAGAGGAGGAGGTGGCTTTCCCTCAGCCTGTATTTCTCTGCTGTTTCTCAAGATGTGAACCAGGAATTAGATGTTGCCAGGGATGGGCCAAGTATGCAGTTTGCTGCAATTTCCCCAGTTGTGGCTGCTTCGCCATGACAGGGAAGAAGGTCTGTTGGAAACTAAGAAGATAGACTCCCTCTGATTTCTTCAGAGGGAGAAAGAAATGAAAGATTTAAGTTAAAACCTTTAGACAAGTTGAGAGATATTAAACCACAGTAAAAAAAAAACCCAAATCTTCATGCTTTCTAAGTGCTTTTAATAAGAAACAGCATGTCAGCTGCTTGAGTAGCTGTAGAGGGCCAGTGCCTTAAAAATCCAGATAAAAGTTTACTATTTCATAGACAAAACAGTACGATATTGGGGGGGTTTTTTAGATAAAATATTTCACTAAAAATAGATAGTATTGAGCATAAACAAGATAGAATAATTCATGTAAATATAGATAAAAGACAAAACCAAGATAGAACATATAGATAAATAAGAAAAACTAGAATTTGCACGTACATAGAAAAAACATTTTATGTAAAATTACGCTGAAGTGTGTAATGTTTTTTCAATATTTTTAATATGTGCAGAGAAATTGTTTCAGATTCGTTTATTTAGTTGATTGGTCAATTTAGGATTAAAACTTAGCAGTAGAGGCATGCAAAACCTCAGCAATCCCTACCTATCTACCTTCCCTGCTGCTACTGCTTAACTTTGCTTTGCATTACTTGAACAGAACTAAAAAATAAAAAAACAAGACAGAAGAAAGAAAGTTGCACAGTTCCTCCCAGCTGTCTGGAGCACCCAGCTGCCCAGAGCACCCAGACAAGGCCACAGGACCCCCGCTTGCTGCTCAAGATTCCTGGCTTCTGAAGCCCTGGAAAACTCGTGCACTTCTCCACAGTCTCACCCCCAAACCACTCTTGCCTGAGGCTTGCTGCTGCTTGTGCTGCTGAACACATCCACACAGAAGAAAGATAAAGGAGCAACAGTTACTATTGATTGCCCTGCTCGGAACTCTACACCTTCTACGGAGAAAGGCTCAAGAACTGTGGTTGTCTTGTTTAAGACTTTATGTTTCAAACTTTATATCTAAGAAAGCTGCAGGAGTGGCTTTGTTTTGTTTGAGACAAGCTGAAACTTTAACACAGACTCTAATATTTTGGACTCTCGCTTTCAGACCAATGTATTCATGTAATAAACAACTTTATACCAACCAACTACTGCTTCTGTCTCTCTGAGACCAAGACCCATAAAAACTTGACAAAGGTCTAAATAGGGAAACGGGGGAAAAGCAGTGCCTAAACTATGCATCTTTGGAGTGGCAATTGCTCCCATTCCTTCCTGCTGGCGAGGACTCTGCCTCACAGAATGACAGGACAGGGGAGGGGAGAAGGGGCCTGTGGACAGGAGCTCTCACAGCAGGGTCACACGGAAGGGGTGGCCCACAGGGCTGTCCCACGGGGCCTCCAGGTGGGCCCCCCCTCCCCCCAAGGTGTGGTGGGCAGTTTCCCTGTGACACAATGTCAGCACGGTGATGTGACAATGCGGTGATGTGACATCTCCATGATGTAACAATGTCCCATGGCTATATTTAGCCAGGAGACCAGTTGTGTCTCTGGAGCAAGAGTCAGCATGGGACCACAACATGAGAGGTCTTGGGAGGAGCTATGGAGCACTGTCCCACTGCCGGTGTCCTGCCAAAAGGCAGAGCACAGCTGAGTTCACTGGGAATTAGGGGGGAGGAGACCACTGCTCTGCTGGGGAGCTGGGACATGGGGTGGTGCTCTAGAGCCTCAGGACTGCCGTGCAGGAAGCTTGCTGGGCAACACCTGAGTGTCTGTGTCTCCCCATCTCAGCCCCAGAAGACCACACCCGGGAGGAAATAACAGGAAAATGGACCCTCAACTACTGAACCCTGCCACTTGCAGTTAAGATCCCTGTGGCACCTGGATCCAAGCCTGTCTTCTGCAGGGAAAAGCTGTGTGAAAAGGTAAAGGAGGTAGAAGGGGGGAGAAAATCTGTCCTTTTTCACAACATCCCCTATCATACAAAGATTTTCTTGTAATCACCTGCTCTACAGCAGGAGCTGCAGCACTTCAGTTGGACAAGAGTGTGTCGCTGTGGCAAGAAACAAACGACATGAACCTCGTTTGGCAAACTCATCTGACTCCAATCCTTTATTCAAAGACTGACCCCCTTTATATATCTTCTAGAACAGGCCACTCTCATTGGTCAGAAGAGTGCCAGAACTCTTCATCCCATTGGCCCAAACTGAAAGACAGAGAGAAGTCCATCCCACAGGAAGGAATCCAAAACATCATTCTTGTTACAACAACACTTGCAATGTTTATGTCAAGCCTGTGAGAACCTGGTGTTCCTAAACCAAAACATCAAGAAGAAACCAAGTCTAGAAACTCAGAAACTTCAGGCCTAGGAGCCTCAGACTATATCTCACTCCTTCGGTATATAAAAAAAAAAGAAAAAAAATTACAAAACTTCAGTGCCTGCTTTTGAAATGAAAAGAACCTGGGAAAATTGCATGAGAGCAGCTCTCAATTCCCCCAACTGGGCTGAGCCAGTCTCATTGCCTTCCAGCTCCCACAGTTGAACCAGATGAGTGTCTCTACCAGCCACCATACAGGCAGCACGAGACACAGTGTGCCCCCCCACCCCAGTGGTCCCCGTCCAAGATCCGTCCAGATCGCAACCCCCAGCCACCCAACATCCCACCCCAGAGGTTCTGGGCAGTCATGGTAACACAAGGTGGAACCATCACAGACTGTCCCTCTCAGTTCATGATCATCACGGGCTGCTGGCTCACGAAGCATTGTCTCAGTCCCAATCCTACAACAGTCATCTGCGTAGAGTTCAAGGGCCACTGCAGGAGGTCAAGCAGCAATGGAGACAATGATGAATCCCGTGTCCAGCATGCCTCGTAGGTAGATCTTTGATGGGGTGGCACCTGGGAAGCCCAGTGTACACCACTTCTCAGGACAATCACCAGACAGTACAACAGTCCAGTAGCTTGAGGTGGCCCGGGACACCCGAAGCAGCCCTCTTCTTGCCACCGGCCCTCTGTCCTAAAAACAGAAGACTCAAAAGGCACAATTTGAACAACTGGAGTTTCCCCAGGAACAAAACCAGGGACAGTGAGTATAGAAATCATAGTATAAATTTGTCTCTGGTTCACTTGGACAGGAACGGCATTCCCAGTTCCACCGGAGACAGAAGCGCGTGAAGAACTAGCAGCAAGTGCCTGTGTTCTCTCAGCCCTGGCAGAAGCCATGAGTAGTGGTGGCAAGCTCTGAAGAGCTGCCTTCGTAACCCGAATCAGGTGAAAAAGGCACTGAAAAAGACTTGGCTCCGCCCGCATCTCCGTCTTGGAGAGAGAACGGAGCCGTGAGGGAAGGCACCGGGACAGACATGGCTTCTCTCACTTCCCCTCCCTTGGAAGGAGAGAGGCGGGGGCAACACCCCCGCAGGGGAAAGCACGGCTGGGGTCGATCCAGCCGCACCCCCCCGCCGGAGCCCCGAACAAAGCCGGGGCATGGAAAACCGTGACCGGTTCCACCCTGGTCCCGTCCCCTCCGGGCGGCACAGCCAGGGACGGTGCGGGGAGAGGCCCCACCTGTTCCACCAATGTCCCGCCCCCCCGCCGCCGCCGCGGCCACTTTCGGGGCAGAAAAAACCGCAGCCGGGACCACTTCGGTTCCGCCCCCCTCCGCCATCGCGGGCGGATNCAGGGGGGATACTCTGATCCTCCCCCTCGGATGCAATCCCGAGCTCCGAGGGGCATTGCTCCTGCGGGATGGAGTCAGAGTCTCCAACGTGCTCCAGTCTCCCTGGCCACCTATGATGGAGCTCCGGGGGACAGAAGCGCCATTTCACAGACCATAAACATGGTCCAAAAAGGAAACAGAGCTAAACACGGTATTCTGGGAGGGAGGGTGGGATTCCAACTCAGCCCTCCTCTGAAACACCCTCAAAAGCCTTTTCCAAATTACCAAAAGTGTAAGGGCTGCTATTTCACCCTGATCAAGTGATTTTTTGAGAGTCTCACCCAGGGACATCCGCAGCCTTTCCGAGATTACTGACTCAGCGCTATGGAAAATGCCCCTCTGTCTCCCCCAGAGGTAAAGAATTTGAGAATCTTTTGGGGATACCCCAGCTCTCTGCTGAACAAGTTGTCCCCAAAAACCCAAGACCTGCTGATCATCTTGGCCTAGGGTAGAAATTCCCATTTTGCCAAAATTCTTTCTCCTCAGCTAGAAAGAAGAAACAAGCTGGCAAAAGCCACAGGCTGTTTTTTCAAAACAAACCCATCCCATCTATCAAAAGAGAAGGGATACAAGTTTGTGGCTGCATCACACCCTCAAGAACCAGACCCTCACATCAGGGTCCACCTGATGATCACGTCGTGGTCATCAGATGCCGCTGTGGCAAGAAACAAATTACATGAACCTTGTTTGGCAAATTCATCTGACTCCAATCCTTTATTCAAAAACTGACCCCCTTTATATATCTTCTAGAACAGGCCACTCTCATTGGTCAGAAGAGTGCCAGAACTCTTCATCCCATTGGCCCAAACTGAAAGACACAGAGAACGTTCATCCCACAGGAAGGAATCCAAAACATCACTCTTGTTACAACAACACTTGCAATGTTTATGTCAAGCCTGTGAGAACCTGGGAGCCCTCTGCTTTTAACCCCCTGTGTTCTCAGAGGCGGATCCTTGTCCTCAGTGGCCAAACCAGATGCCAATATTCAAACCTGAGCACTATTGGTTTGACCACTGAATCCGGAAAAAACTCACTTCCGTTTCAAACCACCACATGTTCCTAAACCAAAGCATCAAGAAGAAACCAAGTCTAGAAACTCAGAAACTTCAAGCCTAGGAGCCTCAGACTATAAGAGTGGACAAGGGAAGCTCCAGGCTCCCTGGAATGCAGAGGAGAAAGCACTTGTTCATCTTCACACTGGTTTAAGGCACTGTGCATGTGTGTGGCTGAGCCCCTGCCTTCAGCAGGTGGCTGTATTTATCCAGGTGCTAGGGCAATTAGCCCCTCCAGCTCATCCCACAGTGTCAAGCCAGGCTGTGGGGCACCCATGCAGGAGATTCCAACCTTCTCCTGCTTGCCTTCCTGGCACCTTTGAAATAGCTTGGGATTCCCTACTTGGAGAATATACACACTGTTGTCCTCCAGCTTGTGCTGCACCTTCCCAAGTTAGAGACTTTCTGGAGACAGAGGCAGCCAACACACCCCTTGGGCCTGCCTAACCTGAGGAGACTGGTTTCATCCATTCTCCATGGATGCATTTGAACCTTTGAAGGTTCATTTGTGGATGGGTCTGCAGTTCTTCCTGGTGGCCTAAGATACCTATTTGCTGGTGGGGTTGCTGTGGGGTCTGTCTTCTCTCCCCAGCCTGGCCCAGCATAGCCCTGTAGTCTGTCTGTGCAGGTCTCCATGCCTACAAAAGGATGGAGAAGACGTTGTGCATTTTCACAAGCACAATGTGGTTCCTCTTTGCTGCCCTCTCCTGCTTCCTTCATAGTCTGGAAACTCTCTCTTACAGCTCCACTGGTCATATCCTTACTTCGCTCTGGATGATCCCAACTGCCACCACTTCAGTCCAGCATACAACTGCCTGCATGATCCTATCCTTCGGGACTACCACAAGCGCAAGGACATCCTGCAGATGCTGAAGAGACAGGGCCACGTCACCAGTGACAACAGTGTGGGTTTGGGTGTCGGGTCGATCAAGAAGAGCCCTTTTCAAGCGGGGCTCCCACAGCCCTTGCTGCAGCTGCCTGCTGCTGTCAGAGGGCAGGGCCGTGCGCTGGTGTCCCTGCAGCAGAAGCAGTGCCAGCATCCCCCTGGCGAATCCCAGTCCTGCCCTTCTCAGCCTGCCCCTCGCTGCCTGTTCATCCCTGGCTGGGGGGACATCAGTGGCCCCAGCACCGGGCTATGGGGGCAGGGCCAGGGGGCAGCTCCCCTCCCGCTGGGGTCGGGCTGTCCCGGGGAGGGCCGTCTGCATGGCTTGACAGTGCTTGGGGGATTCTGCCCTTGTCCCTCCATAGGTGGTTTGCACTCTAAAGGAGTTCAACGAGTACAGGCAGTACCTGACCAGGATCAAGCTGCAGTTGGAGCGGATCTTGGAGCAGCAGGAGGTAGGCAAAGCACACTCCTGTGTTCAGGGGCACGGCACGGTGCAGGGCTGTGCTGCTGGGCCGGGCACTGTGGCGGGGTAAGGACTCCACGCTGGGAGCTGAGCCAGCACAGGGCGCTGAGCTGGGCACGGGCAGCAGGGCCACATGCAGGACACGCAGGGAAGCCCTCCTCCCCTGCCGAGGGAAGCCCTCGTGTCCTGCCGAGGGAAGCCCTCCTGTCCTGCCGAGGGAAGCCCTCCTCCCCTGCCCTCGTGGTCTGGCTGAAGCAGAGTGCTGCCCTGGGCCCGTGAGAATCCTCAGCACACAGGGGCCGAGCAACACGACTCACAGCTTGGTGTCACCTTCCAGGGAGGGCTTCTGGCCAAATCCAAGGATGGTCCCAAACTGCCAGGAATCGCTGACACTTCCTTGCCAGGGTAAGCAGCGGCTGAAACCTTCCAGCCTACCCCCACCCAAGAGCTAAAAATCAGGGAGATGTGAAAAAGAGAGAGCAGCTTGGGACAAGGGCCAAACTTACTCCAGCGCTGAGCTGGGCCAGAAGGATGCCAGCACTGCCAATGGCCTATTGAATGCTGTGTTTGAGCAACTAACTGCAGCAGAAGCCAAGAAGCTTGAAGAGCTAATTGAGACTGTGATGCACAGAGCGTTGGAGAGGCTGAAGATTCCTGGGAATAAGCATGTCAGCTTTTTACAGAGGGCTGCCCAGGGAATCAGAGGAGGACTTTTAGGCAGCTGCTTGAGAGTAGAACTTTTGGATACCTTAGATCACCATCAGAAAATGGAAGTGATGGCGAAAGAGTTTGTAGCAACAGTGTTGGAGATCTTGGGGGACAATCTGGCGTCCAGCACATCCCAAGCTGCTGAGACAGGGGTGGCAGCCAGGTGGGAGAAGCTGCCTCTTACTGGAAGAGTCACCCAAGCAGAAAAATCCAATGCCACTGAAACAGTCACTGCAGACAGAGCACTTTCACAGACTTCCCTTGACACACTCACCAGAGAAGTTGTTGAGAGTGTTCACTGCACCTTGGAATCCTTGGTAATTTTTCAGTTTTCATCAAGACACTAGCTGTGAGTACATGGAAGTCCTGGAGCTTCCTGGGGGAAATGTCTCCAACAGAGAACTACAGCCATCCCAGACACTTCCAAGGCAGGGCATGGAAGCAGGACAAGGATTCCCTGGAGCATCTGAATAGCAGAGCCTGAAAGCTGTGTTGCCTGCCCCTGCAGAAAGAGCTGGGTGTGCCAAAACCATGGAACTTGAAGATTGCACAATGGTGAAGGAGAACTTGGAAAGAAAAATGAACCTAGAATCAATAGCCTTAGCCAACACTTTGGATATAAGGACCATGACAAATCGGATTGCTCAGTATTAGAGCGGATCAGTCAACCTGGGCCTGCACCAGCCTGCAAAGAGAATTTTCAAGGGCCTGTCACAAACCCACCCACATCCCAAGATGGAATGGAGAGCTCTGCTGCTGAGGACCCTCCCCATCTGTGAACCCATAGCCTTCCCAACAGCCCATCCCTCTAGCCCAGGCCTGTCACTATGGCAAGTAACGAGACAACACAAATTCTCCAAGACAGCTCAGAGAGATGAAAATCTGACTCCCATTTTTATTCAAACAACTGACCCCTTTTAGACCTTTTTGGACAGGCCACTCTCATTGGTATAGAGAGTGACAGAATTATTCACCCACATTGGCCAAACCAGAGGGACATCAAAGAAAGTCTGTCCCACAGAAAGAATCCAAAACATTAAGCTTTTGTTACAGAAAGAACAACAACGTTTATGTTCAAGCTGTGAGAACAGGCTTTCAAAACCAAAACATCACAAAGAAAGAGAACTTTGAAACTGCAGGCCTAGGAAAACCCAGACTACACAGGCCAGAGCACGGCACAGAACAGTGTTCAAAGCTCATCTGAGGCAAGGTGAGTGACTGGAGAGCTGAAGAGCCCTTGGACAGCAAACACAGACCACATCCTTGTGCTGGCAACAGTTTATTTCCAGGGCCTTGTTTGTGCTTTCTTCAAGTCTCTGGGCATTTTTCCTACTGTAACCTGTCCTATCTTTCCTTTTTCAGCCTCTGTCATGCTGAGACCCAATTTTATAGAGAATTTGAGGTAGGGAGGCAAGGAGTAGCCAGCATTTTTGTCATTTAGCAAACTTTGTTGTTGAGTAAGTGGAAGGATTGGTTTGGACCTTCTCTGCTTTCTCTGGGAAGGAGTTCAGGTGTCAGCTGTAATGCCTTTATTTATGCTCAGCATGAGCAGAGTTGTGCACTCCACAGGACTCAGTGTCAGGGAGCAGCAGGAGCTGTGACAGGACAGGTGAGTGGTAACCAAGCTGGCAGGGCACTGCCCTATCCAGCAGAGGACAGAACAGTGGTAAATGGGAGCAAAGCAGGGAAAGTGACAGCAACCAGATGAGCACTAGAAAATCCTACAGTGATGAAGCAAGTCAGAGGAGGAAGTCAGTGCATGGGCTTGGACCAGGTTCCCATCATCACAGAAATGGCTGACTCAGCTCAGGCAGAGGTCCAAGGTCAAATGTCAGTGGTTAGACAATGTTCCTGAGAAACTGGGAGGAAGGTCCCAGTGAGGTCCTTCACCTACTTCCCCTCAAGGGCCTGGCTATAGTGGTGCTATTGGGGAACTGGCCCTGAGCTTAGCAGCTCAGCTTATGACACTGTCCATGCTGGCTCACAGCCCCGCATCCCAGCATAGAGAATAACACTCAAGCCAGGGCAATGCACCCAAGGAGAAGCCCCAGCAGGTGGTCACCAAGGCCTCTGTGCCTGGTCGGAGCAATTTCTGCCTGAGACCCTCCACTCCTCCCTGCCTGGCCACTCTGAGGCCTGCATGGCAATGGGAAGGAGGAGGGGTCTGTGCCCACAGGGTCTTCTGTTCCTAGACCTCTGCCAGAGCCCTCAGCTGCCTCAACACAGCTCCCATGGGGGCCATGCAGTCTGTGCAGCTACTGCAGCATCCTGCTGTGAGGCAGGATGACTACAGATTCATCTGGACATGGTTTTCACCCTCCACACCAATGTGCAGCAGGCCAGGGATGAGTTTTGTGTCTAGCTCTTCCTACTGTGCTTCATGATGCTTGTACTTATTTTTGTCAGAGTGCTGCTGAGGTCCCACAGGTCTAGCTGACCTCCAGGCTGCTCCCAAGGTGCACACAAGGATGGGAGCTGAGCTACTCACCAGGTCAGTGTGCCATCATCACAGCAGGATTCCACATCTAGGTACTTTCTACTTTGGCATAGTTTCTCATCCCTTCTTTGTTGACCAGAGCATGTCAGACCAGAGGCTGGGAACTGGCTACAGATCTCCAGGGAAGTGTGCCCACCCTCAGCCTGTGCCCTTGGCCAAAGCAAGCACAGACCCACCCAGGAAGTGGCTGGGAGAGAAACAGAGACAAGCAGGCATTTCTACATCATCGCACACTGACAGCCCTGTGATTTAGTTGGGAGAAAGGAGAAGGCTGTACATTCTTCACATCCTCATTCTTTAGGGGGCTGTTCACTTGCAGATGAGGCTCTACAGGCGTTTCTGTGGTCCCTGGGGTTATAGGGTCTGGCTGACATGCCCCAAGAGTGAGGAGGTGACAGCCTAGCCCAGTCTTTGGGGACTGTTTGCATTTGCAGTGCCCTTTTCTTCCCCAGCAGGCACCAAGACCATGTTGTTTCAGGGAAGCCTGTTTCATGGCAGCTGAGGCAATCCAGCAGCTCACTGAAAAGGAAGGGCCCCACTCCCTCCTCCATTCCACACCCCCTACATCCCTCATGTCCCACCCGGTCTCCTGCCTCACTTGTGATCTGAACAAAAGACGAGACATGGCACAAATGGGATGAAGGAAATGTGTCTGCAAGCGGAGATGAGCTGATGTAACCCACTAGTTCTCCTTTGGGAGAAGCTGCAGCTTTTAAGAGCAGCCTTGAGCTTCATGGCTTCAGGCCTTGATTCCTGCCAGCATCCAGCCCTGACAGCAGAGGTCACACAGTCCTCCAGTCCTCAGACACAAGCTCCCTTTATGGTACCAGTAAACATTAAGCACTTCAGACAAAATGGATAGTTTACATGGTGAGACAGAGGAAGGTCCAGGCAGATAGATCTGGGGCAGGAGATGCAGCTTCAAATCTTTGTGGCCTGGACAGTCATCAGCTGGTGTCCCCTGCTTTGGAAGGAATAGTCAAGCTGATGAGTGACTCAACGTGTCCCAGAAGTTTCCTGCATGGCTTACCTGTAAGCACTCAACTCTGGCCAGGTCCCTATGTAGTCCACCTCACTCAGAACGCCCATGCTCCTTCCTGCTCCCTCATCATGGGACAACAAATGCCTGAGCTGGTTTCCCCAGCCCACTGCACCCACACCCAGTTCTCTCCACCATTTACCAGGGCTGACAAGTGGTGTAGGACAACAGGAGCTCTAAAAGCAGCAACCCCAGCAGCTATTTCAACTTTTCCCATCTTATTTTGGGTGTGCCAGAGTCAGAGCCCTGCTCCACGCAGCCTGGGACCATAGACCAGTTGTGCTGAATCTGCCAGTGCTGATCATCATCAAACCAGCACTGGGGCAGCATTAGGACAGGGAGCCTCCAATTTCTGCCTCCTGCCAATGCTGCAGGGCTCCCAAAGCAGACCTACCCATTCCTCTGGTCTCTGCCTTCCCACAGGCTGATTTAGTGCAAAGCTCCATGTAAGGACTGGACTATAAATCTACATGAGAATTATGCTAAAAAACTGGCCTCTCATTACCTAGGAGCTTTGAGGAGGTGGCAGAACCTCTGTGCATCTCTGGTTTGGGAAAGAAATGGAGCATCTTTGGTGGACAAGGGCAGGAGAGACAGCAGGGAACTTCACCTGGAGGGGTGGCCTTGTGGTTGCCCTCTCCTGTAAAATATCAGGCAGCTGCCAAAGCTAAGCCCTTTCTCCATCTCAAGATGAACTTACAGACAGGTCCAAAATCCACCTGTGATCGCCAACATCTGCCCAACCTTTTCAGGAGCTGAGGTGGCACATGAGAAGCAGACCTGAGGGCACAGTGCCTATCAGCTGCCACGAACAGAATTGCTTTTACCATTTCCGTTCGCAGGCATAGCAAAAAGCTCTCACAAGACTCTGTGAAAAGGAGACTCAAACCAGCCAGAAATCCAACAGCACCAGTAAGAGCACCCAGCACTGCAGGAGTGCTGGCCCCATTGGGACACATCACTCTCTCACAACCAGCAGCATGTCATGAACAAGCTGCTGATGTCTCCTCTCAAGGAGCTGTGCCCCTGCTGCCCTCAAGCACCGGGTCCAACTGCACTGCTCACAAAAGCCCAGGACAAACTGCAAGCTTGTTCTAAGCCCAGCTGCTGCTTTGGCCATCACTTCTTTAAGGGATTCAGGTGTCAGGCCATGGTGACTGCAGGAGTGAGCCTGAGTCCTGGAGTCTGAGCTGAAGCATTTGGTTTGTGGCCTTTCTTGATTTAGCAAAAATCAGCTCATTTCACAGAAAAGCTTTGGGGAACACTCAGCAATTGGGCTGCAGACATACTCCTAGGAAAGGGCTGTATGAGGTTACAATGTTCCTCATGTGCAGTCTTCCTTCTGCACTCACTTGTCCTACAGCCCACCTACAATGCTTCTGCCAGCCAGACTCTTGGGAAGGCCCAGTGGTATGGCCCTAAACTGCTGGTGTGACAGTGAGGGTGTCACAAGAGCAGCCCTCACTGGCTTTGTCTGAAGTGCATGAGCTTTTCCTAGTCTGGCAGGACAATGACCAACCCCAGAACACCAATAGCACAAGCAAGAGCCTGGGCAGGAACTCATTCCTGTGTGGCTGAAGTAGCACAGCTGGCACTTGCCCTGCAGCTTCACCACGCTGTGCAGCACCACCAGACTGCTTCGGTTCCTTGGACTACCAGTGGAGGAAAGATGAGATAATGCTCCAGTCTGAACATAAAAATGTCCCCATCAGGTCAGCTTAACAGCCCAATTAATCACATCTCCATCAGCAAAAACCCCACAGGGGGCCTGCAGAGGATGCCTGTGTGGCCACCTCCTGCAGTCCACCTGCAACACTCCCAGCTGCTGGAGTAGGGACACAAGCAGAATATCCCTCTTACCCTCCAACTGCCCATAAACTTCTCTTATACCTTTATGACCTTGAAAGGTTCCAGAAGAGATGTGTAAAGCAGTATTGTCTCTTACCTGTTTTAACCCATTCTCTTCCAAGATTCATTGATGTCCTTTGGTAGCTGCCTGAGAACTAAGAACAATAGAACCAGCCCAGAGTATGGTTTCCAAGTACTTACTTCATGCTGATTCTCATATCTTACACAAGAGCACTAACATTCAGGCTGAAATGTGCAGCCCCGCGCAGATGTAATCATGCTGCAGAAATTAACAAGAGACAACCATGGAAATTGTATTTATTACTTTCAGAACAGAGGAAAGGCTACTTTACTGATTGGTATTTACAAATCTATTGGCAAAGACAATAATATCCAGTGTCCTTTATGAGCATGTTTTACAACCCTGGCCAGAAGTATTCACTTTTATTAGCAGCAAATGCCTATTGATTGACTGCCACAGCTGAGTGCAAGGAGTAACATGGATCACCTCTGCAGTGGCTGCGGGCAAAGCCTGACAGAGACAGGCTGCACCTGCAGCCTGAAGAGGATGGCAGGTGCCACATGGCTGCTCCAGCCCTTGAGGGGGAACAGGACAGCCCAAGCCTGTTCAGTGATTCAAATCTCAGCATGTCAGAGCAGGTAACCTCTGCCCGTCTCTTTCTCTTCTGGGGCAGTAGCTCCACATCTGAAGAACAAGATGTTCACCATTGCAGAAGGACAGAGCAAGCTGAGTGGCATCAAAGCACAGAGATGGGTGTGTACGTGGAACAGATGCTGGCACATTTTGTGAGCATGTTTGACAGAGCTAATCTTGGCAAGGGAGCAAGATTGCCTGGCCCACAGGGCCACAGAATCATCTGGAACGAGGAACCTTTATTTAGCTGTGCACAAACTGAATTTCTGCTCTGGAGTTCATTCAAACTCATCTGAACACAGAGGGTTGCTCTGGCAACCCTCTTAGACAGAGCCCCAAGCAAGCCAACAGGCTTGGGGCACTCTTGGCACACCACAGCACCTCATGACCACACCGGTACTGATCCAGGCATCTGTTCTAAACCTCATCATCATCAGGGCTCAGCTCCCCACTGCAGTCTGGAGAGGATGATCCCAGGTCCCCACTGGAAAGGGAGGGGATACAGAAACACAAATGCAACCTTGCATGATACTGACAGCCTTAGCACTGCACCAGCAATCCCGAAACACACATTTTGCAGCAGATCTGACTCCAGCAAGGAAAACACCTCAAAGGAAGAGCATGGGTACCACAGTTGACTACAGGCAGTACCAACATTTCTCAAGCACACAGCTCTGCTGCTGCTCTTCCTGGAAGGGCATATCTCACCACAGAAGCACTTCTGACTGTTGGGGGCTTACTTTAGACCTGGGCTGAGCCAGAAGGGTGGGTCAAACTAGTATTTAGTTCCTGGCAGAGTGGTCAGGGAAGGATGTGGTACCAGGAAGGGGGAGTGGGAGGAGTTGAAGCTGTGAAGGTTGCTCTGAGCATGAGTTCAGGTGCTCCTCAGCAAAGCTGGTGTCAGCTCATGCTGTCTGTAGCAAATGGTAGCTGCAAGGCCACTGGGGTCACTGACCCAGAGATATGGCCCTCACTAAGAGGATGCCAATGTGGTTGTTTACCTGTTTGTTGTCAGGTGTGGGGCCTTCCTGTTGTGCCCAGCACCATTGTGTGGGTGGGTACTCAGCACAGGGCTGGTCTCACATGCTGCTGCACAGCTCTACAGTTCTGGAACCTCTGCACCTTCACAGTCCTCTACCAACAGCATTGTGAGATGTCAGAACACCCCTGACACCTCCGGCCAACAGTCTGTAGAGGTGAACCAGGTTGTCCCCATAGTAGCAGGATTATTCCTGATGAGGCAGCATCTTCCCTAGGACCAGCACAGCACAGGAGTGATGTTCTCCTACCTGAAGCCAACTCTGGCTCCAGAAGGGAAATGGAGACTCTCACTGCCCCAGTAGCAGTGTCACAGCCCTTTCACTGAGATACCAATCTTGTGGCTCTTAGAAAGAGGATCGCCCCTCTCTGACACACATTGAAAGGCAGGAACTGCTAAACCTGATGTGTCATGCCCAAGGATTTCCTGGTGCTGACAGAAACAAGCCTTCCAGAAATGTTGAGTCCATGTGGTCACATATTGGGAGATGTTCAAGGGCTAACCCAGGGTGGGACAACAGCAAGGACAATGGAAGAAACCTACATGGAGAGGAGGACTTAAGGTATCTTGCAACTCCCCAGAGCAACGTTTTGCACCCTGGGGCCAGTGGCTCAAACCAGCCCTTTGATGAAGCTCGTGTCCAAGTGCACTATCAGCATGCGGAGAAAAGACATTTCTTTGCGTGTGTTCTCAAAAATAACACGAGGGTCGTCAGACTGGCAGCGCAGGCAGTTGGGGGCCATCACCATGGCCAGGTTATTCACATCCATCTTTGTTCTGCCCACATTTGATGGCTGAGCAAAGATCTGCAGATAGCAAGAACATATTCAGATGGAGCAGTAGAAAAGGGCAAGAAAGTCCAAAAATGTGTCCCAAGAAACGGTGCAAGGACAGCAGACATCAAGCCCGTCTTAAGGACAGTGCTCCACATGCCACACGTCTACAGGGAAGAGCACTATGCTCTGACACAACCGACAGAGCAGCAGCCTTGGCAGACAGGAAACCAAGCCCAGGCTCTACAAGATCAGGAACAGGGTTTATTGCTCCCGTAAGGAACAAGGCCGTCAAATACCCCTCCACCTTAAATACAGATAAGAGGTCTTAAAACCGTGCCAATGGTCCCACCACAGCTGTCCCACTAATTGTGCCTCACATTCTCCTGACTCCAGTGCAGGGCTGTGGGGGCTACCTACCTGCAGGAAGTGTATCAGGTAACACAGCACCAGTCTGTTGAGCTCCGGCAAAAGCTGCACCACAGCCACAGCAGCATCAGGGTTCTCATAGTTGCTGATACACTCTTTGTAGAACTGCTGGGGGATCACAGGCTCCTCCAGCTCCCGATACCAGAGCTTGAGGAGAGAGGCTGGGCAGAAAGCAGGTGCATGAGAACAGTTCTGGTCACTTCCCCACCCCCTTCAGGAGCAAACTTGGCAATGAGACAGATGGCAGAGAAGCGATTTCTGTGCTTGTGCTGCTTTACCTTAATTCAGTCTTGGCTCTGAAATGCTGAGGCACCCAAACTGACCAGTTAGTGGGAAATACTGGCTGCTACCTATCTGCTTCTCCAGGAAGCAGCTCTGTGGCTGCCTAAAGAAAAGGACAGTGAGACCTGAAGGACTCCCACCACTCTGCCCAGCTTGCACAGCCTTACTGCATCACTAAGATGCATCAGACAGAGCTTCCTCCC
>VXBS01000727.1:49208-156595 GCA_013400255.1 Sitta europaea | reverse complement strand
TATATATATATATATATATATACACACATCCATCCATCCATCCATCCATCCATCTATCTATCTCTATATCAAAAACTTTACCCTTACAAGGTAAAGTTGAGCCTTTTAATGGCTATCTTAAATCACGTTTAGCTACTGAAAAACTAATTAAAATCTTAAATGCAACACACACAAAAAAACCAACAAAGAAAACCCAAACCCAAAGCAGAATCCCCTGCGTTCACANAGGACCAGCACAGCACAGGAGTGATGTTCTCCTACCTGAAGCCAACTCTGGCTCCAGAAGGGAAATGGAGACTCTCACTGCCCCAGTAGCAGTGTCACAGCCCTTTCACTGAGATACCAATCTTGTGGCTCTTAGAAAGAGGATCGCCCCTCTCTGACACACATTGAAAGGCAGGAACTGCTAAACCTGATGTGTCATGCCCAAGGATTTCCTGGTGCTGACAGAAACAAGCCTTCCAGAAATGTTGAGTCCATGTGGTCACATATTGGGAGATGTTCAAGGGCTAACCCAGGGTGGGACAACAGCAAGGACAATGGAAGAAACCTACATGGAGAGGAGGACTTAAGGTATCTTGCAACTCCCCAGAGCAACGTTTTGCACCCTGGGGCCAGTGGCTCAAACCAGCCCTTTGATGAAGCTCGTGTCCAAGTGCACTATCAGCATGCGGAGAAAAGACATTTCTTTGCGTGTGTTCTCAAAAATAACACGAGGGTCGTCAGACTGGCAGCGCAGGCAGTTGGGGGCCATCACCATGGCCAGGTTATTCACATCCATCTTTGTTCTGCCCACATTTGATGGCTGAGCAAAGATCTGCAGATAGCAAGAACATATTCAGATGGAGCAGTAGAAAAGGGCAAGAAAGTCCAAAAATGTGTCCCAAGAAACGGTGCAAGGACAGCAGACATCAAGCCCGTCTTAAGGACAGTGCTCCACATGCCACACGTCTACAGGGAAGAGCACTATGCTCTGACACAACCGACAGAGCAGCAGCCTTGGCAGACAGGAAACCAAGCCCAGGCTCTACAAGATCAGGAACAGGGTTTATTGCTCCCGTAAGGAACAAGGCCGTCAAATACCCCTCCACCTTAAATACAGATAAGAGGTCTTAAAACCGTGCCAATGGTCCCACCACAGCTGTCCCACTAATTGTGCCTCACATTCTCCTGACTCCAGTGCAGGGCTGTGGGGGCTACCTACCTGCAGGAAGTGTATCAGGTAACACAGCACCAGTCTGTTGAGCTCCGGCAAAAGCTGCACCACAGCCACAGCAGCATCAGGGTTCTCATAGTTGCTGATACACTCTTTGTAGAACTGCTGGGGGATCACAGGCTCCTCCAGCTCCCGATACCAGAGCTTGAGGAGAGAGGCTGGGCAGAAAGCAGGTGCATGAGAACAGTTCTGGTCACTTCCCCACCCCCTTCAGGAGCAAACTTGGCAATGAGACAGATGGCAGAGAAGCGATTTCTGTGCTTGTGCTGCTTTACCTTAATTCAGTCTTGGCTCTGAAATGCTGAGGCACCCAAACTGACCAGTTAGTGGGAAATACTGGCTGCTACCTATCTGCTTCTCCAGGAAGCAGCTCTGTGGCTGCCTAAAGAAAAGGACAGTGAGACCTGAAGGACTCCCACCACTCTGCCCAGCTTGCACAGCCTTACTGCATCACTAAGATGCATCAGACAGAGCTTCCTCCCCACTCCCAGTGTTTCCTCTATGGGTAGTGTTTGGAAAAGCAGTGAAAAGACACAGAACAAAATACCAGTCAGTGCAGACAGCTTTTGTATACATTCCCAAGCAGCAGCACACCCACTGAGCTGCTCCTGCACCTGCCCCTCTGCACTGCACCATGGCTGAGGCTGCAGCAACACACTTGCCACATTCCTGTACCTGGTATGTTGGGGTCACTGAGACTGTTTGGGATCTTCCACTGATCCACCTGCAATTTCAATGCATTGACTTCATCAATGTCACCAGGTATCCTGCAGAGACACAGAAAAGGTCCTTTTGAGAGTGAGCCAGGCAATGTGCTTGGTGAGGTACCTGGCCAGCAAAGCATGGCTCCGAAGCTGCTTCTGGAGCCTCAGGGAGAAGGGAGAAGGAAGCAAGGAGAAGGCCTCAGGCACCAGTGGCAGCTACAGCAGCAGTTCCTCAGAAAGAAAGAAAGATACACAATCTTGAAGTGGGGGTTCCCAGTAGCTCAGATATCAATTATTGCTGACCTCAGACATCAGGAGTGACTATTTTCTATAACCAGGCTTCTTTGCAGCATGCTCAGACCAAAGATGAGCAGCATNCAAAAAAACCAACAAAGAAAACCCAAACCCAAAGCAGAATCCCCTGTGTTCACCACACAGATTTTTTGTCTCTCTTGACTCCTTGTGTTATGCAACACCAAGCCTGATGTGCTGCATTAGATGAGGTGATCTGCCAGGATGCCAGAGCTCCTCCCTCCCCTACACTGGACAACCACCATTGTCAAATCTGATGAAAGCTCATTGCTGTGCCTGGGGATGAGCTGTCCATGTAGTTAAGTCACACCCTACACCAGTCCTCTCTGTGCTAACATATGCAAACTGGCTAATGCTACTTCAAGAGGTGATTCCTGAACATGGGGAAAGTCGCATTTTGTCCAGTCCACAAGTGAAGTGCTTCTTAGAGAACAGGAAGCATGTGGAGGTCAGTCTTGACTCCTCAGCTTTGAGGACTGACATGTGGGTGGCTCAGCACCCCAAAAGCTCACCTGAAAATCCCCTCAGTCTGTTCCCCTCCCAGGGCTAGGACCTGCTGCGATAGCTGTGTCTGCACCCAGGGCAGCTTGTTCCCTGGGTACATTTCCTGCTGCCGCAGCATGATTTCCTCCAGGGAGCTGCCAAAGAGTGATGGTGTGAGGATGGCATTCCTGGAATGCATTATCTCTTCCACCGTTGGTTTGCGGAGGCCCTGAGGACAGAGAAAAACTTAGTGCAGTCATGGCACAGCCAGGCCACAGAGAAATAGTGACCCGGGGATGGGGAGTGACCAGGACAGAGCAGGCTGACCCGGCAAATGGTCACCTCATCAACCTCCTGGCAGCATGGTTCCTCTTCTGCCGCCTAAAATCAGGGGTGGTTCTATTCATCAGGCCCAAGAGGAGCAGAGGAGACCACTTTGGAGAGTTTGGGCTGCTTTTGCAGAGATTCTGCTGCTGTGTTTTGCACAGCAAGGAGACCGCTCCAGCTGTAGCTCCATCTGCTGCATGAGGCAGTATGGAGCGTAGCCTAACCCAGCCCCAGCTGTGGTGAGGTCAGCAGAGGACACCTATACCCCAACCCAGCATTAGGCTAGTGCTTAGCCACTGGACAGGTGAAAAACAGTCCTTTGGCAATGGGAATTCCAGGTATTTCCAACTATAGGGAAAGCTTTGTTCTCAGAGGTGCTAAAACCTGAAAAGTGGGCATTGGTACTTGCTGCTTCTGACAAATACCAACACTTGAAATGGGTCTTGAATGTCCTGTGGCAGCAGTTTGGAGAAGCACAGAGGTGTCACAGGGGTGACAGGCTGCCCAGCATGGTGGCACTGAGCAGTGATCCTGCAGACAAGTAGGGAACATGACAGGGGGAAGCTCCTACCGAGCCCTCTGAGGGTCAATGGCCAGGGCTGCAGTTGCATGCAATGTGTGTTTGGATGTTTACTGTCCTGCCTCTGCCAGGAGCCTTCACCCCTCTCAAGGTATTTCAGCTAGTTTGTTCACTAGCTCAGTGCGGGGAGGCCCCAGAGGAATTTCAAAAAAAAACAACCCCAGATGACCAGATCAGGCGTGGAGACCTAGAACTGACAGGCCAAGGGCATCTACCAGCTTTCAGGGCCAAATGCAGAACTGCAGAGGGAAGAGAGGAAGATTTTCAGATAACACAGCACAGATTCCCCTCTGCACCAGCCATCTCTGCTGTATGACTGTTTGAACTGGAAATGAACAACTCTGCAGTAAATTAGCTGCAAGACCTAGCCCATATAAGCTCTCAGTGCAAAGGGAGACTCTTCCCTCACCTGAAGTAACAAAGGGATGGGTATCCCCTGCACAGACAGCTCCTTTTACCCTGGAGACAGGTAAGCGTTGGGTTTGCTTTTGTCCCTGAGATGAGGAAGAAGCCAGTCATGCGGCTGCCTGCACAGCAGGCACTGCTGTCTGCAAGGACGATGGCGGAACCTGGACAACAGCCCTCTCCCACACATTCATGGGGAGACATACTCTGAGCAAGCCTCCCCCACTCACTCTATCTCCACTTGCCATCACTGTACCAGTGGTGACCACCAGAGTCCTCCAGGCAGCCCCAGGCCCTGCAGCCAGGGCATCTGCTCACCTTTTTGCCTCCAGTGACAGCTACTTTTTGGAGTTTCCGGTAGCAGTACTTGGCATAGGTGCTAATGGGCAGACCTGGTGGGAAAGAGGAAATGAATGGTTAGCCCACAGTGCCATGCACCCCCACACTGAAGTCCTTCAGAGAGCTCCAGCACAGCAGCTTATTCTGGCACAAGCAGCCCCCTCAGTGCACAGCCCATGGCAGCAGGGCAGGACTGCCAAAACTTGCACTGAACGCCCTGAAGCCTCACAGTCCCCTGGCAGACGGTGAGCCAGTGCTTGGGCTTAGAAAGATTCATCTCCTGAGTGATGGCTCTGCACCTCCCATCCCTGTGCCTGCAGATCACCTCTCACACCTGGAGCGCACCTTCCCCATCCTGACTCCACATATGGCAACCATTCAGCAGCATTCACAGCCTGAGCACACACACATGCCTGGGTCCTTGCCTGGTGGGCACAAACCAGGGTTAGGTGCCTCTTGAACATGACCAGGTAATTACATCCTGCCTTCAGGACAGAACACAGACACAGAGCACACAGTCAGCCTTCAGTCAGGGAAGGTTTCAGAGTATTTTAAACCAATTGTTTATTTGAGAACTTCAGTTCCTTTGCTAGTGATAGAGGAGTAGCAGAGGTGTGTGGGGACAGAGAGGCAGCACCAGCACCAACAGTGACCTCATGACACAAGAAGAGGCATGGGGAAGTGATAGAATCTCATCTTCCCAAAGACCTGTGGAAGGCTTCCTTGTGTTCCTGCCTGCAGCCTTCTCCAACCCAAACTTGTACTGTGCAGCTCAGGCATGCTCTGTGAGATAAGGAAAATGGGACACATCAAAGCTTGGGAACTGCACCTCAAAAGCTGCTGCCCTCCACAAGTGTACTTGCTCTGCTTGTTCTTGGCTCAGTGAACTCTGAAGGCAAGTGCAGCTATGATTCACAGAGCTAATGCCCCCACGAGACCAAGAAAAATGTCTGCAATGACAGAGAAGCACTGATTGCTGAGATGTTCCAAACATATTGACCTTTTGTTTTTGTCCAAGTAAAATCCAAAACTGCTCACTGAAAGCAGTGAATAGATCTGACCTATCTGATTCCCTGCCAGGCCCAAAGCTTGCAGCACAGTTCAAATACTTGTGGCTGTGAAAGTCTACATTCTGGCCAGATGCTGTGCATTTCACATCAGTCTTTCACACACCCTAAGGCTTAGCTACACTGGTTGGGAGATTGGCGGTCTTCAAATCTTCTCAATGCAGAGGGAGGACAAACTCTTGCCAAGCAGAACAACTGCCAGAGGTGGGAAATATGTTGTCCTCTCAGGCAGCAGATAAGCCACAGTAGTTGGTTCCTCTCAATGAAACAAGCACCTCCTGCCTCCATTGATCTGCCTCACAGATGGAGCAGAGCCTCTTCACACCACTGGAGCCATGCCACAGGTAGTACAACAGCATTCCCATCTCCCACACGCAATGGGAAGGAAAGACAGTTTTAGGAATTTCTCTCTAGGGAATATCTAAAGCAAAATAGTCACTGTAAGAAAAAATCCTGCTTATCCTAGGCATGACATACACTGGGAATATCTAAGGATTAAAAGGAAACAAACCAAATGAGCTGCCCTGTGGTGCTCCACTACCCTAGGTTACAGCTTCTGCTGTCCAATGTGAGACACACCCATTAAGTGAGGTGCCACCATTCTCAGAGAGGAAGGGGAAGAAGCTGGACTATGTCTCTGCATCCCAGCAATTTTGCAGGAGACAGCACATTCAAAACTAATAAGAAATATTTTTTCAGACTTTAATTTGACCATGAAACACATCACCCTAAAAGAGTAACAATGTTTGCAAAAGGAACTGGTATCCTGCAGATTCTGCATGGCTGATGTGTGGTCAGCAGTCAGACACATTTGCTTGAAGCTTGTTTTGTACTTTCCCAGGAAGCTTCTCGGTCCCAGTAAAAGACTAAAACCTACACCCATCACTTTATGCAGCGAGGCCTCCTGCTCTCATGACAACCATGCTGCAGCCTCTGACCCAGTGGGACCTGTTGGGGTCACACGTGAAGCTGACCAAATTTGAAGCAACTTAAAAATAAACTTGCTGCATGTACAAGCGGATGGAGAAGTTACTGCCCATAGGCCTGAATGGCCAAAAAAGAGGCAGGAGCTCTGAGGAACAGGGTGAGCAGCACTCACCCCAGAGGGCACAGACCAATGGCTCCCATGCAGCCTTCCTGCTCCAGAATTGAAGCCATCCACCCCAACACAAATACTCCTGGCTCCAGAGCACGTGCAGAGTGGGATGGGCAACACGGAGAGGGAGAGATATGGAGAGGCCGGGAGGCACACACTAAGCTGCAGGAAGGAACTTGAGAGAGAGGAGTAGAATTTAGCTTTAGCCTCTGCTTTTCTAAACCAGCAACCTGTCCCAAGCATCTGCTGCTTTCAAAATGCTCAGCTAGAGACTGACTCCCAGCACTGAGCTCATCACACAAGCTAATGTCTCCAAACACGTGGGCCATGTACTCCCTCCACAGCCCAGCTACTGCCTCTTGGTGCAGGACTGAGCAGCTTTGTTTACACCACCTGAAAAGGGCTAATCATGTGAGTTCATCATGAATCTGAGAAATGCAAGATGATCTGTTATTCCCTGTGGTATCATGGTAGCCTCAGGAGCTCAGGAACACGACCACTAACAGCCCACACAGTGAAAAGTAGTTTTCAAAGGAAAAATATTTCTCCATATGCCAGCCTAGAAACACATGTAGACAGCATCTTAAAGAACATCTCCTTTTAGAAAAAGTTAAAATCCAGACATGTGCAGGAACATATCTTCTGGAACAGACTTGAATGCTTTTCTGAGAAAAAAAGTCTAAAAAATGCAGCGAACAGTGTGGATTTAGGACCTGGCCATGTGACATGTAATATAGTACTAAAGAGGCTGTTGTCTGGATATTTCTCTGATCTACCACAGCCTCTTGGATCTCAGCCTGGCACAGCCAGAGAAGGCTCCCAGACCAGGATCCCATCTCACTGCACTCTATAGCACAGGGGTAGGTGCTCCTGAGCAGGTCAGCTCAGCTTGGCACCACCAGTGCTGCTCTCCTGGCTTAGATCTGCCCAGGCTCCCCCATTTTCCAGCTTTAGCTCCTCCTTCTCACACCACTAGTGCTTCCTTCTACATCCCTACAATGCTTCTCAATCACCATTCCCTATATGGGAAAGGCCATATTCATCAGCCAGACAAGCTAGTAGTCTGTATCTGTCACCAAGATAGGAAAAATACAAGATGTCTTAAAAATGAGTATCCCCCTTCAAAAAACTCCCAGCTAACAACAGATGGGCAATACCCTAAGGCAGTGTTGGACCTGGACCATTAACCATCAACAGACAGACTTCCCTTTGAATTTGTCCCATCTCTTTCTAAACCTCTTTATGCTCTGAACGTGCACACCACCCTGCTTTGCTGACCCTTTGGGATTCTATTCTGTGCTTCAGGACAGAGCATTCCCAAGCCTGCTGCCCAACACCAAAACTAGGCAGCTTTAGTTCTGCTGCTATGGCACATAGTGAGAAATTTTCTTCTTGCTTTCCCTAGGTAACCTTAAGTTTCTTTCATCCCGTTGACTGTCTCCCCTCTTCCCTCCTCCATGTCCAGCTTGCATGTCATCTTCCCTGCCACACTCATCAGCCTTGGAGGGATGCTGGGCAGGACATAGAGAGTGGGCACAGCACAACTACAGCCAAGTGCTGCTTTGCTCTCTGTCCCTTTCCTACAAGCTCCTGATCCTTCTTTTGGTTTCTGACTACTTCTCAGCAATTCATATGTATTTCTGGAAATTCATATACAAGCTGGAAAATGTATTTTCCTCCTCAAAATGGCTCAACTGGGGCCTCCCCCTGCACTTGCAGTCAGGGACCCCATATAAAAAACTTTGCTTTTGGTGACACAATATTCTCTGCTACTTGATCACTCTGTTGGTCACCCAAGCCAGATCCCTTTGCGCCTTTTACTTTTATAGCCCTGAATAATTTTATATCAGCACTGAGCTGTCAGCTCATGATTTGTCTCCTTGTATAAACCCTTGTATAAGCCAGCTTACATTCCTGCAGGATCAGAAGACAATACCCCTTCTGAAAACACAGCATTTATTCCTACCCATTATTTTTCTGCCTGCCAACAGGTTATTCATGCATGAAAAGAGCTAGCACCACATTTGTATTTCATTTACTCACAGAGAATTAAGCTAGAGGATGAAGATTGCAGATGTGAAGTGTAGGAAACTTCAGAATTCTTTCTTTGGGTATATGTCAGATGGTAAATGTTTACTCATCAATGAGCTTCTGGACTTAAGGGAGTATGTGTGCATGTGTGGGGAATCACTGTTTCAACTCAACTTTTCACTGAAAAACTTACATAGATGCCTACTTATCTTCTATTCAGTTCTGTCTGAAGTTACTACATTTGTTTTCCTTAAGGATTTCTCTGCTAAATTGCTGCTACAACATCCATAAGCATCTTAATATTTCAGAGCCACTAAGAAACTTCTCACACAACCTTGCAGCTTCAGGTGCATCCTATCCACCCCTCACACATCTGGGAAGAAAGGTTGGTCAAATAGAAGTAGGTGTTCCAGGGAAAAACTTGACCTTTCCAGCCAGCAGCAGAGAGAACGTGGCATGCTCTTTAGAATCTTAAGATTTCCCCTTACTTCAGGTACAATTCTGAGGTCAATCTCCAGAAAAAGTCCTCGGAGTTATCAGTCACTGCAAAAGAGCTGTTTGATCAAGCTGCCAGCCCTGCTGCCTCCTCTGCTGAACCGCTGCAGAACAATTCATAGCCTGGTCCCTGCCAGAACATCCTCCTGGGCCAGAAGACAGACAAGAGGAAACAGCCTCAAGCTGTGTCAGGGGAAATTTAGATTGGATATAAGAAAAAATTTCTTCATTGCAAGGGTAATCAGTCATTGGAATACAGACTGCCCAGGGCAGTGGTGGAATCTCCATCCCTGGAATTATTAAGAAAATGTACGGATGTGGCATTTGGGGATATGGTTTAGTGGTGGCCTTGGCAGTGCTGTGGGAACAGTTGGACTCAATTACTTTAGAGGACTTTTCCAATCTTAATGATTCTTCAATTCCCTGAAAGGTGTGTGACCTGTCATCAGAGCCCCAGCTGAGGCCACACAGGCACAGATGACTTGCAAGTGCTTCCTTCTGGAAACTTTATAAAATTAACCTGGCATGCCTTTTTCATAACATTTCATATATATATAAAAATATGTATCAGAGGCAACATAGAAAATCCTGAGTTTGAAGGGACCTACGAGGCGTCTAAATGATGATGATTTTTTGTTTTGGTTTCTTAATTTTAAATTTAACATTTGTTTTTAAGTAAAAACTACATCTGTTTTCCTAAGCACAGTTCCAGCGCATGCAGTTTAGACACATAATTGCACAGAAACAGCCTGCCCAGCCCACAGGCAGCATGCCCTGCTGAACAGAACAATCTCCATGGAGTTGCCTCGAAGATGTCTTAGTCCCTCTGAGCACAAGCAAAATGAATTTTCAAAGGCTCAGAATGGCTTGAACAGGAAAGAAAAAACACATATCCCTACCAGAAATACAATGCTTCTGTGCAACTGCAGATATCTGCTCAGAATTTCTCTGTCTCCACCAGAGACAGAGAAACAATGAACACTTTTAGTGTAGGAGCTTCAATCCAGGGCTGTCCTCAGCCTTTGCCCTGATTCGCAGCTGCCTCATGCCACAGGGTGACACAGCAATGACACAGGGAAGTCTGCACCATAGGGAGCAGATATCTCCTGGTGTCAGGGAGGGCTCAGGAATGCAGGAAGATGGACTCCAGTTTTCACTGATTAAATACACTGAAGTCACTGGATAGAAACTGCTGCCTGAGAGGAATTCACAAGGCTAGCTTCAAGTTTCCTGAAAGCAATATAAAAAATAATGAATGGACTCTGTCTAGTAAGACTTTAGCCAGATAAAGTGTTATCCTGCAGCCAGAAATTAAACTGAGTCCAGAGGAATGCACGAGCTCTTGTTCATTCCGCTCGGATGCCACAGCAAGCCCCGGGCTGCAGAGCTCAGAAAGTGTGGGCAAGGGAGGCCAATTCTGGAGAGAAAAAAGGAAGTGTCCTTTACCAGGTACAAGTATCCTCCCAGAAGAGCCTCAGGTTAGGCAGTGATTTACAAAATTCATTAATACAACTGAGACAGGTTCTTCTCAACACACTGGCTCGTATGCCTTCTAGTATTAGAATATGCTCCAGGAAACACAGATCAGTTGAATTACAGCCCCAGGTCTGCATCCAACTTAAAATCCCTCACACGACTCACACAGCTGTGACTGAAAGGGCCCTCACCTGTCCCAAATGCAGCCCAGCTGCCACCCACACTACTGATCCATGGTCTGGTCTAACCTTGCACACCAGCCCCCAAAACAGATAAATTCTCCCAAATTCAAGTCTCTGTACTTAAAGAAATGGTTGGATTTTCAGCAGAGTTCAACATTGCTGCCTGCCTGAAGTCAGTGCACACCTCTCTCTTGGCTCCCCGTGCCTCTCCTTACCTTCATCCTCTGTGTTTTGTTTCCTCTTTTTCCTGGATTTTGTGATCTTCTTGTTTTTCAGATCCACAAGCTCCTTGATGTGCTGGGCAACTGAAAATTCGGAAGAGGGTCTGGATTAGTAATGTGGTATATATACTAAAATACCAAAATCCAGAACTGCCCTTAGATGTGGCAGCACGCCTGACTCCAGCATAAGAAGCTCTGCCTGAGGAAAGGTCCTGCACCACAGCCAGCTCCCAATGAACTTGAATGAAGCGCTCAGAACATCACTCAGCTTCTCCAAATGCCCAAACAGTTGAAAAGTTCATACATAAATAAACTTGCTGCCTAAATACCAGCAAAAGAACCATCTTCTCAATATCTCAGAGAACGACTCCTTGCTGCCTGCATTCTGGGCAAAGCACAACTGTAGGGAATGGTTTTGGACAGAAGTGACAAGGGCTGATAATCTTTATAAAACCCAAACTAGTGCTGTACACCTGTTCAGTGAAGAAATACCACATTAAGGCTACAATCATAAAACCAGAAGGCAAATATTGCCAGTGTAGCACTTGTCACTTGGTCCAACCTCTGCCACCATGCTCACAAGCAGGGGCAGAAGGCCGCTGAGGCAGAACTCGTATAGCCATCCTGGAGACTTGGCAGGATTTCAAACATAGCCTGAAGTCCCCAGAGATCAAACGGAAAATAATGATCTGGTTCCTGGCCAGAGATTGGACAAGACACAATGAGTGTGGCTGAAATAGTGACAAATAAGCCAATAAATACCAGTTAATACCTTCCAGGCTGGCACTTAGATTTTTTTTCTTTCCTTCATCAGCCCCCACCCTCCACAGGATTCTATAGCAATTTAAAATTGGAGTAATAACAGAATATAAGCTGGGCTGGTCACCAAACTTCTGAAAGACAGATAAGTCGCATTTCTTCACACTAAAAGCCAGTATTCTTCAGGATCCCCAAACAGCCAAGACCTGTTCTCAGTGTTTGCAATGGCTCCCTTAAAAAGTTAGATACTAACAATCCTTTTTTTTTTTTGCTGACTTCATGGAACTTAGAAGTAAATTATGTCATTGGAAAACCCAGAAAAGCTCTGCCTTTGGCGGGTTGACATCGTCTCATTTCAATGCTGATGGGTAAGGTGAGCAGAGTCTGGGGCTTGCATTTCTTTGCTAGACATGAGCTGGTGGCAGCTTCATCCCACCAATGAAAGGTGAACTCAGACAACATACTGTGGACAGAGCCCACAGCACTTGCTGGGGACTACCTGTACTTTTAAAACCCAGACAACCCTGACTATGTGGCACAACCCACCAAGATGCTGCTTTATACAGAGGAGGTGTATGAGGCACTTACTCTTTTCATCACTGTCAAGGTGGCGATAAATGTAACCTTCCAGGTATGACTGAAATTTGGGGGATGGGGAGAAAAAGGCCAGACTGATGGCCATCAGTTCCCAGCCCCATGCCAGGCTTCGGTAGCACATGTTATCTGTTGTCTGCCGGATCAACTGTATGTAGAGCTCATCCCGCAACCCCTGCATGCTCCAGCACTTGGTGACTGTGACCAAGGCCACGTCATTGCGGTCCATGCGAGTCTGACGATCTCCCATGTAGCTCTGCACCAGTTTGAACATCTCGCACGCCTCTTTTTTGATGGTCCGGTTGCTAGTGATGAGCATTGGCTTTTTGATGGAGCCGCCATTCCAGGACAGCATGTTGGAGAGGGAGATCCTTCGTCGGAAGATGCCTTGCGTGTGCATGTTCAGGTTTTTGGAAGCCCAATCTGTCATACTGCTCTGTGAGATGGGCTTCCGTAGGGTGTTGTAAGGGAAATGGCATCCCACACAGCTGCCACGATGGCTGCTGCCCTCCTGCTTGGGCTCCAGCTCTATGGTCTCAGGCTGCAAAGAAGAACAGACACGTTAAATGCAGATGAAGTGACTCCTTACCCAGCTCAGAAAAGTATCCACAGTGGAACACGAAGCTGCCACAAACTGTACAGTGCTGAGTCTGTACAAACATGACTTGTAGTTCTGAAAGAGCCTGACTGGCACAGCCAGACACTGATACTGTCCCTAAGGGAAGTGCTGGGACATGGAGCAACAGGGCCGAGTGTCCCAGCTGTCACAAAGTTTATGATTTCCAGAGAAGCAGCACAACTCTGTGGCACCAAGCACACACTGAGGAACCACGTATCTCTGCACTCCTCACCCCTCAGTTCCGATGGAGCTCCAGGAGCCCAGGAGAAGGGTGGGACACTAGTCGACAGTCAATCCCAAAATACACATTAGTTCCTAAAAGTTTAGAGCAAGTCAGTGTTCCTTCTAAGTATAGAGGAACTCCTGAATTCATGACAGGGGCTTCTGCAGTCCAACCCTTTCCTATCTCACATGTCCCCACATGTCCCTGCATGCAGATAATGGGATTAGCACACACCAGATTCTACCCCTCACTTCCAGCCTGGGGCACAATAATTTCTTCTGTTTTTTCACTTTGTTCTTTTTATCCCTTGAGATACTCCTCTACCTCCTCACCCTCCCTGAATTCACTCAACACACTGACTAAAAATCCCCACCTGCAATTCTCTGCCATCTCCATATCCTCCTTCAAACTACCTTACCTGCCTGGAGTTGGTTTTCCTCCTATCACCCTATGTGCTCCTTCAGCATGTTCCTTCTGAGGAGTCACCTCTACATATTATCTTGAGGTTCAGGAGGCTCCAGGTTCTCTCCCCTGCTCTCTCTGAGGTTTCTCTCTCACATCTCATTCACACAACTCCCCAGCTGTTATATTTGTATGGACAATATACAGCCAACTCTGCTTAGCCTGTCCCAGAATTTCTGCCCACCCTCCTCTGATAGCAAGTTTCCTGGTCTCCCAATTTGCCTCTCTATCATGCAAGCCCAGCACAGGACATCACTGCTCACACAAGCCACTTGATGTTATTTTCAGGTGAGGCAGTGATTTTGCTGCCATATTCTCTGCAACTTCTTCCCCTCCTTACTTGGACTCTTGAGTATTTCTGTGAGTATCTTTTAACTTATTGATTCCTTTTGCCTTTACCACAACATCTGCCTCCTTTCATCTTCTGCTTCTCCATATTACCACATATGAATTATTCTCCTTCACTTTCAACACCATTCACAGCCTATCCCCAATCTACCATCTCTTGTGCATAATCAAGTTTCAGCTCTCCCTGTCAATGTAACAGTGTAACAGAAGATTGGAGAGCAGTTTCCTACAACCTCTAAAGAGGCTGTGAAATGAAATTGCTGAACTATTAATAGTAACATGTATGTCATGTAAACTTGATGCATCTCTGTGCCTGAAAGTGGAAAATGTGGGACCATATCAGTTTTCCAAAATGTTTCAGATGAAAGCAAGACACTTATTGATCCAAAATGGCAATAAAGAAAACACATAAAGAAAAATCTAATAGAGTGGAGAGGTGTTTACTTGGCTTTCAAAGAAAAGTAACACCTCACAGGTCTGCTGGAGCAATCTGGAATAGTCAAGGAGCTTTCCCAAGTTTCTTCATGAAAGACTGTGTACCAGCAAACAGGAGAAAACCCAGAAAAAAATAAGCCACTTTTCAGCATGGAGGATGGTTATCAGCTCCACCTCATCAAACTGATGCAGAGACTCTGGTTGTTCAAAATAGGAGCAAAATAACTGGAATAGTAAGCAAAGAGAAAAGGGCAAAAACTTCAGGGGATATAAGACTATCTACAAAGAACCTAAATCTGAACTAAAACCAGGAAGCAGGAGGTTCCTTCGAATGCAAACAGGAAAAGAGATGGCAAACTAAATCCTGCAGAAGTGCTGTGTTAGAGAGAAAAGCTACTCCCCTTGTACAGGCACACTAATGGGCTTTAAAATAGCTATTTCCAACAAGATGCCAGAGCCACTGACACTGATTTTCTAAATGTTATTCCATGCTCAGGCATTGTGAGGAAGAATAGCATACAAGGAGCCATTGGAAAAAGGAGAGAGAGAGAGAAAGAGAAATTGCTGTCATGTGCTTATGCAAATCCTGATGCCTGTGTCCTGTACCTACCAACTGAAACCATTCCAGTGAAGAAAGTATGTATGAGGGGAAGGGTTACCCACAAAGACGTAAGTGACAGTAACATGATCGGGAAAGCACATTTACCCAAATAACAGAGCAGAGCTACCCACTGTGCTGAGGGCTTGCTGGACATGAGCCTCATCCCACAATTCTCCTTCCTCTCAAACCACTGGCCCGAAATAGGGTTTCCACCTGCAAAGCTGTGAAGCTTTATGACCTGTTTGCTATTCTGCAAGAACAGACATGTCTTGCCTGCAGCACACCCCTGGAACTAAACCCGCTGGGAGCAGGCTCTGCATGATGAGTTTAGCAAGTCTAGCAAATTTAAAAAAAAAATAAAAATTAACATGGCACAGATGGGGAGGTACCCGTGAGGAATGGTGTGTAGCGCCTGATGAAGCCAAGCTTGTCTGGCTGGTCACGTTCTTTTCTAAAGAATCTATTTTCTCAAAAGTTCTCTTCTGCCTCATTGTGTCCTGTGGAGCAGCCATATTGCTGGGAACAGCTTCTCTAATCTCCAGGTCCTGTCTGTAGAGAGACCTGTTGCTGGATGAGACATCATCTCTGGAGCTCCGGCTGATGCATTTTTTCAAGTGGTCAGACTGAAACCTGACCTTGCTGCTCTCTGCTGGGACACCATTCTCCAGGCTCTCAGCATCCAGGCTGGCTTTGCTTCCCCTGCAAGCTGCTGACCTGCCCACCACAGCACGCATCTCAGCAATCACTTTATCATTCAGAGCTGTGAGCTCACTGCTGCTGCCCACAGAGCCAGGTCTTGCTTGACCTGTTCCTTGCCTCCTTCCTTTCCTTTTTCTCAAGCTTGGAGAAGGGCCAGTTGAATAACCAGAATCCTGATGGCTTATACTGGTTGGGTAGTCCTGAGTCTGCAAGCTGTTTTGCCGACTATGGCGGAGTTCCATGTTCTTGAGGACATTAGCTTCCAAGATCCTCCAAGACTGCTTGAAGATGTCCTTTGAAGCAAGCTGACCAGGCAGTTTAGTGGAGGTATCAGTTGTTGCAACAGAAGAGTAGGAGAGTTTGGCCGATTGGTCAACGTTGACCATATGTTTTATGTATTCCCTGCCAGCTGGACTGTATTCAGTGGAAGAGGGATTTCTTGCATGCTTCTTTGCAGCTTGTTGTTCTTGCATACTGGGATGCTGCAATAATTTGGTTGGTTGCAGCTGTTTTTTTAAGCTACTGCTTGGTGACCTTGGTGGAGACATCCCACTCACACAAATGCTTTCAGTGTCCATATCTACTGGTGGCTCATCATAAATTGGCAACTCTAAAGATGGCTCATCATATATAGGTGCAGGAGAGGCATACGTGGGGGATGCAGGCTGGGGGGTTCCTGTCCGGCTCCTTGGAGGTGTTTGAGAAGTAGGACCATTCATCAGCACCAGGCAAAACCCACCACTCTCTGTCTTCTTGATCTGCATAGACTTCTTTGTTTCCCCAGCAGGCATTTGCTTTGTGGCTCCAGGGCTCTGGGTTGTGGATTTAGGCTGAGCATATAGACCTGGCTTGGGAAGAGATTTTGGGCTGCTGGGCTTTGGAACACCTTGCAGCTGAAGAGAACTGTTTGAAAAGCTCTGCATCTGCCTCAAACTGTTCACTTTGACCAACATGGCTGCTTTCGTGCCTGGCAGAGGCTGCCAATGGGTAGGAGTCTCCCTGAAAAAAGAAAGATATAAATACACACAATTATTTAAGAATTATATTTACTGAAGTACCTTCTATGTCTACCCAAATGTCAAATTGTTAGTCTCAAAGTGCCCGAATAATCCCCAACCAGTTATACCACTGTGCTCCCCCACCCAGGAATGTGATGGTGAAGTGTTGTATTACACAACGTAGTTTTGTTAAATTGTACTAGAGGTTTTGTATATCCACAGAAAAGATGCAACTTTCCCACGAACCTCGGTGCCCCTTTACCTGACACCACCCCTCCCACCTGTCCTGGAGTCTGCTCCTATTGGTCAGCAGGCCCTCCCTTCCCCCTCCCCTTTCCCAAGGGGGCACAAAACCACCTGGCCACGTGCCCAGTGCTCTCTTTCCTACCAGGTTTTTCATGGAGTAAGTTCTGTATTAAAGCAGCAGGACTGTGCCTGAATAGGAAGAGCGCCTTTTAGTCTTTTATCTGCATCCTCACCACAGTTCCCCCTCTGAGGGACTGGTGCTAGCCCGGCAGGGACCCTACAGGTGTGGGAACTGTGGCAGTGAAGGGAAACCTCTAAATGTCTGCTGTACCCCACCTTGCCCATCAGTCTCAGTGTGGACACATCATGCCATTTCCAGCCTCTCTGGCTGCCAGAGATGAGAGGAAAGAAGCACCATCACAGAAAAGACAAGGTTCTCTTGAAAGAGCCATTTCCACAGCCTTGAATGATCTCTTGGAGCCATGTCTGGATACAGTTGAAGGAAACTGTATACAATTCAATCCCCAGGCTGCTGGAAAGACCAAGCAGAGGAGAACAGGGACTTCCTGACTTTCCAGCATGAAGATTCAGTCTTGTCCTGAATGGTGAAAGCCATGACAAAAAGCAAAGCCAGTGGTGGAGAACAGTCCCAAAGCAACCTCTCAGCTAAGCTCTTTCAGCCACCAGCAGCAGAGACCCTGACAAATCCCTTAGAACTGTTCCTGTGAGGAATGCTTTCAAGTAGCTCCAATATAAAGGCCTCAACTTGGCACTGATTTTCCCAGACTACACCTAGCTCCAGCAGGCCCAGCATATCTAGCAGCACTTCTCAGGCTCCAGATCTTCACTGTTTGTTTTTCTCCCTCACAGAAGCCTGGAGAAAAGGCCCAGGACCTTAGCTCTGCCCTTTCAAGTAGTTGTTTTCCTGGTACTATGACAAAGGTGAGTGAACAGGGATGTTTGTATTCCAGCAGCACTGCTGCTCTTCCCCCAGTTCCCCCACTAGAGGCAGGGATAAAACCTGCTCAACCCAAAAACTCTGCAGACTTGTGCAAAGAACATTGCATATCCTACCCCAAGGCCAACTGCACAAGAAGGAAACAACCTATACTAGGGATTCTGGTAGTCTTTCTTGCTTGATAACAAAAACTTAACAGTGGCATTACTTATGCTGTGCCTTGAGAGACATGAGCCCATGATGAGAGAAACCAGACTTGGAAGAGGCAGAGGTATTCTTACAGCCATGTTCTCATTACACATTCCCTCTCACTCCTCTTCCAGCACATATTCCTGGCACTGTAAGACCAAGCCCCTGCTCCTTCCCAGTCAAGGATGCTGAGCTGTGGGAATGGCGGGTGAGGAGGGGATAGGAAGCACAACCTGCTGTCCATGCAGAAAGGGCCCTCACTTTCCTCTTCTGGGGAACAAAATGTTCCTAGGGAAGGTGGTTTTCTTGTGGAGGACTTTAAGATATTCAGTTATTGCAAAGAGAACCTCGGAAACAACACTCTGAAATCCCAGTGCTAGGAGAAACAGGGGAAGAGGAAAAGGGGTTGGTCTGTATGGACAGCAGGGCTGGGGATGGCAGAGCCTGCTCACAGTCCCAACCTGCAGACCAGCACACAGGTTCCCAGAAAGACTGCCTTTGGCAGGCCTCGGCCTTCCACTGAGCTCTTTCTCACCCATTCCCTTGGAGTTCCAGCAAACCTCATCATGGCTGCTGTGGCTCAGAGTACACTGCCAAAATGCTGCATTCAGTTCCAGGTTGGTCTCACAGTCCCCAGGGGTGTAGTCTGAGGCTCCTGGGACTGAAGTTTCTGACTTTCTAGACTCAGTTTCTTCGTGGTGTTTTGGTTCGGGAAGACCTTGTGTTCTCACAGGCTTGGCAGAAACATCACAAGTGTTATTGTAACAAGAGTGATGTTTTGGATTCCTTTCTGTGGGATGGACTTCTCTGTGTCTTTCAGTTTTGGGCCAATGGGATGAAGAGTTCTGGCACTCTTCTGACCAATGAGATAGCCTGCTCGAGAAGATATATAAAGGGGGTCAGTCTTTGAATAAAGGGGAGTCAGATGAAGTGTTCATAAACGAGGTCTCATGTTGTCTGTTCATCGCCCACAGCGACATCTGGTGACACCGACATGATCACCTGGTGAATTGCCGGAGTGATGCAGCCACAAATTTGTATCCTTTGTCTTTTCATAGACAGGGTGGGTTTGTTTTGATAAAACAGCCTGTGGCTTTTGCCAGTTTGTTTCTCCTTTCTAATTGAGGAGACAAATTTTATGGCAAAAATGGGAATTTCTACCCTAGATNCTTTGCGATGGGGGTTGGGTCCAGCCCTGGCTCACCAAGGCCGTCAGCTGCCTGTGACATGCCGGGAAAGGAACCCTCCCCTCAAGGGACCCCTGCAACCCCCGCAGTCTCTACGATGGGGGATGGGTCCGGCCCTGGCTGTGCGCAATCATCAGCTGCGCTTCAAAGACCAGGGACTGATCTTTTTCCCCTCAGCCCCTCCAAAGGGCGCTTTCTGTCCGCCCCCATGGGCACCCCGCGGCTCCTGTGCAGACAGGGCCGGTTGGGGCGGCGATGGCCCGGAGCCAGCCGCTACTGGCAGCTCTGGGGTCCGGCGGGGTCGGAGGGGGGCCCGGCCATGCTGCCCTTTCTGCCGCCCCTTCCCGCAGCGGCTGCGACGGATCGGGGGGGCACCAGGTCCGAGCGGCCCCTGCCACCTCCCGCACCACCCTTTGCCCCGCCCTTGGCAGCCGCAGGGGCAGCTGCAGGCAGGATTGGAGGGAGGCCGGCCGCGGCACCCTCTGCCCCGCGTCCGCCTGCAGTGGTGGAGGGGGGTGGAACCCAGGTGGTCCCGGCTGCGGCTTTTCCCGCCCCGAAAGTGGCCGTGGCGGCAGCGGGAGGTGGGACTTTGGAAGGACAGGCGGGGCCGCTCCCCGTCCAGTCCCTGGCTGTCCCGCCCGAATGGGATGGGACAGAAGTGGAACCGGTCACGGTTTCCCACGCCCCGGCTTTGGCCGGGGCACCGGTGGAGGATGCAGCTCGGTCAATCCCAGCTGTGTTTTCTCCTGTGGGGGTGTTTCCCCCGCCGCTTTCCCTCAAAGGGGGGGAAGTGAGAGAAGCCGGGTCTGTCCCGGTGCCTTCTCTCACTGCTCCGTTCTGTCTCCAAGACAGAGAAGAGGGTGGAGCCGAATCCTTTTCAGCGCCTTTTTCACATGATTCGAGTACGCAGTACTTCAGAGCTTGCCATCAGTACTCACGTCTTCTGCCAGGGCTGAAAGAACACAGGCATTTGTTGCTGATTCTTCACATGCTCCTGCCTCCAGTGGAACTCAACTGCATTCTTCACTGTTCATTTCTGGAACAGGAGGCAAGGAACAGGTGGAAGCAGAATGCAAAGGACACCAAACAGGTGTCCTGGCTGCACAAAGTTATTGGACACTTCCACAATGTCAAGTTACAGTAAGACCCAGAGATCTCAGATATTTCTGGGACAACGTGGAGTCCAGTCTGGTGCAGGCAGTTTTGAAAGACAAGAAACAGAACCAGAGACAAATTTACACTATTATTTCTATACCCATCACGCCTGGCTTTGTTCCTGGGGAAACTCCAGTTGTTCAAATTGTGCCTTTTGAGTCTTCTGTTTTTAGGACAGAGGGCCGGTGGCAAGAAGAGGGCTGCTTCGGGTGTCCCGGGCCACCTCAAGCTACTGGACTGTTGTACTGTCTGGTGATTGTCCTGAGAAGTGGTGTACACTGGGCTTCCCAGGTGCCACCCCATCAAAGATCTACCTACGAGGCATGCTGGACACGGGATTCATCATTGTCTCCATTGCTGCTTGACCTCCTGCAGTGGCCCTTGAACTCTACGCAGATGACTGTTGTAGGATTGGGACTGAGACAATGCTTCGTGAGCCAGCAGCCCGTGATGATCATGAACTGAGAGGGACAGTCTGTGATGGTTCCACCTTGTGTTACCATGACTGCCCAGNTCATGTTGTCTGTTCATCGCCCACAGCGACACAGGGGAACACGTCCATCCTTTGCAGAGCTTTCCAGTGTGTGAAAGGTTAATTTGGCCATCATTTCCCCTGAAGGGAGTCCATCTTGCTTCCTAATAGGATTGCAAGAGCTCAGGAAGAGTTTGGAGCTGTGAGGTCAGTGCTGATTGCTGTCCTTGTCCAGCAAGGGAGAAGCAGTCAGCACTGGACTGGGCAGCCTCAGGAAGTGCAGCTGAAAAACAACATGGGAGTAAGAGCATGGACAAAGGAGTTTGGATCCGGGAGGATCCAAAGGTGGTCAATGGCAGCAGGGTCTTACCCTGCTGCAAGAAGCTGCCATTTCCCTAAGGGGCTGACCCTCCTGTGCTGCCTGCGGAGGCCAAAAGCTGATGTCTAGAGAAGGCTGCTCCAAGCCACTGTGAGAGCTGGAAGAGCAGCAGCAAGCTGTGCGACAGTGAGGTAGAGGTGGCATGGGCATGGAGACAGAGGAAACAGGCAGCAAGGTTTGGAGAGCTTCTCTGCTCTTCTCAAGGCTGCTGAAGGTTTGGCAGCACTGAAGGTGGCAGAGGGCACAACAAATTCAGCACTGCTGATAGAGGGCACAAGAGAGGAAAGGCGGTAAAAACCAGTTTACTGAAAGAAAAGAACCTTGACCACAAAGTATAATTAAAAAAAGAATGAAATCCCTTCCCCCAGATCTTTGTGGCATGGGCTTGCAGAAGGCCCCTCTTGGGGACTACAGTGGTCTCTGCTGGTCTCTCCATCTATCACAGGATGACAAACACAAAGGAAAGAAAAACTCTCTGTTTTGCACTAGCATTAAGAGACAAAAGGGAAACTCTCTTGGGCCCAGGTAGCTATTAAGATGTCAAATGCTACCAACAGCATTCAGTGTGTTACCCTCTGTTTACGCAGATGCATCTCTCCTGAGTGGAGGAAGACATGCTTGAGGTTATCCTTGGAGAACAACAGAGACAACAGAGCTGAAAAGTTCAGTATGCTCATGCTGTTAGTATACCAGACATCCCAGCAATGGCATTAGATCCCATCTGAGAGAATTTGCTCTGGCTCAGCTTTTTGCTCCCCATTTCACAACCTAGCAAAAGGCAAGAAAACTCTCCTTGGGTGTCAGGCTCAACTAGGGAGATTAAACTCTGCATTATAATCAGTTACACAACCCTCACTCACACAGCAGAGAGGATGCATGATAGATGTGCAAGGAAACAGTGCCCAGTCTCCTGCTTCCAAGAAAGCACATTTCACACACAAATACGGTCAGCTTACTGGTATGAGCCTTGTAATCTGAAAGAGCCTTGAATATCCAAGCAGCCTGTCAGCTCCCAAGCAAGCTGCCACTCATGCCTTTCTCAGCACTTGCTTTTCAATTCGTTGCAAGGCTTAAGGCACCCCAAGTTTGCTACAGAAACCTGAGCTAGGGATGGAACAAAGGAGGACTCCTTCCCACTTCCCCTCCTTGCAGGAGAAGCAGCAGTGATAGTAATGCTGCCCTGGCAGGCAAGGAAAGGTATAGCAAACCTCTGCCTTCATTCCATCACCCCCCTTCCTTTCATAAGAGGGGAGCTGAGTGGGGTCTTCCCTACTGAGAGGGCTGAAGAACTGAGGGATAGGTCAAAAGCAGCATTGCTTTTCCCTCGAGGCACAGCAACTCTCCATAAAAAGGCAGAAGAAGCCTTTCCTCCTGAGAGACTGAGTCAGTGTCCTGGTTGCAGACAGGGTCAGAGCTTAGTGCTGCTGTTATTCAATACCACGCACATCATGGCTGGGGCCATGGTTTCAAGAGGGAAAGCCAGGCACCCCACCTGAAGCGTGCCATTTTGCCTCTCTCTCCAGCGAAGGGACTGTCTGCATCAACCCCTGCAGGACTCGGTCCATTTGCTCCCCTGACGGCTCCCTTCCTGTTATCTCGGTACACAACTACTGAACATGGTGTTGAAAGGGACAGCGGCGAAAACACAAATTGCTCGCAGTGCTGAACCAACAGCACTAGCAAGGAAGCTGCTGGCAGGGAACAGTCCAGCACTGGGAGTGGCCCCAACCCTGCTGAGCCCATCAAGCCACGCAGAAAGGAGCCCTGCAAAATCCAGCTGAACCGAGCTGAAAGGAGTGCTTTTGAGCAGTATGACAAAAGAGCAGCAGCCACCTGCAGGGCTGACCTCTAGTGCAGCAGAGCAGTAGAAACAGTGGCACAGGCACCTGCGTGGAACTGAGCCCAGCAGAGCTGCTGCATGACCGTACTTGGACAACCCAGCTTTCAGGGGGTTTGTCACTGGTTTCTGCAGTTTCTGGCTAGGAGTAGCAAACTTTAGTCACAGAAGTCCTAGGGGTCATGTGGACAGCACATGAATGGCTGCCACATTGCCTTTGTCCAGAAAAGCCATGCAGATGCAGCTTACAAGGCGCATCAGCCATCTCGGTTTTGTTCCCAATGGTGAAAATCTTTTTGTGGGCAAAACACCTCCTCTTTTTGTATACTATTGCTATTAACACTGCTGTTGTTATTGTGCGTGTCTTATTCCACTGCTTTGTGCTTTCAGTTAATTGTTAATTCAACCCATAATCTCTGCTTTTGTCTCTCCCTTACAGGAAATGGTGAGGGTAAGGGGAGTGGCTTACTTGAAGTTTAATTCCAGATGGTGTTAAAACCAGCACAGTCAAGAATACTTTGGACTCTGTGAAGCTCAGGATATCTTACACCCTACCAGGGCTCTTACATTCATTTCTCTGGAAACAGTAATATAGTTTTGATGGTGCCCATCCTGGCTGCCCTGGAATGCCAGGCTGTAGATGGACAAGTAAAGGAAGTCACCTGTCTCATGTCAAATCCTGTGGAGACCCTGGAGCCTATGCTTCGGAAAACTTTGCCATGGGTTTTATAATCTCCCTATGTCTTACAGTTACACAGGAGACTTCTCCCATGGTGCTCTGCTACACTAGGTATTTGGCCCCAGTTCCTACAGGTCACTGCCCTTTACCCTGCCCTTGCACCTCCCCTCTGCCCCCTGACAATTGGCCCCTGACCCTACTTAACCCAAGACCTCACATTATTTCTTGTCTTTTGTCCCTGGCTCCCTTCAGCGTGGGTCCTTCTGATCCTGGACTCCTTTGGTATGAATCTACAATAAACTTTGCTGGAATGCTACACAGGAGACCCCTCCTGCTTTCTTTGCAGACTCTGTGTGTTGTGAGTGTGGTTAGAGTAGCCCCTTGCTCTCCCCAGAGCAGCTTCCTCGGGAGACTCTTTGGGGAAGTTGCAGGGCTCCCCAGCCTCCATACACCATCCGCAACAAAATGCCATGTGCTTGTGGCTCAACTGTGGTCACTGAGGGTGACCTGAGGGAACTGGGAACTACTTAGGTACCACTTAAGACATTCACTGGATTTCTCCTGGCAGGGTAGGGATCATTCTTTGAATGGATATGAAGCTCAGAGGGGCTGCTTCTGGGGCAGGAAGCACAGGGAGCATCACAAGCACCAGTAAAGTGTTGGGACTCCTTCCAGTGCAGTTTTTGTGCATCACCAGGGTCTTGCAGCTATTAAGATCTGCACGGAATACAGGAGCACCTTGCAGGGAGCAGCAGACACATGATAAGCCTCATTTCAGGGTGCATATACCTTCCAGAACTGCCATCCTCTGTGATTTTCATTAACTTGGCTTTTTCTTTCTATCCTTGCCTGCACCAGGCACAGAGAGAGAGAGAGTCTTGATCCAAAAACCAAGGTGCTAGCACTTGCTGCACTGCTCAGAACCAGGACAAAGCATCTCAGCACAGGTGGCAGGAGAGTCAGGCTCATCCAACCACTGTTCTAGCCCTCAGGTCAGTTCTCAGTTTGACCCAACTTCACCTGCTGCATGTACTACAGCTGCCAGCACTACATCTTCCAGGGCAGATTGATGCCCAGACAGAGCAGGAAGGAGGCAGAGCAGTCCCAGACAGTATCCCAGAGAGAGGGGCAAACCCAACAGAGACATGGAAAGGGATACTTTTGTGCAAATGAAGCTGAAATCATGGTTTCAATACAATAAAATCTCTGATTGCTGTCAGACTAGTTTGAGTCTAAAAAAAACAAACAAACCTTAGTCATACAAAATAGCATCTTGTTTTTTCAGTCTTTTATTTCAGGCTTGATGTGACCAAATAACTGTGCCCAGGAGCTCTGTCCCTGCAGCCCCACCTCCTGCCCTGGCTTAAGATGCAAGACATCAGTAGCTGAGCAAGTGAGAAAGGATGGATACAGACCAGATGGGCTCACACACACCCCAGAGCAGCCTGACCCCTTGCACAGGAGCTATGCAAACCCTATTGCAAGTTTTTGAGAGAGTTCTCATCACTGCATGACACACCAGCCTGTCCCCTCTACTTCTATTTTAGCACCCAGAGTGAAGATTACCTTTTGATGTGGATTTTTATGGTGCCTTGCACAAAGATGGCCTGGCCCAAGTTGGAGACACTCAGGCAGTGGAGAAAGCAGACAGCTGTACCCCAAGAAGCAGAGGGCACATGGCAGCAATTGGGGGTCTGTTGGAACCCAGAACGCAGAGAATATTTCTCTGCATGTTTTGAAGGATCTGAACCCCCTGACAAACACTATTTTTAACCTGTGTCCACAGAACGGGCTTCCTAAGATTTGGGATGAAACAGAATTTTTCAAGAATGTAAATTAGATAGTAGCATAGTACATCATTTATCACAGGGTGAGAAATTTAGATTTTTGGGTTTGTTAGTATGGTAAGTAGATAAAGACAAGATGAAGGATCCTTGTCATTTTTAGGCTTCTTCCTTCTTCTTCATCTACTCCATGTTCTGCAGTGTGGGTTACACAGGATGACTGGCTGGGATTTGCCACAGTGTAGAGCTATGTGAATAGAAGTTTAGTTGGTTATTGGTAGAACAGTAGAAATAATGTACGTTCTTGGTGATAATTGGGCAAATTATCTTTAAGAGAACCTTGATTCCGTGTGTTCGGGGGCTTTTTGGTGTCTTTCCTCCCTCACGCTAAGCTGGTGTTAAGCCTGGTGTGCTAAGATTGCTGATAAGAAAACAATAAACAAACTGAAGAACAAGAACAACCAAGAGTCCCGTTTGCCTTCTTTCTTAACGAGGACTTTTGCAAAAGGTCTCCCCTGTTGGGCGGAGACATGTGGGAGTGGAAGAACTCCCACAGGGGTCTGGCAGTATTTCGCCCCAGTGCTGCACCCTCCTGGGGAAGCACAGTTTCCAGCCTGCCTAGCAGCTAAACTCACCTATTACATATAAACAGAGAAGGCTGAAGCTCTCCTCCTACCTGGCAGGATCTTTTTTCTTCTCCACCGCACTGTCCCACTTGCCCTTCTCCATCTCCTGCAGGACTGTCATTTGGATGGGGGTGCTTCTGCCACTGCTGCCAGTGCTGCCTCGGTGCTCCTGGCCACAGCAGTCAGGCTGGGAGCTTCCCTTCATGGCCTGGAGCTGTGCCAAGGGCACAATGTCACAGCCCTGGGGCCGGTGCCACACCGTCTGCCGCGTGATGGCGTTGTAGTAGTAGAAGCGGTTGTTGTTCTGGTCAAAGAGTTCCCACCACTGCTCCTGGTCTGACTGGCGCACCTTCAGGTTGGGAGGAGGCTCCCAGCTGCACTCCCCGGTGGTCAGGTTCACATACATCCGCTCCTGGGAGCGGGGCTCGATGATCTCCACCCAGTCAGAGCTGCAGGCACACAAGAGCCACATTAGTCTGGGCCAGAAGCCCAAAGCAAACAGGTTGTCTGAAGAGTCCTACAGAGCTGCTTCCACTGGGCCAGGCAGCCTGCTCAGAAGATCAAAGCATTGCTTGGGGCTATCAGCAACCTAATGACCTTAGGAGAAATCAGGGCAAGGGTTTGAGATGGGGCTGAGACAAAAGAGCAGTTCTTTGGCACAGGAAATGGGAGGTCACCCCCCATCAGCTTAGCCCTGTCACTGCCCACTCACTAGACCAGGACTAACCCACAGGGCTGGTGAACATTGTCTGCTGATGCTGGGATGACTCACATCAAGGGCTGGCCCAGTCGAAGGTGTGCCAGTGCCTGGGACATGTCCAGGGGACTTGACTTTCAGGAGCAGGGAGTATCTGCAGAGCAGGATCTGCTCCTTTTGAGAGCTGCACATTCCACCTGGGGAGACCAAAGCCCTGTCTCCCAACAATGTGGGCAGCCTGCTCCATGCGAGTGCTTGCCTGCAGGCCCCACGTGCTGTGGGGCTGGAAGAGACCTCTGAGTCCCATGGACCCTGCTCAGAGCCCACACTTACCTGTCCAAAAGATATATGTGGGGAATGACAGGTGGATGAGACCATCTCCATTTCAGGCTCTTCCCCCTCCCCCTTGGCTGATGGGACAGAGCCTTCAGCAGGCTGTAAGGTGACCTAGTGGACAGGCCTTGCTGCTGATCCACAACCTTTTTGCAGCCCTAAAGAACCCCTTAAGCTGCAGGGTCCTTTACCAGCACCCATGCTGACACAGTCAGTGAAAGCAAGGCAGGCAGTGCTGTAGGACTGGTTTTCTGGCAGATCAGAACAGTGGGTTTGATGCAAAGGTGTTGGGCTGCACAGCCAACATACATGGCACATCAACCTTATCACTGACACACCAACTCTAGAGAGCTGGCTTAAGGAGCTCAGCAAAGCCAATGCCTCCCTAATGCAGTAGCCCAAACCATTTTGGATAGCCCAGGTAAATGGAGGAAGGGAGTGCAAACCCAGCAGTGTTTCCCTCCACAAAGGACAGATGCTGCCTAAAGTGATCCTGAACCCACTTGTAAGCTCAGCATGCTGAAAAACAAATGTGCCACTCAGCTCCTATTCCCACCCCCCAAAGCCTGGCCTCCAATCCCAATGTTGGTGGAGGCTGCAGGAAGGGAGCCCTAGTTAACCAAAGCTACTTCTGATATTAATAAAAGCTCTATGAAGAGGACAGGTCCAAGACCCCCCTTGAAACCTGTTTCTGTTCAGGGGCTCACTCTGACACAACCTCCAGCTGCTTTCCAGAGAGGGCATGACAGGAGAAGCCATTCCCACAGCAGGAGAAGGGAGATCCCACTGCATCCCTCTCACACCCTCAGCTGCCAGCCTGCAGGTCCTCAGAAGGGTCAGGAATGATGGTGGCAGAACTGTAGCGCCAGAAATGGCAGCCTGGTCTCCTGTGCCCAGCCCTGCTGGTATGGTTATGGGAGAGGAGGCAGCTCCTCGCAGGTCAGTCCAGTCTCTGGCTCTGCCCTGGCTTTCTCAGGAAGGTCAGCATGTCTCCTATCACCAGGCAAGCCCAGGTGAGGGCTTAGTTGCCAACTGCACCTCCCTGCTAGGAAAACTGTGGGTTTGATTGACAGCAATCAATGCTGAGCAGACTGGCATGCACCCATAAAAAGCAGGCAATTCCTCAAGTCTCTGATGATTCAAAACTGATAGGTACAATGTTAATTCAATACAAAATAAATGTGAACTGTTTCTGAAAAAGTGCAATTCCCCTGCCACATTACCAAGCACAAGCACTATGCAATGCTGACCTCCATGCATTCTCATGGAGGGCTGATGGTCAGGCAACCACAGACAGGATGGTTGGGAAAGCTGATGTGGGTGAATACTGCTTCTTTTATATCATAGGTCAGTTTTCAGGCAGCTGTGCTCACCCACTCCACACTATCACCATCACAACTGTTCATATTGACCAACTGAGCACACCACCTTGGCCCATGACATCAGCTCCTGCTGGTCTCCCACTATCACCAGACAAGGCACTGCCAAGAGTGTGCTGGCAAATAGATCCCACTTAACAAACCCTGTGTTTGGAAGACATCTGGTTAGTGGTTTGGCAGTTCTGGGTCAAAACAACATCAGTTCCTCTACTTGATTTAAGGTGCAGGAATGTGGGAGAGCTTCACCCAAAGGTGGGGGACATGGCCTGCCACTTTTGGGAGGGGATAAGAGGAGAAGAGAAAGTGTTAGAAGGGCTGGAAGAGAAAAGCAGCACAAAAACACACACGGAGATGAGCCTGGGAGAAAGACTAGAGGCAGTTCTGGAGGATTTGCTTGGCAAGGAAGAAAAAATACGAAACACCTTGCAAGACCCTGAATGATCAGGAGTCACTTGAGCCATCAGCCTTAATGTTCAAGAGCAATCTGTGTTTGATCTATTTTGCTAGCAAATGGGTTAGCAAAGCTTTGGAACACCAATGGCTGTACCCACACTGCTGCTCCTCAGCAGAGAGGAGAGGTCAGCTATTTTCTGTTAAGTGCAAGCTATTGAAAATAAATTCTTTTCATAGCACTTGGCCATAACCCAGTGTATGTTGCTAACTACAGTTTTCCATTTTAAGAAGCTTATATTTATCTTTGCATGCAAAGACACTTAAGTATATGACTTGGGTGGGTGACCTCTTTGCTCCCCTTAAAATTAAAGGGCTGAGGAGGACTGAGGTAGAGTTTAACCAGGTAAAAAAATTCTGCATAAAACACGTTGAAACACTAAAGAGTTTGGTACAATCACACTCAAAGAAAGAAGAGGAAAAGCAAGGAGCATATTCCTGGAGCAGAGCCAGCCCCAGGCTGCCATACAAACCTCAAACATAACATCAGGAACTCTCAAAAGACATGATAAAGCCAGGATTGCAGAGATAAGGCCGTAACTTGGACACACACACACACAAAAACCATTCATATTCTACTCTACTTAAGGTTTAAGAAGTTTCCTGGGGATGGTTTAAATAATGCTTTTCCCTGTCCTTTCAGCTCCAAGTGCTGAGGGATGCAGCAGCCACAGAGTGTGTGCCCACTCCCACTAGCACTGCAGCGCCTGCTCCCACCAGCAGGATCATGGCAGTGGTTTCAGATCATCTCAGTTCCTGGGACTCAGTGTCCCCAAAACAGGACTTGCCTACAGGCCCCATCTGTGGTCCCAGACCAAACCCCTCGCCTGCCTGAGCACAGGACAGGCAGCCTGCTGGCATCACAACAGCTCCAGGGAACTAACACAGTCACCTAAGCCTGCAAGGTGGAGGGATTTCAACAAAATCCCCACTTGCTTCCAAAAGCAATGTGCATCCTCCTGTATTGTCAGAAATTCTAGGAGCTTCCTGTGTGTCCTTCCAGACCTCATAGCTGGGAAACAGGGCACTGCTCCAGCTGCTCACTCCAACAAGCAAAGGCCCCAACTGTGAAGGCTTGTGCCTTAAACATGCTGATGTTTTCTGGAGGAAAAAGCTGTTTTTCTGTTTCTGGAGGAGTGGTAAGGCTATGGCAGGGGTCAGCCCCCAAGCAGCAGGGTGCCGTGAAAAGGATGGTGCACCTTGCATGCAAAAAGCAGGAAGAAGCATAGGGTTTTGGTGCATAATCACATCTCATATAGACAGACAGATCTGGTCCCATCTGAAGATTTTGCCTCACAGATGGGCAGCTTATTTCTTTTATGGAGTGTTGTAATAGACAGTACAGGTAAGAGCCAAGCTGCTGCACTTTGTCCTTGCAGCCTCAAGGACACAGGGGAGGGACATGTACAAACTTTGCTCCTTGAAAACCAGCAGGCTGCTACTCCTGCTTGGCAAATCCTTGGAATAAAAAATAATAGCAGTAATTTTTAAGAAACGGTGTTTCATCCTGAAAGGGCATCTGCAAGCAGCTCCTGACTAGATCTTTCTCACAAAGACTGTAAATGCTTAGTAGAAAGGAATAAATTTTTTTTTAACTACAGAGAATTGAGCAGGACCAGAAATGGAAAGGACAGGGTACAGAAGAGTCACTAGCAGGAGGAGCTGAGGAACCCCAAGAAGTCAAACAGCCACTCCCTCATAGGAGAGCCGGTTTTCCTGCCACCACCATCCAAGTCATAATATGGCCCAGGCAGCCAAGCACAGTCCTGGGACTCCACAAGTTCTTTCCAAGGCTGTAAAATGTAAGACTAGTACAGATGTTTTCTTAGCCAGAGCTGTCAGCTCAAGATCAGCTTGATGTGATCTCCAGCCCCACCTGTGGAAGCTGTTCAGCACCAGCTTGAGGAAGCAAACCTCCACCAAGGGGAAGGAAGCACCAAGGACAGCCATGGGAATCAACTGCCTCAGGGAGCTTCACATGAGGTTGTCAACAAACTCCTCTGCATGGCTACAAGGAGACCTCTTATGACTTGGTCTCCCATTTCACTTCCACACTCTGTAATTTTTGGATTTCTGTACTTCAAGCCAAGATCCCACCTCCTTCCCTAACTTTCCTTCTTTGGGATGAGCCTCACAGAGTTGGGGTAAGTCCTTCTTGGCCAAATGTGGTTTCATACCAAGTGGGATTTTCCAAGACTAATGCCCTCAATGTAGGTCTGAAGCATACTCAAAGCCAACCCCAAGACAAAGATGTCAGTTACTGCCATCATCAGAGATCATCTAGCTGAGGATGTTCCAATGCCTAAACTAAGTGCCTTGTTAACAGGTCCTCCTTGAGGAGGAGGAGGAGGAGGAGGAGGAGGAGAATGGCCATCACACACAGAGTGAAGTACAATTCCCAGAGACTGGCCACTGTGTGACACCAGCCTAAGGCAGGGAAGTGTGTGCAGGGCTACTTGCTGTGGCAAACAACTGGGGTGATGGGCCTCTGGAATTATCTACCGCACAGAGACAAGTTCAAATCTTCTTTCATTTGCTGTTAACGGAGCATAGGACAAAGGACCATGAAAAAGAGCAGAAGCAGTCAAATGGAGGATGATACCATGTTCACCATCCTGAGTCCTCTAAAGGGAGGACCCTGAAGCAGACCATGGCAAATCAGTTCAGGAATGGGGAGTGGGTACCATCCCAGAGGCTCCACTGCTGCTGGCATTGCTGCTCCTCTGTGGGTCCAGGCTCCTGGTTGACTGAAGAACAGCTGGGCTGTTTTCAAGAAATCAAATGTCACCACAGATTTATTTTTTTTTTACAATAATCACGCTTGTCCCTTCACCTTCTGTTCAACAGGCACAGCCACTTCAGAAAAATTCACTTAGTACAGATGCTGAGAAACCAAGTGCAACCTCCAGGTAGCCCTGATTCACTCGGGTTTGTAAAACTCATCTCTATCTTGGAGCTGCAGGAAGCCTCCAGCATCAGCTCCTTATGGTAATCCTCCTTCAGCTGAGTTAGACAATTCATTGCCTTCTCTCAGCTGAGTCCAGAAAAGCTGTAATTTACATCTCAGGACAAAAAAAGTTCCCAAAACAAACATCTCCCTCCCTCCTACACACATGTATATATATATACACATACATACATATATATATAATTAATATCTTTTGAATACATATGCCCCCTTCTAACAAAAATTAGAGAGGAACTAAAATAAATATAATGTCAGCCTGTTCATAAAACTTTTCTGCTCCTGAAAATAAGCACTACGCAAACAAACCAACCTCTGCTTTGCCAGAGACAGACCGACAGACTGTACTGTGAAAATCCAGAGCAAATGCTGATTGCTCAAAGCCTGAGCACACACGCTTAGCTCCAGCAAGAGCAGAACAGGGGCAGGTCTCTGAAAGTAGAGCCCAGCCTGGCAACACATTACATAGAGAAGAGAGAATAACACCATAGTTTGGGTGGGTTAGGGGTACAAGAGAGAGCATGGAGAAGATCTTATCACAAAAAGCATCTCACTACTTTGGTATTTTTAATTAAAAAAAAAAAAAAAAGAGAAACACAATGAAAGCCCCAAGCCTTCTGCTAGGTTGTATTTTCAAAGACAAAGACGTCAGGTGGGAAACTTAGTGGCTTTCTGGTTGCTTGGACTCTGTCAGCTCTTGCCTCTTTCCTGGTTTTCCTAAACTTTCCCCAGCCCAGGGACCAGCATTGCTGGCTCCATCTTGCTGCTTTTAGCCTCTCAATTCACTCCAAATACAGAGCAGAACAGACAGCAAAGGGGTAGTTCATTCTACAGGAACAGGTTGGGGCAACACCAAAATTACCAGCAAATTCCTCCAAGATCCTGTCTCTGAGAGAAAGAAGAAACAAGGACTTTTAGGACACAGGTGAGATGTCTTGGGGTGCCTACAAAAGGAAAGAGAAGGGGCATAAGGAAGGACAGACACCATGACAAACCATCTCACAATGATAATCAGCTTAAAATAAAGTCCAGAACAGTCTCAAAGGCATAAGGCCTGACAGCCCAAGACCAGTACCTGAGCCTTGGGTGAGATGGATGCACAGGCACCTCAGAGCCCTTTGTGTCAGCAGGGAGAAGGGAAGGCAGCACAGACACTCCCACACCAACCTTCATGCTTCTCCATCATCCACTCTGCACTAAGTGTTGCCCACCAGGTTTGGGCTGATCTGGGTCTGTGTGGCTCTGGAGCAACACAGAGAGCACCCCAAGGGGAGGGGAAGGCAGAAGGGCTTGAACTGCTGCTCATCCCCACCCCATCCTTCACTGCCCCTTCACAGGATGGGGAATTCTGCAACAGAGGGAAGACCAAGGGACAGAAAACATCCCTGTTTTCATGGCTTTGAGACAAAACACAAAGCATTTGCTGAACAGGCACTCTGAGCAGGAAGAGGCCACATACTGGAGACACAGGCACCAGGAGACTGCTCGAACTAACACGAAAGGAAACTGCACCTGATGGCAGGAGTACTTAAAAAAAAAATTCTTGGCAATGGAGACTGGGCACAGCTCTTCACTGGAGAGCTACGATAAGCACAGGCTCCTCCTGCAGCTCCTCTGTCAGAGACACACAGGACTACCTACCGCCTCCTTGGAGACCAAGGACCTCTCACTTCTCTCTGTCTCCAAGTTGTCATTGAGGGTGAGCACCTTGGCCTGTGTTATGGCTAGTGACCAGCTGTGGCCACTAATGCCTCAACAGAAGGCAAAACATGTGTCAAAAAGCATTCAGCATCAAGAAGTTTACAGGTGCTTCCCCCCTATTCTTTGCAATGATCCACAGGCTGGCTAGGGACACACATCTGGCAGGCAGCCTCTCCTGCCTATCCCAGCCAGCCCATGGGTTTCACATGCTGAAGAGCAAAATCATTTGTGGAGTTTAAGAACTACAGCAGAGAAGTGGTCTGAGAAGAGCTAGCATTCCTGGGACATGCCTTGACACCCTGCACCCAAGGTGCTGTCAAAGAATACCATGGGTCTCTTCTGCCACCATGGCTGGAGTTTTCACTTCACAGGTCAGAGTACAAGCCCAAAACTTCAGTACTTAAACAGTCTCCCCAAAGCTCTGGTTTGCCCCAGACACAATGGCATCTCCTAAGCACAATGAAAGCTTCAGCAGACTTATTTTTCCTTTTAAGGGGCTGAGCATTTAAGAAAAAGTCGCAGAAGAAAAAAAAAACCCTGGCAGTTTTCCTCCCCTCTCCTTCCAAAATGTGCTGTACGCATCCACAGCTGCATCCAAATTACAACTCTGTGGAAGGCAGGCAGCTGTGGGAGGAAGCTTGGTGCCAGCAGAACAGTCCCTGCCCAGGGCACATGAGGTACCTGGCAGGGGGCTGAGATGTGGCACGGCTCAGTGCTGGCCTCCTACCTGCACAGCCTTAGGCTGCATCAAGCCCAGGACACGTGGTCAGATCTGTCACTGGATTGGGACCAGGACTGTGACTGATACTAGCACCACTGCAACTGATGGTGACTGCATCCCACCTCAACCTGCTCATAACTAGACTTTGCCCCCAACAGGCTTTACATGGGAAAACTTCAATTTTCTCAGTATCCTAGAGAGGAAATATTTCACAGTTGCTTAGGTGAAGGCATTACAGGACAACCTGCCAGTTCAGCAACAAATGATGACCATGGCTGGGATGCATCCTGCCTACCTTCCACCCCTGGTGCTGCCCCATGGCAGCTCGTTGGGCTCAGGCCCAAGGAGGCAGCCTGATGCCTGCCCATTGCCCCCATGGTGATGCCCCTAGTTTCAGGGAGGATTTGCGCAGGCACACTGCAAGCATGGCTTGATGAGCATCACCATGGTCATCCCACCTGTACAGGGTCCCACCATAGGGGGCAACAGGACTCATGCAATGTCATTGCCAGACGCACCAGCCACCATCCTTCCAGGAGCACAAATCTCTGCAGGCAGGTACCCAGGATCATAGATGTATTTTTTCCACATCTTCCTGGGACACACCAAGCTAAGACAAATGATGCCAGTAGAAGCAGAACAGAGCTTCATCCTCTTCTGAGAGTGTGTGCAGGCACCAAATCATACAGGATCTGCCCACAATGGCAATCAAAGCAGCTAAGTGCCTCCCAGCATGAATGAAACTCTAAAATCAGGCCTGGGCTGTTTGTGGCTTTTTAAGAGAGATGTATACAAACAAAAGGTAAGGGTAGAGATGGAACTCCTGAATCTCCTGCCTTCTCAATGGGCCTCAGCACCTCTTAGCACTACCTGCTGATTGAAACTCTGGTCAGTGTCTAGAAAGCTGAAGATGGCTCCATAGACCTGTAAGACTTCCACACCACTTGGCAGCTGCTGAACAGAAATAAAATGGACCTAAGCAGGATGACGTTTCCCACTGCCAACAAAGCTGCACCCTGGGTGAAAAGCATTGCACTCTTAAACTGCAGGAATGAGGTGAAAAAGTCGTACCTGCCAAAATGACATAGGGCAAGAACCCAGAGTCCTGGAGAAGCAGCACACATCAAGTGCTCTTCCTGAGCCAAAGCAAGTAATGTAATGTTAATTATATCCCTGCTATTTCAAGGACACAGCAGCACCCACTGCTCTGTCATCCTGTAATTACTGAAAAAGGTCTTGATATATCTAGCTTGCTGCCTCGTTGCTTCAGGACTGAGATGTACTCTTCACCACCTCCTATGTCACCACTACCCATTTCAGGGATTCCTCCCAGCATTGCCAGAAAGCCCTTGCAGCCAGGGGCTCAGAACAGCATCTGCTGCCTCAGACAGTTGATGCCAAGGAAAGCAGTCCGGTAATAGGAGGCTCCACAATCAGAAGCTGTTTTAGAAAAGCTGCATCACCACATAAATCAGCAACTGCTCCGGTACCTTGGGAGCAACCCACTACCTGCACACTGCCAGGAACAGGACTCAGCAGTGACAGACCTTCATCATTTCTGTTGACAGATCACCCTGGGCTCAGTGACATGATGCCAGGCACTGCACAGACACACTGCAGTGCAGCATAGTTCCCCCATAGAGGAGGGCAAAAGAACAACCATTCTTGTGCCGCCTTCACTGAAGGGAAGAGAGAGCCCACAGCAGCCAGAACAGAACAAAGTAAATAGCCAACTCCCAAGGCTCATTTGCATCACGCACAGGGATGTTTTTTTTGCTGCAGAAGGGAACACTGAGCAATGAGAAGAAAACATTTACAGAGATTTCTGAACAATGTCAGAGGATGAAAAGGGGAAAGACAAGAAGAGAAAAGAAACTTCTAGAATCAGCAAAGGGAAACCCACCAGTTAGGTCCTCAGGACCAAATGGCCACCATAGTGAGAGAATGCAGGGTTGGGGACTTAAGGACCTCTCAAGACACCCACCTCTGATCTAAAATAACTCCACCAGACCATCAAAAAAAACCAGGACAACTTCAGTTTTTCTAAAGGCAGCACATGAGCCGGCAGCAGTCAGGAACAGGAGCAGACAGAGACTCTAATTACAGGGTGGAGAACCTGCACCATCAGGCCATGCACAACTGGACAGTGTCACTCCAGGTGCCAGCAGAGTATGCCCTACAAACAGTCAGATCACAGAGCATAAAGCTTTCAAGCACCACTCAGCAAAGCTACATATCTGAGGCAGCTAAGTTCCTAGAAGGATGACATTAGCAAAATAATGGCCTTCTGTCTCTGTTCATTTAAAGGGCTATCAGTCATTTATGAGCTAAAAAACAGGGTCCCTTGAAAACTCATGCACAACACAGCCATGGACAGCAAGGAATCAAGTAATTTCTCAGACACCAGAGTCCACAAAACACTATGGCCTAAAAGCACAACACAAATATTAAAGTGTTTCATCACAGCTTTTTTAGGCTGATTCATTCTTCAGCAAATCTCTCCAGCTGCAGTTGTCTCTGCCAACTCTGTTGAAAAAACCATGAAGGAACAAACGCAGCAAAGCTCTTGAAAGTATTAGCTGTCCAAACTTGTTATGTGTGACTCAAGTTAACCACTACAATGCCAGTCTGGCAGAGGAATTTGGCTGGAAGTCAGAGGCAAAGAACAGGAGTGGGTTGGCAGCAAGCCAAAAGAATAACCGCCTACAGACAACTCTCTCCTGTACTGCAAGCTGCCATCAGGAAGCTCATTCCAACAGGACTCTGTGCAGAGGAGACTCCACTGTCATCATTTTCTCCAGCCCAAAGCACACCAATTTCCTCTGGCAAAGAAGGAGAGATAGTAAGTAAATAGCTGAAAACCTCAAGCACAAAGTTCATAAAACAAACTCCTTTATAAAACAAAAAGCAAGAAAAATTAATAACTCGTGGAAAAGAGGTTCTTTCATTCGTTTTGCCTCAGGAATTGCTGAAAGACAAGCACATCAGACACAACAGAGTAAGGATGTTGCAAAACCAACGCACTGGACCCACAGCATCGGTCCCTCCTGCAGCCCCAGAGCTTCCCCTCCTGCGTGCCCCACAGGGAAGCACATGGGTCTCAGCTCTATGAACAGTTCCAGTCTGGAAAGCTCACCTATCTCTGAGTGAATTCTCAGGATGAAAAACACAGCCCATGTTTGACTATTTTATATTATTTTTAATTCTGATGTAATAAACCATGAAAAAAGCTTCTTCAAAAAGGAAAGGAATGCTTCATTGTTGCCCCAAACTGACATTTTTTTCCTGATTGTCTCTACACCATTACAGTGTGAGTAGGAGTCACATCCCCTGAGCTGTATTTCAGCCTCTGCTTCATCTGCTACACACTTGCATCTGCAAGACCAGCAGTGGCTACAATAACATCTTGACTCAAAGTAAATCAAAGTACTAGTTATGTATAGTTCTGGTGCTTTGTCATTAACAAGCTCTGGCTTGATTTAATGAGAAACAAAGACTGAGGTGCTTGACCTTGCCTTAAAACGCAGTCACAGCTTTTTAAAAACTGAACATCTCTTCAATCTCGCAGATATAAGACGTCACAAAACAAAGCACAATTAGTTAAAGCCCCAGATTTGCATTTGCTCTCGCCATGTCATAGAAACAAAGGTGGGATTAACAATGGGAGACCTCACTTCAACACACTCACAAGAGGAAGTAGAGGGGCAGGTACCAATCTCTTCTCTCTTGTGACCAGTGACAGGACTTGAGGAAACAGCATGGAGCTGAGTCAGAGGAGGTTTAGGTTGGATATCAGGAAAAAGTTTTTCACCCAGTGGGTGGTAAATGGCATGTCCTATGCAGGGCCAGGAAGCGGACTCAGTGGTCCTGATGGATATTCTATGATTCAGCATATTCTATGATTCCCAAAGAGTCCACAAAAATGCAGTTCGTGGCAAATAACTGTCAATCACTGAAGGCTGTCAAAAAGGGTCTCAGTTATTTCTTGGAGACGCCCAGGAAAAACCAGCTGGGCTGCAGAAGGAGGTAGTCCCGCATGGCATATGCTGCCTCCCCAGGAAGACTCAGCCCTTGGCAGCACCTTTGGAGGTACTACCTTGAACAGACACGTGCAAGAAATCGGAAGAGCAGCAATAAAAGGATGCAGTCACTCAGTGTGGACGTCACAATTACTCCTTGCTTTGGACAAACCTTTTGCAGGGCATATGCTCATTTCTTCAGTCTCTCCAAGGAGGTTGGTAGGAAAAAGAATTCTCTGTTTTCACTATATCATTTTCTCTCAGTTAATGACAGTATGCTATCAATCCAGCATGTCAGGGAGATCAGGGAAACTGTGACGTCAAAGACAGTGACATCCAAAGCTGCAAGTTTCAAGACTGCCAAAAAAACTTTCAATTTGGTGAGGAAGGGGAGCGTTATAAATACAAATTTTGGCATTGGCTTTTTGCAAGTGTTGGAATGAATGTTATAAGTATGATTTTTTTTTCTGTAGTTTTTAGTGTGTTTTAACTGCCTGAATAGATGAATAAAGCTTTTTCTTTACTGTAGTTTGGAATTTAGGTGTAGTGTGTTTTAGCTACCTGAACAGATAACTTCTAAAAGAGGCCCAAGTGACTATCAGCATTCACCGCCTGTGAAAAAGAGACCAAAGCCCAAATCGAAAGATGGTAAGAACTGAATAAAAGTGGAACTGCGCTTGATGGACCCAAGGAGTGACCATGCAGAACAGTTCCTGGAAAAGTTTGAATATGCATAAGTACATGCATAAAGAACAGTATAAAAAGGGGTGGTTCCAAGACACCAGCGTGCTCTTGGCAGCGCACCAAGGCACACTGCCATTTAACCTTTGCTTTATTTTCATGTCTCCTATTTTCTCTATTAAACATTTTTAAATTTTACCAGGAAAGTGAATCTTGTTTTTCATAGGAGAGAGGGTTTTACTGTTAATAGCTACACTTCAGCAGAAGAAAAGTGACCTCCCTGAACGAGAGGAGACTGATCTGGCAAAACAACTCATTCCTCTGGAGGGGTGAAATTGGACAACAGCAGCTGTGACTTGCGTACTCCAAGAACGAGAGCTGGGGACAGACTCAAGACCCTGGTTTGAAGACACTGCAGTCCTTCAGATGCTCAGGCTCAAGTGGAACCACCATCTTAAGCAAAAGTCCAGGTTTCACCTTTTCCACAGCTCTTTAAAAGGTGTCAAAACACCACCCTAGTAATGGTGTTTTTGACAAATTTCCAACTCAAAACAGATTCATGCAGGCATGCTGATGCACTCTGGGGTTTTAAACACAGCTAAATTCAACTAGTACCCAGAACAGTTCAGCTGCAATTTTAAATACTCAGGGTTTATCTTGTTTAAATAACCATTTATTTAATGGTTATATTAATGGAGATAAGTAAAGAAATCATGTAGACCAGAGCCTGGCCCAGATCATGTTTAATTTGTGCCAGGTTCTCCCCTTGATCAAGTCAGTATGAAATAAACACTTAAGCTACTTTGCATAGCTGGAGGAGTAAATATGTGTCATCTGTTTGTCCTGGTTTACAGGAAGGGAAAGAAAGGGAAAAAAAGTAATTAAAGAGAAAATTGAGACTTGACTTTCTCATAAATGGCACAAAACAGGCAGCTCAGCTCAGTGGGTGGCTGCAGAGCTGGCAGCACTAGACAGGATCTACAGAAGAAAAAAAATATAGGAAGTCCACAGTGTCACTTCTCCCCACAATTGATTTAAAATGAGATTATTCCTTGCACTTGGTACATGAGGAAGAAGCAGCTTCCGGGATAGGATGGGGGGAAACACAGTTATTAATAGCATCACAATGAGCAAGTATCAGAAGTTATGTTGCAGCACTGGAAAATCTTGGCTGGTTCATGAAAATATGTGTTGCCATGGCAGTAATTGCTACACATGGTAACATTGAACAGTGGGATGGGAACAATACACTTCTTGATTTGGTTCCCAAAACAAGTTCCTTTTGTTTTCTCCCACCAAAACCCAGACATTTATTAGCTTGTGTTCAGTCCAAAACTGAGTTTTTCACTATCAGCAGAGGCAAGGAAGATAGCAAAAAAAGAGAGAAATTCAGGAAGGCATCAAAGCAGGCAGCACTCCCTGTCCTTCTGCAATGGCATTGTTGATGGATTGGGGCAGAAACCTGGACCACATTCAACTTTGCTTTTTTTTGAGATCCATCAAGACAGTCTTCATCTGCCAAATACTACGTACCCAACACATACTATGCGCTACTGAGTAAAAAAAAAAATTAAAAAATGCAGAGGCCCTTAAAGCAAGGTCTCTTCAAGACGGGATGACATGACATTCAATATCCTACATGGAAGGAGACCACAAGGATGTTGTGCTATTCTGACCTTTGCTTCCCTCCTTGCAATTTCCAGCATCCTCTTCCCTTCCTGCAGTGCTGCCAAGCACCAAGCACACACAGGGTGCTGATACTTTCCAGAACCACCTGTTACCCTGAGCTCATTCCTGAATTTCAGTGCTCAGGATTTCCTCCCTCATTTGCTCTTTCCCAGGCACTACTTTCATGCCCATTTCTAGATCAGGTACAAACACCGTGAGTAGCAGAGATCCCAGCCTGGCTCATCCAGGACTTTCCTCCTCTGTAAAGTCTGATCATCTCCTCCTCATCTTTGCAGCCAATCTTTTAACCATTTACTCACCCATGATGGACTTTTCCTTGATAACCTGTGCTGAAATGTTTCAGTGAGGTCCACTAGACCACTCCACTTGATCATCCCTGCCATGTACTTGGCAACACCTTCTAAGTACCAGTGGAGTCATGTAACTCAGTTTTGGCCTACAAAAGCCATATTGGCTCTTCCTCAACATGTCACACCCATCTATGTTTCCACTTAATACTGGTTTCTTGAAACTTTGAAGAGCATAAGACACACATCTTCAGTAAAACCAAGTGCCCCTTCCGTTCTGCATACAGGTGAGACACTCAAAGAGGTTTGTTAAGCAAAACATGAAAGCCTGGTCATGCCCTTTCTCCATCTTCTCCCTCATTGCTCAAGAATCCACACATGTATTACAGATGCTAAAGGTACATGGCTGCCTGTTCTTCCCAGTAACTACTTCAGATTGGCTGTCTATCAATTTACCCAAATACTTTTTCAACCTGATGATGCCTTTTGCATCCTTGACACCCAAGAACACTGAAATCAGAAGTTTATCACAGATTGTATAAAATAAATGGCCTTCCTCCTTTCTGTTTTAAAGCAATTTCCTTCAGGTTTCATCAAGTGCCCATAGTTTCTAGGGCCACAGGATTTGGTAGAAAAAATTCAACTTATCCATAAAAAGAGGAAACTATCTCCATCTTTTAAAAGGGTAGAAAGGAAGACCCTGGGAACTACCTGCCTGTCAGCCTCACCCCTGTGCCTGGGAAGATCATGGAAAAAACCCTCCTGGAAGCTCTGCTAAGGACACGGAGGTAATTCAGGACAGCCAGCATGGCTCCACCAAAGACAAGTCCTCCCTGACCAACCCAGTGGCCTTGCACAATGGCATAGCTCAGAAGACAAGGGAGGGGACACAGATGTCATTTATCTGGACTTCTGTAAAGCCTTCGACACAGATCCCCACAACATCCTTCTCTCTAAATTGGAGAGAGATGGATTTGATGAGTGGACTGTTAGATGGGTAAGAAAGTGGTTGGACAGTCACATCCAGAGAGTAGTGCTCAACAGCTCAGAGTCCCAATGGACATCAGCGACAAGTGGGGTCCCTCAGGGGTCCATACTGGGACCAGTGCTATTTAATATCTTCATTAGTACATGAAGGGAACAAGTATAGCCTCAGCAGGTTTGCAGATGACACTCCTGAAGGACAGGAGCATCCAGAGAGACCTGGACAAGCCTGAGAAGTGGCCCACGGGAATCTCATGAGGCTTAACAAGGCCAGATGCTGGTGCTGCACCCGGGTTGGGTATCGGTCCCGGTATTGATCCAGACTGGGGCAGGAACAGATGGAGAGCAGCCCTGATCAGAAGGATTTGGGCGTGCTGGTGGATGAGAGGCTGCACACATCCGGCCGTGTGTGCTGGTGCCCAGAAAGCAACCATGTCCTGGGCTGCATCAAAGGAAGAGTGGCCAGCAGGCCAGGGGAGGGGATTCTGCCCCTCTACTCCTCTCAGGTGAGGCCCCACCTGCAGTGCTGCATCCAGCTCTGGAGTCCTCAGCACCAGACAGACCTGGACATGGGTTGGGGGGGGGGCTGGTCCAGAGGAAGCCAGCAAGTTGATGAGAGGGATGGAGCACCTCTCTTAGGGGGAAAGGCTGAGAGTTTGTTTCAAGGTTTGTTCAGCCTGGAAAAGAGGAGGCTTAGCCATGACATGATTGCAGCCTTCCTGTTCCTAAAGGAGGCTTATAAGAAAGAAGGACAGGGACTTCTTACAAAAGCACGTAGTGACAGGACAAAGAGGAATGGATTCAACCTGAGAATAGGTTTAGATTAGATATTAGGAGGAAATTCTTTGCTGTTAGGGTGGTGAGGCACTGCAACGGGTTTATCCAGAATAATTGTGGATGCCCCTTCCCTGAGGTGTTCAAGGCCAGGCTGAATGGTGCTCTGAGCAACCCGGCCTAGCGAAAGATCTCCCTTTCCATGGCAGGGGGTTGGAAGTAGGTGATCTTTAAAATCCTTTCCAACTCAAACTATTCTGATTCTATCACTTTCATGAGTTTGCATACCTTGATCTTGCTATGCAAGACTTTTCCAAACCCAGGAGTCACAAATTTTTTGCTCTCCTCATAAGGTAGCTGCTCTGTCCCTTAGTAATTTTAATTACCTTCACTGCAGTCTCTCTAACACCACTGTCCTCACAATGCAGAAATCAGCACGCAGCCTCCAAGAAATGAACGAAGTGTTAGAGAGGATAAAATTGATGCCTTCTGCTTTGTTATTAACTCCCTTGCTGATGGTGACCAAAATTGATTGGTTTCTTTGGCTAACATCACAGAACTGATGATTTCAGAGAGCTGTCAATGACTCCAAGCTCCTTCTCAAGCTATAACAACTTGTTCCAGGCTGAGTATTGAACAGGCCCAGTACAGGTAATTTTTCCCTGTGCACCACATTTTCCTACACTGAAGATTATCTGTCACGTATTAGTCCACTTCCTCAGTTATGTGAGGTACTTATGGATTTTCTCCCATTCAGTGAGCCATTCAACCCATTGAAGGAACTGAGGATCCTCCGCAAACCTAGGAATGTCATTGCACCCCTCTATACCTGAGGTCACCCATAAGGTGCAAAACACTCCCACCACCAGTTTCTCAGGCCTTGCTGTTGACTTCCCCAGGCTGAAAAATGACCAGTAAGCCCTACCCTTTGCTTTCACCAGCTCTCGGTCCAGAACATGACCCTTCCTCCATGCCTGTGGCGACTCTCTCTTAAAAGCCTTTGGCAGACAAACTTGCCAAAGGCTGTCTGAAAACACAGATACGTGAAGCCTTGTGGTCCTGCTCCCATCATGCTCATCCACCTCCAGCAGGTCTGTGACACAGAGGCAGGGGTTGTCTTTACAATAGCCCTGCTATCACTGCTCCAAGCAGCTGTGCTTGGCCATGCCTTCAGCAAAACTGTTCTTCATTGCAGAGAATTAGGTACAGGGGTTAGCCCCAACAGCCCTGAATACTCTTCACATCCCTTCCCTAGAAGAGCACCTGGACAAATACTGAGCCACTTCCCCAATTTCCTCAAGACTCAACTTTTAAAAATGCCAGTGCATTTGCCACCAACAACTTATGTGATACCAAGGGCACTTTAGCAGCAGGATACATATGAAAGTATCTCAGCAATGTCAGATTTAAGATCCTTTGGCACTCTTGAGTAAATCCTATCTGTTCCTTAGTTTCTTATCCGTTCCTCTATCTGCTCTAAAGCTATTTCTGCTAAGTTCAATATGAGACAACTTCTCACACAGTTCTTCTGTAGCAAGCTTGTAGTTTGCAAAGCTCCTCCATAGGAGTCAAGATGGCCAAAAATTGTTTATAGATTTTTTTGTGATAGCTTTATCTTCTATGCCTCTCACACTTTGATCTCTTCTGCTGCCAGTTTCAAAAAGGCTTCTCATGCATTTGAAAGTTAATCATATTTGGCAAATTCCCTCCTCAGAAGTCTTAATTTGGCCCGCCTTATATTGATTTTACCTGTAATCTGCTAAAATAAATAGGGTTTTTTTCTTCTTGCTTGGATACAGCACCTCCTTTTTGGTAAACCTTCTCATTCTACTGTCCTTCTTTCCCCTGCACATTTCCCCTTCTGTGTGTCTTTCTTTAAGAGGCCAAACAAAAAAAGTCTGATCTGTTCTTGGTGGAGGCATCCATTCCTTCTGAGCTGGTAATGTCATCACTAAATTTCCATGCCACCTCTGTTCCTATCAGCACCTCTTTAGCCAAAGAACCAGTCTCAGGGCTCTTACAAAACAGTAGACAGCCCCTTTTTAGCAGACTCAGGAGTAAACACCAGCTCTGGGCCCAGGTAGACAAGTCTAATTCATGTATTTTTAAGCTGCCAGTCATAAAGATGCCATCATAACCCCAAGTTTTGCATTATTATGACTATTCAGCATATACGTACTGAGTTTTCACAGGTAACTGTATATTCACAGTTTCCAGATGCCCAAAACTAGATGTTTTTCCATCCAGAAACACGTTACACAAACAAAGCACCTCCTGAGGCACCCACCAGGTGACAGGTAGACGGGTCAAGGCCTCTCCTTCCTGGGAGAAATACAGGATGACATCAAAGGGCAGCCAAGATTCCAGGAGAGCAGTGCCCTGCAACAGCATTTCCCTTCCAAGCAACTGCCACAGCTTGGACTTTCTCACTTGTTTACTTTCAGCACTACTGGGTGCAGAGCTGAGCCAAGGCTGACGCCAGCAGGACCTTGGCAAGAGGTGTGCAAGAGACAAGAGGTTGGGCCCAATGGCTGACAAACTCCAAAACAAGTTTAGTCAGCGACAGGTGTTAANAAAAAAAAAAAAAAAGCATCATGGCTCAATTATTGCCTGAAGCACAGTAAAAATGAGGATTTCATCTCCAAGCTGTCCATTCTTTTTCTCATCTTCTCTTACAGCTTAGCAGGTGTGAAGATGAAAGATGAAACCTGATACTGTCCTGTATCTTGAGCAGCACAAGAGAGCTCTGCTACAACAGAGCTGCACCCAAGAAGGGGCTGGCTGAATGCCCCCTGTAGCAGCACCCAGTTTACACAGTCAGCCACCCCAATATTGCTTTCTGTCCAGGGGCCCACATACTGCCTGTCCTAATAACAGGCTGTACTTCCCAGACCAACAGAGCAGTCCAAGCTCTTGCACAGACATATCTCACTGTTAAAGCTCTTTATGCCCCAGTTCTCATTTTCAAACAGCCCAGGGCAAACAGCCACACCATCCAGGATGATTTACAGATACAGACCTATAGGCAAAGCAGCACAAGTTTCTACCATAAGAAACAGACCAAAAATGGTAATTTCTGGGGAATACTGTTAATTCATGTAAAGTCCCTCAAATCTCTGCAGTCCATAAACCTGTGGGTTTAAGCCCAGCCGGAATTTGAAGGGCAAGAAAGCTGCACTGCTGGCAGTTCCATGAAAAATTTGTCTGTTCTCTGACCACCCGCATGCTCTTGCTTGAGGAAATGGCTACCGCTGCGAACAGCAGAGTCTTGAGCAAGGCAATAGGAATTAACTTCATGCCCTCCTCGGCACCAAGGGCCCACCACATGCTGCTCCTGGGGGCCCAACTTTCCTTTGGAGTTGGTGCCACGTGTCCTGGCAAGACCAGGGTAACACAGCTGTCTGGGCCAGCTGCAGCAGCTATTTTATTTCTCATCCAGGGTACAAGATGTATATTGTATCAGGAGACACTCTAAAATAGAAAACTCTGCTGCTCCCCAGTGAGACTTCACAGTAGCTCAAAATCAACACCTTTCAAGCATAGCTCACCACCCAAGCCATCTGGGCCAGGCAGGGATTGGCACAACAATTACTGGAAGATGTTCATTTTTGCATTTTGAGCTGAACTCACTACACCATTTGGTCAACACCATGCTGTTCGCTCTTCCCCATGTGACATCTTTGCTTCCTACTCCAGGGACAGCGGGGTGGACAAAGCAGCCCAAGGTGAAACTTCCCTGTAGCCCTGCAGCAAGTACAACTTCACCAAACACCAGGTTACCAAAAATCTTTTCCCCATGAACAGACAGCTCTCACAGCCCTGCAGCAGCTTTGCTTATCTAAAGACAAAATAGTGAGTGATTTCATCCCTCCAAAACCAAATAAAGTTTAAGCATACAATTGCTCAGCTGTTAGAGCACTGGATGGCTGATGGGGAGGTGCCATTGGACATCAAGAGGCCACCTTTCAAGGGAAGAGTTATAGGGAGCCAGAGAGGCTGAAATCACTGACATGCCTCTCACTGCCAAACTCATACAACCTTCTCTGTTTCAAGAACGAGATCAACCCAAAGAAGAGTTTCCTTGCTCCACTAAAGCAAGCTCTGCCCACAGTATCTCTCACCCAGCCTTCCTCTTGTAGCAGGGTTTAACATTCAAGGCCAAAGTCACTTCAACAGTATTACAAAGCTGGCTTAACAGACCATGGGAGAGGGAACTGGACAATAATATCATGGCACAATGGCACACTAAAATCAGAGTGGATGACTCAGTGATGTGTTCTCCATGACCCCCCCCCCCACTCTGTCCCCATCCCCAGCACGCATCACATGAACACAGTAGAGCTCCTCAAATCCCTCACAGAGATAACTCAGCCTGCTAACTAAGAGCAGATGGTTTTCTCTTGCTTTAGTGAACTCAACCACTCTGGTGACAGGACTCAGAACCAGTTAAAAAAAAAATTTAAAAATTGTGGCAGCGCACAGCTTCACCTCCAGATCATCACTGTCTTAAACCTCTGTCGTATTTTTTTTTTTTTTGTCTACTGCCATCCCAAAACAGACTTCTACTTTGGAAGTCTCCAGAATCTTAAACCTCTGTTTTAAACTAATTTCAAATTACAGCTTGAGTGAATTTAGGCTGGATTTTCATACCACCACCAGGCATTTCCTCAACAGCTTCTAAACCCTCTGTACAAAAAGGAGCATATGTGCTTTTCACTGTTATTTTCAGAGATTTTAAAACTAATTTAATGAAAATTAGAGTAGATTACTTCAGGGGCAAGCTCCCTAAGGAGTTTCCAAGCCAAAACTGTACAAATTGTCCAGCCGTTTGTACTCTAACTCAGGACTGCAGATGAAAGCCCAAGGGCAGCACCAACCCAAGCACAAAGTTGCCCTCTAAGCCCCAACACTTCTTGCTTCACAGTCTTTTTACTGGGCTGATTAAATACAATTCAGCCATATCCCAGCCAAACTATTCATTGTATTACAAGAGTATAAATTGCTAAGATAATATACCTCCACATTACGCCACGCTAACATCTGTCCTCAGGCCTACATTAAATGCTCCTTATGCCAGCTGCATTCCAGGCTCTGTACCTCAGCCCACAGCCATTTTATCATGTCTTTTCACTTCACTTCATGTAGATTGGTGATGATGAAGAATTCATAAAACACTTGGAGCTTCTCCTCTTCCCCTAGCTTAGAGCAATATTTGGAAGGTCTAATAAAAACAATCCCAAACATAACTACTGGATCTAGGGAGCCAAGAAGAGGTAAACAATGTGGTTGATACACAGCTGGATAGCTGCAGATATCAAAGGACTATCAAAGAAGTACAGTGTGCACAAGGAAGAAATGGGTACAGGACCAAAAGAGGACCAAATATGGCATTCATCATTTTACAGCAAACTGACCATGTTGAAACTAACAGCTGAACCTTGGGTTACTCTTTAAACACCTATATGGAAGACTCAGTGCCTAGATTACAATGTGATCTAAAAAACCCGCTGTTTATTCCCTGTCTGGAAACAACCCTGCACTTGTTATTTCCCACACAGTATCAACAGCATACAGGGGACAAGCCCAAAGCAGGTAAATCTATGTGGTTGGGTACAACTGCAACAGCAGATGAGCAGGGGTTTGAGAAGGAGGTGCTGGAGCAGGTGAGGTGGCCAGGTTGGGGCTCCAACAATATGTGGGTCAGCCACTCCAGCCGGTGCAGAGGAACCTTTCCTGGCAAGACTACACAGCACAGCTCATCCACTGCATTCCCCGGGCCTGTATTTAATTATTCAGTTATAAAGTCTCCTGTAAGTTTTTCTCTGACTTTCTTTTGTGACTGAAAATATTTTACGGCAATTCTTCCTTCTAACCTCAGCCCTGGCTGCTTGTACACAACACATTGCACTGCCTCAGAGTCAGAAAAACCCAAGACAGCTGAACTCCATGTGGTTAAAGAGGATTTGCTGAGCTCAGTCTCAGCTCATCAGGCAGCATTGTGCAGGGATTTTCTTGGTATCACTACTGATGGAGACAGTAAGCCTCTTTGTTTATTTTTTTCCCAGATGAATGACACAAGCAAAAGCAAACAGAAAAAACAAAACAGTCCTACAGAACAAAGAGGCTATTCCCGCTACAGTGCGCCTGGCCCTGGGCCACAAGTTCATGATGTCCACAATGACACAAAACCCCACTACACTGAGTCTTTTCAGCCTCTGTAACAGGTTTCCAGGCAAAAAGCAGCAACCTTGTTTGACCAGCTAGGAAACAGACCCATATGTCACAGCAAAGTGCCTTACGGCAGTGTCCCACAGGTGCAAAGTTACACACACAAATGAACCCAGCACAGGTTTGTGTGTGGGATCCTTCCTGCTTGGCTTGTTTGGTTTTGGTAGATCATAAACCCTGAAGCTAAGAAAAAGGTTGGTTTAGAGAGGCCCAGGACTGCTCCTCTTCAAGTTGAGACAGGAACACACAGCAAGTTTGGAGAGCACTGGGTGCTACCTGTTCATCTTCGCTTCATCACATGTCGGAGGACTTGCCACTGAAAATGGCAAAGTGCAGCAAGAGCTTGGCTCAGGGAGCTGGGCACAAGCAGAATACAAGAATACACCATCCTTGTGGAACCAGATTTCTATTTGCCTATGGTGGTTGATGAAGACATCAGCAAATAATTTCATTAAGACTTCTTTGTTTCAGAAGTTCTAGCGCTGTGCAGCATAGAGCCCTTGCTGGAATTTCATACAAGACCTGAAGTTCAAGAAGACAAAAGAGCCTAAAGAGAAAAATAAACTCAGCATCTCCAGCACTTTGGTCTTCCAGTGTGTGTTTTTCAGGAAGAATTTTCTAAAGCTGGTATTGTCCAACTCAAGCCCCTTTTTTTTGCCTGAAGAATGTATCAGGGTGAGGCCATGTCTCCTTGCCATGCCAACATTCACCCGGGAATCGCAGAGTCCTTTTCCTCTCCCATGCTTCAATGCAAGCAAACAATCTGGATCTCCAGCACCCTCATTTTAATTTTCCAAATATCTCTTGGCTGTGTGAGTTGCATAACCAAAAAATGGCACCTGACAATGTACAAAGAAAAAAGCTTGGGAGAGTAGCTGCAAGATAGCTGACACTGGCTACACTCAACTAGAAATATGAAACACTTAATCCTTACAGCAGTAACCTTAAACTCTTGGAACAGTAATTAGGATGAGAGAATAAATGCCAAATAATGATATTTCCATTATCCCATGAGACAAAGACCAAGTGCAAAAGAATTTTCTCTTGACCTACAGTGTCTCTTCCAGATGTATAAGCCAGATGGACCTCACGGCTGCTGCTTTAGTTAGTACTTTCCTGCCAGTCCAAGAACTGACTGCCTTAAGAAACTGTCCAAAGCAGATTACTCTTCCTCATGAAAAGCATAAAACCCATCAAACAGACAGCTTGCTTTAATGGATACTCACAACTGAGCTACTAAAAAGCACAAGAAATTATTTGCTCATTAAAGCTGTCTTTCCTACACAAATTTCTGCCTTTGCCAAGGAAGGAAAGAACATTAAATATGTAAGTAATGACAGCAGAACTCCGAAACCTTCTATGAATCCAGCTAAATCCAAATCCCAGTGCCTGTCCAGAATTTCTTTTTATCACAAGTAAGAGGCACTTCCTGAACTATTTGAATCTGCCTGGGGGACTTCTTATAGAGACACAAATATATACACATCACAACAAGGCACAAATAATTGCACTCCACTTGGGAAGGACTGATGGAACCTAAACGGAACATTTCAATTTCTGACCTATTTGCTGAAAGCTTGCAAGCATCTCCTCCTAATTGCATCATCCACTGAGGAAGGCATTTGGGGAGTTCAGCAGGAATGGAAACACTGGAAAAGGAGACTACAGGAAGGAGGAAACGCTCCTTCTTTCCTTTCAACTTCTGATTAGTTTCCATCAGAAGACTCTGAAGGTGTTTCCAAAGACCAGGCTTTATCTGCATAGACAAACCCTGGAAGGCTTGACTGCCCTTGAGGAGCTAGCTCCAGGCCATGCTAGGCCTGCTGATAGAAGCAGCTTAAAAAGGTTTTGGCAGTGACAGTACACAGGAAAACCACCTTGTCCTCTACAGCCCCTCTTCTGCCAGAAGAGCTACTGGAGGAAAACAAACTCCTGGCTTTACTTAAAGCCAGTCACCCCTAAACCATTTCATTCCAAGGAAACTGCCTTGGTAAGTTTACCAGCTCAGCAGCATGTTCAGAGGAGTGGTGACAATAAGAGAGAGCCTATGGCAGAGGTCAAGGCTTGCTGACAATCTCTCCCACCTGCACTTATTATCACTGATTTTACAGAGCTAACAGAGACATTTGCTATCCCAGTTCATTTACTGCAAGTGAACTACCATCCAGTCCATCCAGGAAAAGGCTCATCCAGCAGACAAGAGCGAGACGACCTGCTGAGGGGCACAGGCTTGTCCTGCAGTCAAAGTTAGCTACAGAGAGGATGTTTATTCATGGCCTTATTTAAGCCAGCTAGGAAGAGGGTAAACCAGAACAGGACACATGGACACATTCAGATGATGTGGAGGGCTCTGCACTGCACAATAGTGAGAGGCTTGGATGCCCTGCCAAAACCAGAAGACCCCTCCACTGCAAAGCCACAGCTGTGTTCAGACACACAGACCATCAGCAGCCCCAGGGCAGGCTGATGAAGTGTCAAAGTTTTCACTCATTCCTAAATTAAAGTTGCTAAAAAACATGGAAATTGGTATTCATGCAAACACAAATTAAAGCCTGAAGTAGTCTGATCTAACTAAAACCAACAAACTATACTAAAATAACTCAAGATTCAAGAAAATGAAGAGTCCTCATTGCAATCACAACAAAACACATCAATCCCTTGCATTTTGTATTAATCAAATTAAAATGGTAAGCCAGAACAGCAGGTTTCCTGCTGAAAAAGCACACTCAGTACCATTCCCAGTCCTTCCACCCAGCTAACATGACTTCAACAACCTCAGCATTTCTGGATAGGCTGGAAGATCTCCCTCTGCATCCATCCTGAGGCTATTTAATTCAAACAGCCAAAAACATGATGTTAAAACAACAGGTCCAAACTGAAAAGCTTTCTTCTTCATGAGTAAAAATGGCAGCTAAATAGTATCATTACTAAAGCATTTACCCATCAGGAAATATACATATGACATGTATGACTTAAAAAAAAGAGTTAATGAATATGAATATTTATTAAACTGCACTGTCAAAGACAAAAAACAACCCACCCTCATGGATGAAAAAGTCAGACTCCTACACCTGTTTATGCTTTGTTACCTTTAATTGCAGAAGTAATTCTATTAAAGCTGATTCTACATATCTTAAAGCTCTTCCCACAGTCCATCAAAAATGCTAGTAACTCTTCCTCCATGGCTCTAAAGGGGAAAAAACCCTTGTTCCCTGGTTGCTATCAGGCAGTTACCCCAATCATGTGAAGGCAGCCCCAAAAGAATGGCAAAATGGATTTAAAAAATGCCTCAAAGCTCAGACACCAATACAAAGAAATCCATAAGATTTTCTTACCCCATAGGCAGCTCACTACAGTCTCTCCTTTCGTCTTTGCACCACACATATTTTTCTAGAAATCAAGTAAATCAGTTGAATGGGAGACATTTTTTGTGTCCCTAAAGCAGGGCAGCACTCAGTGAGCCCTGTTCTGCATGGCATATTAGACATGCATGTTTCTCATGAGGATTTCTGCTGCAAATCCAGACAGGGTCAGGCTGAAAACAGATTTTTGCATCACAAGGATGACCATAAAATTCTCTCAGTTACAAAATGCACCAGATCTGTGGACTGATCACTGTAGCCTATGTTCTCCCAGCTAAGAGGGCCCAAGACACCTGTTTCAGCTAGGCAAACCTGTTGTGAATATAGAAGGCATGTGAACTATCTGACCAAAATCCTGGCTTCCAAATCTGCATTCCTATAATCTGTTGTGATCCCAGCATCCTTCCAGATAGCCTCCATCCAACTGACAGGAAGAGTTGTCTGATCAACCGAGCAAAAACCAAACTCAAAAGCACTAAAGAGACAGTCAGTGAGGGATACACAGGTAAAACAGTGAAATCTAGCACAAGAAGCTCTGTACTCCTCTGCACTAGCTAGTGGAACGATAGCCTCAAATCTACAAGATTTTGTCAGGTTTTAGAGTTTACCCCAAAATGAGGAACCTACAACCTCGATCTCCAAGCACCTTTGGCTGTCACAAGCAGGGAGGCAGAAGCAGCTTCTGTGAGTTGCAGCTGCTGGCAAAATGAGAGAATGCTGCTGTGCTCATAATTTTGCTCTGGCTGAATTCTAGGGCCACCCTCAATGGGATTTGCTATCCCTTCCCAAGATGCTCCTTACAGATTAACTCAAACCCTGGTCTGCTGCAGAAGATGCAGAAAGAAAAAGAAATAAAGCAACTTCAAATGCAAAAGAAATAAAAAATTATTCCAAACACCTTGCATCATCAATGAGACACTGAGCAAAATGCCAGTGCAGCTCTCCCCCAGCCAAGGAGAACGTGAGAAGCCAGATGAAATCTGGTTTCCCTGGAAAGAGTCACATTGCTGGAATTTTAAACTGGTCAAGTTTTTAACTTAGGATGAAAAAAAACACTGTCAAACCAGTGCAACAGCAACCGGCATCAGCAAGAGCAAGGACTGTGCCTTCGCACTTTCCTCCTGGCAGAACCAAATTATTTAACTACTTCTGGCCGACGATCCCAGGCACAGAGAGACCAAGAGGCATTCTCCTTCAATGGAGTTATTCACTGGAGCCGTAAAATCTGCCTGCGTTTGTCGGAAGCCGAATGCAGCCTGGGAAACTGGCCTGGCTACCTGGCCCTCCATTTTCTCAGCCAACAGGTGATCCTGGCTTCCTACCCACTCCCAAGAGAGGACAAAATCCTCTCCTGGTCACAGTGCAACAGCCACGCCCGATAGTATTTTCAGTGTCATGCTTGTAAAGGCGCTTATTTATTACGCGAAAGAGAGCAAGATTCGGGGGCACCCAGCCCAGTGCCACAAGCCCGGGCTGGAACGGGCACAAACCATGGTGCGCTCCCGACGGGCCGCCCGTCTTCCGAAGTGCGAGGGCACTCGACGGACTCCGGCCACAGCCTCCGGGGAGGCGCCAGGGCCATGCAGGAGGNCGGTAGTGGCGGAGCCACGGGTAGAGGGCAGCCCCTGGCGGCGGGCGCGGCCGCTCCGGAACCCGACCGAGTCCGCCGAGCCGTGGCATTGCGGAGCTCCGGCCCGAGAGGTAGAAACTAGGAGAGTGGGAGTGGAGTTGGGAGATCAGTTTTGGAGCCTCTGAGCTACAAGTCAATGGCAAAAGTCAGCGGTTGTGACGCGTTTTGAAGCGAGGGAGGAAAAGTAAGAANTCAGTGAGGGATACACAGGTAAAACAGTGAAATCTAGCACAAGAAGCTCTGTACTCCTCTGCACTAGCTAGTGGAACGATAGCCTCAAATCTACAAGATTTTGTCAGGTTTTAGAGTTTACCCCAAAATGAGGAACCTACAACCTCGATCTCCAAGCACCTTTGGCTGTCACAAGCAGGGAGGCAGAAGCAGCTTCTGTGAGTTGCAGCTGCTGGCAAAATGAGAGAATGCTGCTGTGCTCATAATTTTGCTCTGGCTGAATTCTAGGGCCACCCTCAATGGGATTTGCTATCCCTTCCCAAGATGCTCCTTACAGATTAACTCAAACCCTGGTCTGCTGCAGAAGATGCAGAAAGAAAAAGAAATAAAGCAACTTCAAATGCAAAAGAAATAAAAAATTATTCCAAACACCTTGCATCATCAATGAGACACTGAGCAAAATGCCAGTGCAGCTCTCCCCCAGCCAAGGAGAACGTGAGAAGCCAGATGAAATCTGGTTTCCCTGGAAAGAGTCACATTGCTGGAATTTTAAACTGGTCAAGTTTTTAACTTAGGATGAAAAAAAACACTGTCAAACCAGTGCAACAGCAACCGGCATCAGCAAGAGCAAGGACTGTGCCTTCGCACTTTCCTCCTGGCAGAACCAAATTATTTAACTACTTCTGGCCGACGATCCCAGGCACAGAGAGACCAAGAGGCATTCTCCTTCAATGGAGTTATTCACTGGAGCCGTAAAATCTGCCTGCGTTTGTCGGAAGCCGAATGCAGCCTGGGAAACTGGCCTGGCTACCTGGCCCTCCATTTTCTCAGCCAACAGGTGATCCTGGCTTCCTACCCACTCCCAAGAGAGGACAAAATCCTCTCCTGGTCACAGTGCAACAGCCACGCCCGATAGTATTTTCAGTGTCATGCTTGTAAAGGCGCTTATTTATTACGCGAAAGAGAGCAAGATTCGGGGGCACCCAGCCCAGTGCCACAAGCCCGGGCTGGAACGGGCACAAACCATGGTGCGCTCCCGACGGGCCGCCCGTCTTCCGAAGTGCGAGGGCACTCGACGGACTCCGGCCACAGCCTCCGGGGAGGCGCCAGGGCCATGCAGGAGGGAGAACTCCGAGTCAGGGCCAGGCCAGCTCCCTTCAGCCGAGTTCACGGCCGCCCGCCTGGCTCGGAGGCCGCAAACAGCACAGTCCCGGCGCCAGGCGGCGGCCCCCGTGGGAGCTAGAACGGTGCGTGAGGGAATTCCCCCCACATACAGTCCGGTGCCGCGGGAGGCAGCCCAGGACCACCGCCCCGCAGGAGTCTGGCCGCTTGGCACAGCTCGGCCCGACTGCATTTTACCTGTCGCGTCGGCTTGCCCGGCCCCGCGTTCACCCGAGCCGGGGACGGCTCCCGGCCCCGGCCCCGGCTCACTGCCCCGCGGAGCGGCAGCGCCGCTCCNTTTTTCTTAAGAATTAACAATCTCTATTGGAGTTTCAACAGGCACAGCACTCCCACGCTACCTCGTACAGACTCAATCACAGCTGACCACACTGCAAAGAGCCAGCAGAGAACCAGCCTCTGCTGAGAAAACCCTCTTCTGACTCAATTTCCTGATAAGCGGTGTCAATAAAACCCTGCTTCCCTCCTGTCATTTCAAAGACGCTCCAGAAAATCTGTTTGGACATTGGGGACTCAAGAGACAGCTTGCATTTTGAAAATTGTCATATGGGTGCTTTTGATTGTTTTTGTCATTTTGTTGCCTCAAATGTTCAATTTTGGAATCCTTGAGAGAAGCCTTCTCAAACAAACACAGAAAGGGAGATTTGTGAAGGCCTGGAGCCATTCCCCGAGCTGGGGAGATGCAAGGGGTTTCTCCCAAATATATCCTGTTCTGTTACCCCTTTTCTCAAAGGATACCCTGTTCTGTTACCCCTGTTCTGTTCCCTCAGTTGGCCCTGTTATCCCCGTCCCTGTGCCCCTCAGTCACTCCCCCACTATTTCCCCATTGGCCTCCACACCCTCACCTTGCCTTTGTGCTGCCCCTATGCCCCCTGACAATTGGCCCCTCATGCCCTCTCAGCCCGACCTTCTCCATGCTTGAGCCTGGACCCTCTCCTTAAGCCTCGCCTTTCACCCTGGACTCATGGTGCATGTGGCTGGAATAAAACATCTCTGTAGAACACATACAAAGGCTCTTCCTGCCTCTTTGCCAACACTATAACTGCAGCTATCCTGGCCTACAATACCGTTTTGTGAGGAAAATCGCGATCAGACAGGTCACATCCTGCCCTCGCCTCTGGGACCCTTTGGCAACGCTCTTGTTGCGGGCCCCAGGTGCAGCCTGTGCGCACGCTGGATCACAGCTGCCCCAGTGAACCCTGTTCTCCCGACACTGCCTCCTGCTGCCCTGGGCACATGGGATTTTATTGCTTCTGCTCTGTCCTCTGGTTCTCCCGACATCCTCCAAGAGCGTGGATGGACAGCGGCAGGGGGTACTTGAACCAGCCTGGAGCACTGAGAGAGCAAAGTTCCTTTGCCAGTGCTGGATGCTGAGCTGTACCTTCTTCCAGGTGGGAGGGTACAGACATTTAGGTCAGCCTGAGTTGTAAGGCTGCCATAGTCTGGGTTTGCCCAGATGCATTCTCTTTTTTGCCCTAGCAACTTAGTCTGGGCAGATTTTGCAGACTTTCTGTTTCTTCTCTATCCTGAGCACATTGCAGACTGGTCAAAGCCATGTGGGAACATCAGGTGTGTCTCCAGCAGATGCACAGACCCACCAGTGGTGTACAAACACCATAGGATCAGAGACCTCCAAATAAGTAGAACAAGTAGAGCCCTGCTCCTTGGCCAACATGAGTAGTCTGTATAAACAAGCCACGGATGAAAGGTCAACCCTGCTAGATCAGCTTCTGTCAGCCACTGTTTTGGAGTATGTCATTCGGAATGGTGGCACGGAAGAGGTCCTGCTCCTGCTATCTCAGTGGTTGCTGCAATGTGGTACTGCTCCCAAGGAATCTTCTATGGTTATTCCAGAATAGGAACAATCCCCTGTGGAGGCAAATCCTGGGGGTTGAGCTGCCCAGATTCCTCAGACCCTATAACTGGGGGCACAAGACTTGACAGATACTTGGTGGATTTTGCCACTAACAGAGTAGTTTGGGGCCCATGTCACACCATGGAGCAAATGTCTGCTGCAGTAAGAAATTAGTCCGCTTATTAATGACCCCATGCAAGCCAATGGTCAGGATCTCACCCAGCACAACATGGTGCTCACTTGCAAATGTCATTTTGACACTGTTGGGAACTTGAAGGTAACTTAATCTGAAGACATTCCTATGAAAGTCCCACTGCATTTTTAAATAGCAAATAGAGGGACAGTGAGATTATGACCACTGTTCTTGTGGGCTGGTCACACTGTCGCTGTGGGCGATGAGACAGACCGACATCAAGACCTCGTTATAACATGCATCTGACTCCTTTATTAAACAATTGACCTCCTTTATATAGTTACAAGAAACAGGCCATCCCATTGGGCAGAAGAGTGCCAGAACTCTTCATCCCATTGGCCCAGAACTGAAAGACAGAGAGAAGTCCATCCCACTGAGAGGAATGCAAAACATCACTTTCGTTACAATAACATTAGCAATGTTTATGTCAAGTCTGTGAGAACAAGGTTTTCCTGAACCCAAAACATCCCGAAGAAGCTGAGTTCAGAGACTCAAACTCTCAGGCCCAGGAAACCAGACTACAGTCACACAGCTGCACTGTGCTTACAGCAGGGGGGGGTGGGTGGAGGAGGAGAGTGTGTCCTTGCAACCAGGGGGCCCATGGTGAGTGGGGCCCCCACAGCAGGGGCTGTGAAGCCGCTGGAGATGCCTGAGGTGCTGTGGGAAAGCAAGCAGGAGAAGTTGAGTTCTGTGGGACTGTAAAGCTCAGGGCCTGAGGCATAGGCTAGCAGGGAAGGAAAGGAGGAGTTGAACCAGGTCTTTGTTGAAAACAAAAAATTACTGGTGTACCTCTACCATTATTAAATTGGCATCCCTCCATGTGGAGGTGCAGATATTGCTTTACCTTTGCCAGTACATGGTATACCTGTTGTCAGGGAAACAGTAATATTGGGAAAATGCTTATAGCTGTTTATAACAGCCTGATAGTCTCTGTTCAAAGCTCCTGTAGACACAGACTTACAGTGTAAATAACAGCTTGATCATGACTTCTGTGCTAGTAAGGTTCTTTGCACATGCTGAAAATAGGTGCTGGAGATGTGGGAAGTTTCAGAAGCCCCAGCTTTGGGGCACCCCAGAATGAGTGACCTGTCACAGTAAGTGGGAAGTTGGCTGCTGGAGGGACCAGACAAAATATTCTTTTTTTTTGCAACATTCTCATTTTATTTTGCGTATTTCAGGGTTTGATGACAATGTGTAGGCTGTTTTCCACCTACACCTCTGCCAGCCTTGCTGAAGAACCTAAACATCATTGCTTGTCTGCCGCAGCTCAAACTCTTGGGATGTTAGTCTGCACTAAGATCCTGTCTCTCTTCAGGCCAAAACGGGCAGACTGGAGGCTCTCAAAGACACAAAGTTATATGGACAAGGACACTAATACAACATCTCAGGTCAGTCCAACTCATGAGCTGGCAGTTCTGTGCTGGCCTGCACAAAGTCACACAGTAGAAGGGCATCAAAATGCAGAGCAAGGAAGCCACCTTGAAGGCAGAACCTCCTCACTAGAGGAGGGTCATACACCTGCTGATATCAAGTCTCTTGGGAGCAGAGATCCCCACTACTGGAGAACAAAAGCTGGGTGATAGGGATTTCAATTATCTGGCACAACAGACAGTTCTGAGGCTGTGCCTTGCATAAAGGTGCCAACGACACCCTAGTGACTGAGGGAGCAGGAGAGTAATCCCAGATGGCAAAAACGAAGCAACTAAAGGAAAAGCTTCTTTTGTGGGAACTTTTTCAGAGACTTTCACAGCTCAGATAGTCAGGGGCTTAGGAATACTTCTGCTAGCAGTACCTGGTGCAATAACACAAGGCAGTTCTCCTCCAGAGAAACAGATACACGAACTTGGGAGATCAAGCCCACCAGTCACAAGGCCTGTTATCAATACACCAAAAGTGGCACCAGGAGGTGAATGTGAAGTGACTTGAGAGCATGGAAAAGACATTGCAGTGTCTCTGAGAGCAGAGGGCCCTAGTGCTTTTGCTAATAAAATAAGAAACAGCCTTCATGAATTGTAATGCTGTGAACACCAGTGTCGCTGTGGGCGATGAACAGAATGACATGAAGACCTCGTTTTATAAAAACATTTCATCTGACTCCTCCTTATTCAAAGACTGACCCCCTTTTACAGTTACTAGAGCAAGCCATCTCATTGGGCAGAAGAGTGCCAGAACTCTTCATCCCATTGGCCCAAAACTGAAAGACAGAGAGAAGGCCCATCCGACAGAAAGGAATGCAAACATCACCCTTGTTACAATAACATTAGCAATGTTTCTGCCAAGTCCGTGAGAAACAAGGTCTTCCTGAACCCAAACATCCCAAAGAAGCTGAGTCCAGAGACTCAGAAAACATCAGGCCCAGGAGACCAGACTACACCAGACCACTGTAAGATGAGGGAAGAGGTGTATGATCAGTGTTTCCAGGCCAAATCATCCCATTGCTGCCTGTTCTTGGCTGAAGGATATACTGTATAACTATCACTGCAGAACTGCAAAATGAGGCAGCTCCCTGAGATCATGCTCCAGTTCCTTCCTCAGATACTGCTCCCAAGTGGAAGTAACTGTATTTGGAGGTGTACACCCTTTCAGAAAGCTGCTGATCTGGTGCTCATACTTGGGCACACACACCATTTTCACTCAGGAAATGGCAGGTCCTGGCATGAGAGGTCTTCCTCATGTGGGGGTGTGCTAGAACCAGTGATGCTAAAGCTATGGAAAGCATAGTATTGCAGTGCTGCTGTCCTGCTTGTATGTCCCAAGCTGAGAGTTGTGGCAATCCCCAGACAGATATTCCACAGGTGTGAGTGCAGCCAGCACATTACCCTTGAGGTTTGGGCCAGCAGGCACTACCCTTGCTCTGTCTCTGTTAATGAACTGGGTTGCACAGCTTGGAACCAGTCCAGTCCAGCACCAGACCCACAGTAACTGTCTCCATGTACAGCAAGGAGAGGAGTAACAGCTCCACTCAGGTCTGACTACCCTTTCTTGAGTGACTGGTGATACTGGGAGTAGATGCCTAGAACGCTTGGCAAGGTCTTTGTAGCTAGGCTTACAGCCAGCATTGCCCCACTGCAGCTACAGCCTTGGATCCACCTTCCAGGGCATCATCAATGGTGGGAGGATGAGTTGGGAGATACTTCACTGGGGACTCCCTGTCTGCTCCTGAGCTGCATTTGAGCTCAGGTCCTCAGCCTTGACCTCACCTCAGTCATACTCCACTGAAGCTTGTGCCAGGCCCACTCACTGGGTCAGCAGCCACTTGACCCTGGCTGATCCTGGTTACTGACACCAAACTCTCTGCTCCTCTTGCATGGTGAGTATGGCACTGTTGTGCTGTCACCTTGTCTCCAGCTCACCTGGCATCCTCTCCTGCTTCCAGCACTCCAAGCCGCCATGGCTAGAAGAGAGGGCAGGAGCAGCTTGGTGTGCTCTTGTGATGAGGGAGCCAATAATACCAGAAAACATTCTGTGAAAGCCCTGTGTTAAATAGGTCAAACTGCTGCCCAGATACTCCTACGAGTTTTAACATGTGGGCTCATCATGGGGAGCTCTTCACTGAAACAAAGATAAACTGCTGTGTTGATTGGGGGGCACAGTTCACTCAGATTGGTGATGAGATCTCTGTCCTTGGAAATTTTCAAGGTTTGGCAATGCAAAACCATGGTTTACCTGATCTAGTATTGGTGATGGCTGCATTTCAAGCAAGAGTTTGGGCTAATGCTCAGCAAAGGTCCCTCCCAACCAACAAGTCTGTAACTCCATATCAGGGAGCTAGAGGTTTGAGCTGGGCAGACATATGTGGTGAATTCTTCAGTATTTCTGCATAGACATCTGGTATCCTGTGTCTCAAAGACCTTATTGAATGGAGCCAGGCTGACCTGGGTGAAGTTCTTTGGATTGTGTGCTGTGGGAGTTCTCTCTGCCAAATGGTCTTAGCAAGTATGAGGGAAAGAAAAAAACCCTCTTCTTCATTAATTGTTTCTGTTTTGTGAAGATGATGCTATTGAATAGCCCAGGACAGTCCTTTGGTAAAAGATAGTAGAAGATATTTGACCATTTGTAAAATACATTTTTACATTAGTTTTTAAACACCAATCAGCAGGTTGTTGTGGGGTAGTTTGGTTTGGTTTTTTTGGGTTTCTTGGGGTTTTGTTTATTTTTTTTTAATAGCAGACATGATGTAAATTTTTATAACTAGCCAGGTGTTCTGCAATGGGTTTTTTTAAAAATAATCCTCTCCTAATTTTTCTGCCTTACCATCTTTAGCTCCTTTTCAGAGTAAGCAGCAGTGCTCTCGTGTTACTGCTTGGCAATGCAGCAGCTGGCTGTAACCCAACCATGCAGCATGGGATGCGGAAACAGATGGAGCAGCAAATGCTCTTTGTTTCCTCTCCTGCTTTCTAAAACTGATTGTGAGTACAAACATACAGAAGAGGTTTTTACCGTCTTCCCTGCTACTGTGGCTCCATGGCTGCTGACAAACCATGGCATTATGTAGCAGGGGTAACACCTCCCTGCAGCATAGGAGAGCTGTGTCCTTTGAGAGGAGAGCTGCCAAGAGAAGAAGGGCATGTCAACAGGCCCTTGGATGGGAAAGAAGGGCACAGTGGGTGAAATGGCTGAACTGAGCTAAGGGCCCCCCATGCAACAAGTCCTGCTTCTTTTGTTGCTCTGAGTCCTGATTCTGATGTTCATCTGAGCTTGGGTGAACCCCATTAGCTCATTAAACTGGCATGGAACAAAAGTGAGTGGTGTTTTGACTGTTAGGAACCTGTATTGGCCCGATGGATGATCTGGCAAGCACTGGGATCAGAATGAGGAGAGTAACCACACACCAGGATGACCAGGTGAACAGGGAAGGAAGGTGGAGGTGGGATGTCCCATGTGAACCACATCGACTCTGCTGTCCAGGGTAGTTCTTGTCCCATGTCTTAATTTGGAAGACAGGTACCTGCTAGGGAAAAGCAGGAACCTCTCCTAGAACGGAGAATGCAAATCTCCTCTCTGAATTGTTATGATTCTGAAATTAAGGGGCTCTAGGTGAACATATGAGGATAGGGATAACCGTTCCTTACTTGTGTTTCACAAGGCAAACAGAAGAACAATAACTATGGTTTTAACAAGAAAAGAGAACCAGAGAAACAGTCACAGTTTTCTCCACCACTGGCACCCTTCCCCTTTGGTGCAATTACCGTCACAAACTGCCGGAATGAGAAGGAGTCCCGGGATGCTGGAGATGAATCAGAAGCTCGGCGGCGGTAGCTGGAGCTGCAGCAAACGTCCCGGCAGGCAGGGGGTGCGGGCTGAGGCCTGGAGAACACCCAGAGCAGGAGAGAAGGATCAGTGGGTGCGGAAACTGCGGTGGCACGGCTCCCAGCGGGACAGAGAGGGGCGAGGGTCAGAATTCCCAGGGCACACACGAAGGGACGGTGGCAGCCACCCCGAGCTGAGCTCCAGTGGTGCCAGTGAAAAGCTCCCTGAAGTCAGAAACCTACAGCCTCCTTGTTCCCTTATCGAGCCAAGAACTCCCCTGAAAGAAGTGAAGTCCAGGTGCTCACCCTCTCCCCAGACGCCAGTCACTTCTTTTGTCCTTCTTAAGTACCCGTAAGTGCCCAGTAATCAGTTCCCTAGCAACTTATGGGAAAAAATTCTATAAGAAAACCCAACATCCTAAAATTAAACAAGACACAGGACGGGAGGTTCATGCTCTCAGGTAACTTTCTATGAGCCAAACTCAGGCTGCTGGCAGGGAAGGTCAGGGAAATGCCCCAATCAAAGGTTTGCCTGCCTTACTTCAAAATTCCTGTGGGATGAAAACTCCCCAAAATAAGGTACTTATGTCCCTGACACCACATCAGTTACAGGTTCCCAAACAGCTTCTACTGTATCATTCTCTGTTTCTGGTAAGCTCTGCTGCTCTCAGATATAAGTCTGCTAAGGATTTACTGGTTGTTATAAATTCCAGCCAAACCAAATTTTATGCATTAAGATTTTATAAAGAAAAAGGATAAGCAAGCAGTACTGGGTGCACCGTGGAGTCATTGCTCCAGCATGGGTATACGATCTAAATACAGAAGTTTTCCCTATTTATGGAGTTCAAAGCTCCTATCTCTTTGGATTCTCTTCCCTTTTCTTTGAGGTAGTGCTCCTAATTTTTTCATATCCTCCTCCTGTTTAGTTTCTTTGTTTCTTTGTTTCAATGTAGAGCTCTTATTTCTTTGGAATCTCTTCTTTCATTTCTTGGGTTTGATGTCAGTTTCTACTCCTTGGAAGCTCCTCTACTTTTCAGTGTCCTTTTTCTGACCTCTTTTTTATGCATGATTTAGTTATATTATTCACAAAAACAATTATAATTTGCACTATGGCTACAAAAATGGTTACAATATATAATATTTTGTAAAATCAAATACATAGGACATAGTCATACATTGTTCAATCATCAGGTTCTATAATACGGTTCTTTATCCCTATGGTCCTTAATGGTAATTTGCAATCTGTACTCTAGCATGTGTAACAATATGCCTTTGACACAAATCACACCTTCATTCTTGACCCTGATCAAGCTGGGCAATAGTGCTTTCCGCCCCACAGGAGATGCTATATTCTGGAAAATATGAAACTGTTTCACCAGCAGCAGCCTTGAGCTGGGGGACACCTGCCCAGAGCAGAGGACAATTGCTGAGAGGCCTGTGGCCAGGGCTTAGACACAAAACTGAGCTAGTACCTGCAGTGCACCCAAACAGCAGCATGAGTGGTAGAAACAGAGTTGTGCCACCTCCCTGTACCTCCCTGCTCTCTCTCCCACTTGGCTGCACGTGCTGCTTATCCCATCTGGCTTTGCTGTGCCTGATGTTTGTGCCACACATTATTGTTGGTACTTGGCAACAACTGAATTTATTGTTTAGCCATAGGCAGAACCTGTAACTACTCAAGTTAAATCTACAGTCTGATGTTTTTTTCTCACAAACCTTGACAAACTAGTGAATTCCCACTTCTATGAGTAACCTGGAAGGAAGGTCCCACAGTCAGGTCTCAAGACATAAAGAAAGATGGAGATTTGTGATATAAATTTTACATTTCTGACCAGTGCAGAGGCATTTTGGGGTGTTTTCTGGCCGTGTTGTCTCTTGGGGTGACCATTCAGACATCTATCTGAAATCCCACCAGGGTGCTCTGCCTAAGTTTTCTCAGCTTCATCCCATTATTCCTGTTCTTCTTAACTAACACAAAAAAATTCTTCCATTTTGTTGTTTATAGGTGTGATGTGTGGAATAAAGACTCCACAACTCATTAAAGATATGGAGTATGTATTGAGCACCCAACACAAGCAAGATAATTCTCAAAGTCTTGTGTACCTAGCCCTGATTCAAGTTTTACATTTATTTACGAAGGTATTGCATATGAGCAACTTTTCATGACTATTCATCCCCTGGCCCTACCTGTCCTCGCTTCCTATGTTAATTAAGTCCACACCCATCTAAGCATGCCTCATTCACTGTGGTGGTCGCACGGGGGTCTCTCAGGGGTCCCTCAAGACCGAAGGCCATATGGCTACCTCGCATTGAACTTTTGACCTTTCTCTTTTGTGTGTGTGCTTTGGTCCCTTGGTGCTTATTTACGTTGGTCCACTGGTTCTGGCCACTTTTGGGGCCTGAAGGATCTCTTATCTAGGTCTCTTGTTTTCCTCAGTCTTTCCTATCATTGTCCTTTTATTGCCAGAGGTTTGCCTTCTTCTTTGTGCCTCTTGAATTATAACAGATATCTCTCAAGTAAGGGTTAAAGTTCATCACACAATTCTATAGGTTAAGATTCTAAAGGCTAATTCATATTGCTACCTTAAGTGTTTGTATTAGTTGGACACAAAGTCTCCATTTCAGGTGTCCTCAACCGAAATTTCTGCACATTGTTATTTTTTATTGTATCCTTTCAATAAAATAAAAGATTTAATTTCTTAAAAATTGGTCCCTTTTTCTCTTAGGTATTGTCTTGAGCTCCGCCTGCACACCATCTGCTTATTAATACATACTGAAACCAGAAATCTGATAATGAGCACTAGAAGTGGGTTATAACTCTTTATCTATTATCCTTTCTCATACAGTCAAGAGTTTGAGGACCAGCCATGTTCCTGCTGAACTCAGTGGGAACAGCAGCAAATTCTACCATGTAACTGCAGGGGGAAGTGAAGTTTCCAAACTTGTTATAGCCAGCACTTCAATGCTTAATGTCCCCCTGCACTGCACTGACTAGGTTAGGAAAGCTGGGTTCCTCTCAGCATGCAGGCATTCAGCTTTAGGCAAATCCCTTTGAAAGCTGTTCTTTGCTACTTTTTAAAACATCTTGGAGATCTACTAAGCAGTTCAACTCAACAAACAGGTTCTTATACTTTAATTGGAGTGCTGTGCACTCAGGCTGAGTGCTGACAGCTTGAACTTGTGCATCTCTGTCCTTGTACCTCTGAGACTGCTCATTGTGAACAGCTGCTGTTAGAGGAGAGAGAAAACATTTGGGATTACACCAGACCAGTGTCTTGGGGGACCACCACATGCAACCTGCAGGTAGTCCCCCAGAATTGCACATTTGCGGGAGGCCATGGTTAGCCCCACCATGATGGGGCTGTGTCATGGGCATCCCAGACTGTTGAGCAGCTCATACAGATGACGCAGGTCTGAGGTCAACCCAGAAAGTCAGTCTGCATGTTGGGATCAGCATAAGGCCAGTGATGGTGGCCAGGGACAGACCTAGCCCACGACAGATCTGTAGTTACAAGGCAGAGCTGAGGTTAGGTCAGGCAGGCATTCTGCAGGTCAGGGCCAGAGAGACTCAGGGCTGGGCACATTGGTGAGAACACTGGAGAAAGCACACCTCAGCATAGCTCAGATGAGGACTGAGGGTCTGGGGCTGATCTGAACTGGGGCTCCTGGGCAGGGTTGGGGTGCAAGCCCTGAGTGAGCCTGGCCTAATGGCTTGTTATTGCTTTTGGGGCCCTGAGAACAGCTTCACAGGCAGGTGAGATAACAGCTTTAGCATGGCCTGTTGAATTGAAGCCAAAGTTCTGCCTCCCCCAGGTCCTGATTTTCAGGGATAGTTAACAAAGGAAAACCTTTGCCCTTCCCTCATGTGCAATTCATAAGCAAGCAGAAGTGCATGGGTGTAGATGCTGCCACTGCTGCTCATATCGACATCTCACCAGGCCTTTTAGAGGGAGAAAGAGATCCATCTAGTACTAAAACTAGAAGAGAAGCTGAGGACAGGCAGGTTGATACATGGAAGAAGCTGAAATCTCTTCACCAGTAGTGTCAAGTCCTTGGGGAGCAAGTTGCCCTCTCATGTCAGAGACAGACTAAGATCATTGTGTGCCAAAAAGGCAGTGTCCTCTGGCTGTGAGCCAGTTCTTGCCCATGTATTTAGCAACCTCATACAGTTCAGTGGGCTGCAGTTGGGATCCATGAGAGGAAACAGAATCTGCTCTAATCTTCCTTGTGTAGTTACTGTCAGATGAGTTTGATAGTTTATAACCTACCCAGGATTTTCTCTGCTGGCATATGGACATGGTCTACACAACTTTCACATTTTGAAGGGTATTTTATCTTTAATTTAATATTTCCATAGCCTTTTTTTATGGTGCTTTGTAGCCATAGCTTTGTCTTTGTGGTGATACAACTTTTTCTGAGTAATTTTAGAATCTCCATGCTTCTTATAATCATGTTATCCTTTTTTGTTTATTAATTTTTAACAACCTTTTGGGGGAGGAATGTCTTTGTTGATACTGTTCTTTCAGTGTCACCAGATTGAATACATTATATTCACTGCTATGCCCCTCCCACAACTCAGCATTAGACTCAATTGCTTTTTTTATGTCCTCCAACCAGCTGCTCCAAAAAATCAAGCCTTTGTGGTATCTAAATGTAGCAACCACGTGATATGCTTATGTGACACTTACTCACTTGGGTTGGGGGTAAATGGAGACTTTTCATAATGGTATTTTCTGCCTCGGTAGCCACTCTGACCTCCTAAATACATCACAGTCACCACCACTGGTTTTACACTGTTCACTACAGCAGTCCTAATTCACTCCTTTGCCTATTTAGGTGTGAATTTTCCACATATAGTGATTCAGTGTTATATACTGGAAGATTAAAATGGTTCAGGCACATTGATTCTGAAGTTTCTTCAACATCCAGCATTACTCCTTCACATGCTCAATAGTCAGTCCTTCCTGCACATCCGCAGCCAACTACTGCAGTTTACCACCTGTTACCTGCCTTGTACCAGGGTCTGATAAGGTTGTTCTCGGTCAAAACTGGGTAGTGCAGTTGTTCTGCCTGCTTTTGTGGTTGCTCAAATTTGTCTTGGAGCACATCGGTGGCTGTTACCAAGTTTCTGTGCCTTTTTAGGCTGGACTTCATTTGTTCATCTTCCCAATAGTAATTTCCTACTTCTCCAGTTTTGTCAACCTCCAACTTCATTTTTTAACTAAGTGAGGGAGCGGCCCTGCACGTCTCACCCCAGTCCTTGATCTTGACTAACGGTGCGGACAGGGGTCAGCGAACAATGAACGGTGGTCAGCGCGCAGCGCGGGCAGGCGATGCAGACAGCGCAGGAACGAAGCGGTGCAGGCAGTAGGTGGTGCAGGCAACCGTTGTGCGCATGCAATCCCACATGGTCTAGCGGTTAGGATTCCTGGTTTTCACCCAGGCGGCCCGGGTTCGACTCCCGGTGTGGGAATGTATGTAATTTTTATTTCGTTCGCCTACTGGTCTTTCGGTTATTAATTCTGCGCGATCCCTCCAACCCCTCGCAACGCGGGTAACACAAACCCCCACCCTCGACCCCGGCGCCTTATGCGAATGAACGCCCTGGAGCGCATACAGAACCAGGTTTAGAGTAAGGAACACCAGCGACAAGTCAGCATTATACCCCAGCGCTGCAGGTCCAGTCTACCTGCTCTGGATCAAGCCATCCCACAAACAAGAAAACTTGTTTTTAGGAACTCTCCCAGGTTGTGGATTTACTTTTCTCGTGTATCATTTTAATGAGAGCTTCCCCCATAATTCCAGAGATTAATCCAGCTAAGTGTGTAGTGACCACACCAATAGCCCTGTGGAGCTGAATGTCAACATGTCAACAGATGATGGGCCGGGATATTGTTCTGATATGCTGGGTCTGGTAACAGGGCTTGTTGGGACATGCAGCTTGTGCAGCTTTTTGCTACTCCAGACCTCTCATTTGCCACCTGGAGTACGGTAAGCGTGGGGGGGCATCCTTTCTCCCACACTGCCTGGGCACCAGCCAAGGGTAAGGGGCGTGGTGGTGGAGTAGACAAAAAACCCCATGTGTGTGTACTCCTTCCAGAGCCTGGTTCCACAGGCAAATGATCACAGAGAAAATTAGGTAAATCCACCAAGAGGAGCCTATGCTCATATCTCAGTCACAATCACAAGGTGAGGGAACAGGGAGCATGGAGGTGGTTAGACCAGACTGGAAGCTTGGGGGGTAACGAACAGGCAGCCAGAGCAGTGCATGGGAACAAATACAATAAACCTTGTTTTGTCTGTAAGAAGACTAGTAATTTTGCTTACAACCAAACTGTACAGAAATTATTAGGTTGGAAAAACCCCTATTAATAGTCATGTTTTATTTTTATTCTTAAACAGATAATTTTTTCTAAACGTTCCAAACTCTACTAGTTGACCACTCCATCTTAGAAGGACTTGGATTCTCTGGGCAAGGGCCTCAGGATCATTTTCTGCTCTTAATAGTTCATGAACCTTGTTAGAAATGACATTAAATGAGAAAGTAGCCCGGGATTTTCAGAAAAATTATCATTTCAGGAGGCAAAGTTTGTTTAGAATTTATCTTTACATTGTTTCAGATTTGTAGAAGAACAATAAAAATACCCAAACATAAAATTCCCCAGCAACAACTTATTTCATTCGGATTCAGTCAGGAAACCTGCTTAATGTTATTTGCCCTACCTTGAACAATGCCCCTGAATTTACTCTGCATTATTAAATTTAAATACAAATGAGCCATTTTGTGAGGTCTGAGGGAAACAAAGCACTGTTAATGAGAGAAGAGGGGCCTTTTTCACAAAACACTACTTCTGTTCTGAGTTAAACTTTCAGCTTCAAGGCTCCAGCAATCTTCAGCAGTTTGGGTCAAAAAGCCCCACCAGAAGGGCAGGTCATTGACTGATTATTTTACTCGGGATTGAAGCGGCTAAAAAATCTGTAAAACACTGCTGGTCCATGAAGGGAGGTGTAGTTTCTGGCAGAAGGGTACAGCCACTTTTGGACATTATTAATTTGCCTGAGCCACATCAAGCCCTCAGCCAAATGGACAAAAGATCTGACGACAAACCCTATTAAATCATCGTGTCAGCATAATCTCTGGTGAAGGAACACAGTAATTTCACCCTCCTATCCACGCCATAACCTAATCCACTTTAGTTCGCTGGAAATCAAGACGCTATGACAAGGCCTCGGCTTGGGGCCCAGAACGTCCTGTAGAATCTGGGACACCGCTCTTCCAGAGCCAGGGAAGCGACACGTGCTCCAAACGCACCGGAGTCCCATAAGCCCGCAGACACCCGCGCCGCGGGACCACCGCGGTGGCGCTGCGCCCCCCGCTCTGGACGCAGCCGCAGCGCCACCACGGCGTCCCCAGGATCTTCCCTCCTTCCTTCCTTCCTTCCCTCCCTCCCTCCTTCCCTCCCTCCTTCCCTCCCGGCATGCGGCGGGCGTGCAACCCCTCGCGAGAGCTTACAGGCGCGTGACAAGGCCACCTGTCTACCCAAATCTCGCGAGCATTTGAGTCACTGTTTCCGGGCACGATATCTCGCGAGAGGCGGCGAGCTCGGGTGTGTAGGTGCTTGTTTGGCAGTGCATCTCGCGAGAGCCCCTGCGTTGTGCGCTGGGCACCCCCGTGCTGTGCGCNCTCCCCCCCTCTCTTCCCGCGATGGCGCTGTGCGGAGGGACTGGGCGGGAGCGGCTGCGGGCCTGTTCGCACTGGGAGACGGTGCGGCGATGGGGGCAGCGCCGGCCGCCGCGGGCGCACGGGGAGTGAAGGCCTTTGGAAGGAGGGAGGTGGGAGGGCAGCCAAGGCAGGGCAGGCCGCGCTGGACATCACTGTTTCTGGAAAACCGAATTCCCTCCGCTCGGTCGTGTCAGGAGTGTGTGGGAATTCTGGCTGGGGACCTGCCCGCAGACGTATGGGTCCTGCTTATAGGCGAGTTCTTCTGAGGCGTCGGAGTCCTCCCTAAAGTTTCCTTATGCTTTTCTAGGACACTACATGCAAAAGGCGTTGAATTGTCGTTTATTTGATTTCTAAAACAAATAATTTTGAAAACGGGACCCTTTCAAATTCCTTTTATGTGATATAGCACAGCACAAAGAGAGTGTTTTCTTTCAAAATACTAGCTCAGTTGCAGTAAGCTTCCTGTCCCTTTACGTTTTTTGTAGCTCCACCAAGTTTCAAGTGTAGTTAGTTCTTTTTTTGTTTTGATGATTTGGGATGTTTTTTCGCTGGTGTTTTTTCGTTTGCTTGTTTGGGTGATTTTATTTTTTCCCCTCTGCAAGCAAGTTAGTCATACATGGGTTTTAGGAAAATTATTTGGAGCGTCAACATTTAATGAAAAATACTTCAAAATCTGTTGGGACTTTCTAGTAATTTGAAATTATTACAAACTTTCATTTGTGTTTTTTTAAAAAATACTTTCAACTTTATATGTAGCATCATTATATGCATTACATGTATGCACTTCAGGACTGTTTTACACGTAGAGAGAAGGTATTCTGATATGGTGTTGTTTCAGTGGAAGTGTTTTGTAAAGAGTACAAAGGGTACAGATTGCTGGGGTGAGGCCAAAGGTCCATGCAGTCAGTGATGGTGGCCAGCAGTAAATGCCAAAAAAAGAATGAACAGTGCAGTCAGACATGGACAATTCTCTGTGTGTGCTTAGTTGTCAGTTGTAGTTCAGGGTCACGAGTCATGCCTTTGTTTAATAAAAACCTTTTTCTTTAAACTTAGGTGTTTTTTTGTTTTGTTTCTTTTTTAAACATTGCATGTGCTTCTTTTTCTTTGTTGGGATCCATGATGCCCTTCAGCTGTGAATTCAATGGCTAAATGCTTTTTGAATAAGGACCATTGTTTTGAATCTACTGGATGATAGTTGATTCAGTCATTATTGGATGAATGCAGTAATAGTCATTCGCTCTGCAATTTTCCATGCCGTTCAGGATTTGATGGTCCCTATTATGGCCACTCCTCTTCAGGTTGAAGAATTCCTCCCCAAATGTAGCTGGATATATTGGCTAAATTACACATCTTAAAATGTAATTTTGAATGGGAGTTGTCACCGTGGGATTTCTTGTGTAGAATTCTGGGTTTGCCTTTTTCATGGCCCNCGCCCCCGCCCCCCGCCACCCCCTCCCCAGGGCTGCCTGAGCGCCGCCGTCCACTTAAGATTCAGACGGCTGGAGAAGGTGGTCGAGCCCTCGGGCCCGTTTCCTACGTTCAGCGCAGTGACGCCAGAGCCGCCGCTGCCGGACTTCGGGGCCCTAGCGAGGATCGCACTGTCCGCGACGCAGGTAACTGCGAGTGNCTTCTGAGGCGTCGGAGTCCTCCCTAAAGTTTCCTTATGCTTTTCTAGGACACTACATGCAAAAGGCGTTGAATTGTCGTTTATTTGATTTCTAAAACAAATAATTTTGAAAACGGGACCCTTTCAAATTCCTTTTATGTGATATAGCACAGCACAAAGAGAGTGTTTTCTTTCAAAATACTAGCTCAGTTGCAGTAAGCTTCCTGTCCCTTTACGTTTTTTGTAGCTCCACCAAGTTTCAAGTGTAGTTAGTTCTTTTTTTGTTTTGATGATTTGGGATGTTTTTTCGCTGGTGTTTTTTCGTTTGCTTGTTTGGGTGATTTTATTTTTTCCCCTCTGCAAGCAAGTTAGTCATACATGGGTTTTAGGAAAATTATTTGGAGCGTCAACATTTAATGAAAAATACTTCAAAATCTGTTGGGACTTTCTAGTAATTTGAAATTATTACAAACTTTCATTTGTGTTTTTTTAAAAAATACTTTCAACTTTATATGTAGCATCATTATATGCATTACATGTATGCACTTCAGGACTGTTTTACACGTAGAGAGAAGGTATTCTGATATGGTGTTGTTTCAGTGGAAGTGTTTTGTAAAGAGTACAAAGGGTACAGATTGCTGGGGTGAGGCCAAAGGTCCATGCAGTCAGTGATGGTGGCCAGCAGTAAATGCCAAAAAAAGAATGAACAGTGCAGTCAGACATGGACAATTCTCTGTGTGTGCTTAGTTGTCAGTTGTAGTTCAGGGTCACGAGTCATGCCTTTGTTTAATAAAAACCTTTTTCTTTAAACTTAGGTGTTTTTTTGTTTTGTTTCTTTTTTAAACATTGCATGTGCTTCTTTTTCTTTGTTGGGATCCATGATGCCCTTCAGCTGTGAATTCAATGGCTAAATGCTTTTTGAATAAGGACCATTGTTTTGAATCTACTGGATGATAGTTGATTCAGTCATTATTGGATGAATGCAGTAATAGTCATTCGCTCTGCAATTTTCCATGCCGTTCAGGATTTGATGGTCCCTATTATGGCCACTCCTCTTCAGGTTGAAGAATTCCTCCCCAAATGTAGCTGGATATATTGGCTAAATTACACATCTTAAAATGTAATTTTGAATGGGAGTTGTCACCGTGGGATTTCTTGTGTAGAATTCTGGGTTTGCCTTTTTCATGGCCCTTAGTCATAGTGATGTGCTGGTTGTACTACATACTGGTAGAACAGCTGTGCATTAAATCACATGCATGTATGTAGATGACTTGAAAAGCTGAATATAAATACTGTAGTAAAAAGTAAAATTGAGCGATTACACTTAAATAAGGGATCATCATATCTGTAAACGATAGCACTATAGTCCAACAGGTAATAATTTGAAAATGAGGTTAGTGTTACTCGGTTAAATAATTAAGTATGAACTTCCAGTGTTGTGATCCTGCTTGAGGGTGGTGTTTTATTCCAAAATGTATCCCTGGGCTGGGGTCAGATGCGCTGCAGCTCTGGTAAAGCATTCTCAATTATGACTCTATAAGTGACCAGAGTATAGGATGTTGATGTGTTGGAGCGTTTTCATTATTTTGCCCAAGGGCTGGGACAGCACAGTTCTGCAGCAGTGCCTGCAGACAAGGTGCAAGAACTAACCTGTGTGATTAAAAATCCATTTTATTGTGCACATGCAAATCTTCAGTGTTGGGCTGTCAGAATTGGATCTAAAGGACTTGAGCGTAAGGAAGAAAAAGAATAGAAACTTCCACCAAGAGATTTGAGGAAGTTGAATATCTAAGTTTAAGTTTAATGCCAAGAGTCTTGAGAGGTGCTAAATAGCATACCTGCATAGGGAGAGGAAATCGGGTGTCAAAGTGATTCAGAGTATTGTGAACAGAAAATAATATTAAGGGGTTGAAATTGGAAAATAAGAGCAGCAGCTAAACCCATAATGTCTGTGGTGTCAAGTGTTACCTGGTGTGGTAGATTTTTTTGTTTTGAGACCTGAAGTTCCAGACTGGATGGACTTTGTGCATGCTTTAGTAGCTCCTAGTTCTGGAATCACAACTGTTTTCCTGTTATGCAGGAGGCTGCATTTCTTAAAGCACCATGGTGTCCACATGCTGAGGTTGATAACCGATGGTGGCAAAAGCTAGGAGCTGTGAACAGGTTTGCCTGATTGTTCATTGTCCTTTGGTGAAGCTCTAGCACTTCTCAAGATGGCCACCAGAGCTTTGTTTCTGTGTCATAAATACACTGTTCTCCTTGTTTTGAAAGAAATTGGTGGAATACATTTGGGATTTCCTCTGGCTGATGTTGTTCAATCACATTTTGTTGTTTGCAGCTGTAATTTGCACATATTTGTTGTCATCTCACTGGGCAAAACTTCATTCCAATTTTTGTGGAAATATCTACTGAAGCACAGTTTTGTGAACTTGAGCAAATACAGTGATGACCTCTTAAAAGCTTTTGGAATATAAAGTGCAAGGGTTTTTTCCAACTCAGGTGGAATTTGCTTCTTCTTTCAGGTGTCCTGAAAAATGGCTGATGATATTGATATTGAAGCAATGCTTGAAGCTCCTTACAAGAAGGTGAGGAAAAAATATGCCAGTGAGGTCCTGTTTACCTTAATTTAGCATTATTCATGAAACTACTGCTGAACTGTAAACTAACATCCCTGGAGCCCTCATGATTTATCTTATTGGACATACATTACATGTAACTTTCAAGTTAATATATACTGTTAATGTAATTATATTGTGCAGTAGTTTCACTTCAGCGTGATGAATAAATGCCCATCTATCTCTCTTTGTAGACTTGCCTAACGATATCTCACCTCTACTCCCATGAATTCACCTTTGATTCCAGTGTGAACTGTCAATCATAAGGTAGTAATTGAGTGACGTATCGCTGTACCGTGGTCCCCTAGGTTAAAAAAAAGCCACCGAAATCAATCAAAACAAAACAAAAGAAATCCACCCAAAAAACAACTAAACAAAACCAAAACAAACCCAAAACAAACCCCAGAAACCAAAATCCTAAAACCTTTCCTCTAAAATTATGAAATCTAGTTTGGTATAGCAACAAGGTGAATGCAGTGGTTTGGGAAAACAGCAGGGTTCCAAGAATAACCTTTTCACCAGTCCCATGGCAAGTAAATACTTGAACAGTCTGCTCAGTGTGAGAAGAGTGGGACTTGCTTTTAATGCAGACAGTTGCTGGCGATTAATCTTTCAACAGGGCACATGAAAATCAATTGCTGAGTGAACGAATTTACCGAAATTCTTGGATCCCTGAATAGAATGTTCTTAGCAAGTAAAAGACAGTATCACAGTCTGCGGTATCATTCTAAAATAAGCTCTTGTATTCTTCTGTCCTAGTTGTTTAATTAGGAAATGTCAATTTTTCTGTGAAATTCTTATCAATTAGCTTAGCGATGTATTTCACTTAAACCAGCAGCAAATGAATACTGTCTTTTTTTGTTTTCCACCAGATGGTGGTGAAGTGTTAACAGACTGCATGCTTTAGCAGTGATTTTGAAAGAAATGTGTATAAGTTGAAGTCGCCTAGGAATTGTACTTTTGATGTAACCAATGTGATTAAACTGTAAAGCCAGTATATAAGTTATATAGCAGCTATTTTTAGTTTGTTCTGCAGTGTTTATTACAACCATGTCATGAGTTTTGGATGAGCATTTGTAAGTTTTAAGTGGTATATTTAGTTTATGTAATATTTAGCAGTTACGTTTACATCTTGAAGAGAAATTTGAGAACTGTTGTGGTTAAAATTCTTGTGCCCTGGCTTAACATGGATATTTTCCATGTAAACAGGTATGGAAATAGGGAATGTTTAGGCTGGACTGGTGGATTATTGATGGCTTTCTTGGGAGTCGACGTTAACTAAAGCGGTGTGAATCCCTGTTTGCTTCAGGGCGAGATGTGTGACAGAGGTGACATCAAGCTCTTACAACCCTTCAACGAAAATGAGTGAAGATCTCGGGAATGGCATCCGTCACAGGAAATCCATAGTGGCTGGCTGCTAGTGTAGCCACGGGGCTTAGGCAGAAATATAGCCTTGGTACTAATCAGAGGGGCTCGCAAACACCTCAGACTTCCTCTTAAATTTTCATAGAAATAACATTTAGCCACTTGAGTGCTGAATTCTACAGGATAACTTGCTCTCTAAACCATGTAAGGAAGTATCTACAATTTAATACGCACTTTAAATGATGTAAGTCTTGTATTTTGTAATTGTATGACTTAAATTTAAGCAGCAAAGTGGTTAAACATGCCTAAATTTTCTAAAGCTTTCCACATTAAACTGTAAACAAGTAATTTAGTATTAAAATTTTTGTTTTTATTTTCTTATTCCTATTCCCATTACCCTTTGACCACTTGAAATGTTTCCGCTTCGTCCTCATGATGTTCTTCTATCAACCCTGCTTAGGATGAGAACAAATTGAGCAGTGCCAATGGCCATGAAGAACGCAGCAAGAAGTAAGTATTTTTTCAATTCTCTATATTTGGGTAGAGGCTGCTGATTTTTGTGGACTTGTGAATCCATGTCAGTAGTGTTTAAGGAAATAATTTGAAAAAGCTTGGTATTTGCAGTTGCAGCAATTTGGAAGTTTTCTTTTGTTTGCAAATGTAATTAATACCCTTTGCAACTGATGCAATCAAAATTGCGGAAACATTCATATAGTGTCAGAGAAAAATACAGACTTGGTATGATCAGCATATTTAAATATTTTTTGTTACTTTAACTGTGCAATAGATTATGCATTTTAAAAACTATTTTTTGGGGAATTGTGATTTGGAGCAGTTGAAAGCAGTTGGGGACACCAGTGCTTTCTTGAAAATGTTTAGGGTGTTGAGTGGCCTTGCTCTATTCTCTGCATCCCTGCCCTTTGAAAACTTCTAAATTTATAAAATAAGTTTTTTAAAAAACAAGAGTACAACAAGCATAATTCCAGGGTGTGAACACCTTCTGATACCCAAAAGTTTTTTAAGTCTGTAAAATTAATTCCTTAACTCAAAAGCATCATTTGGTGACAAGGTAATTGATGCAAAAAGAACACTTATAAAGTTGATAGTTGACTAAACAGTAACAAGTTAGCAGTGTACTATAGAAATGCACTGAAGTCGGCATGTATGCTGTTGTCACCTTCTGAAGTCATACAGATGACCTGCTGAATGACTCCAAAGAAAGTTTCTTCTCAGGTATTAGACTTAGGTTGGAATCAAATTAAAATTGATTGTACCTTTTACTTGTGTTCTAAATAATGCTGTGAAAGTAATTTTCTTGGTAAAATACAGACCTCTAAAACCCCATCAAAAGCAGCCGCTATCAATATTTTTAAGACCTAGAAGTTCATTTTGATGCAGTTCTTGTTCCCTATAATCTTTAAAGAACTATTTTGTTTGTGACGTATGACAGTGTACTCTGTTGCTGAAGACAAAGGTGTATGTAGGGTGTGCAAGACTTCTTGCTTTGCTTTAGAACAATCAAATTGTGTCTAAATGGTATTTTTTTATCCACTTCAGTTGGGCAAATACTGAAATAAGATTCAAACTGTCAGGAAAATCCACAGCAAACATCAGCAACTTAAAATGTGCAGCTTTCAGTAATTGTTAAATCATACTTAAATGCCTATTTTATTAATTGGAAGAATTAAGGATCTACATTTTTACTAGATGTCTGTACTGTAGGTTCAGCTCAATCGTGGTTTGAAGGCTGAGCATGAATCTGGACTGCCAGGAGTCCTTGCCTGCAGAGCAGGTTCCCTCTGTTGCATAGGGAATAGCTGCTGTCACTGGTGAAGAGTGGCTGCAGTTACTAGTTACTGGTACTGGCCAGTATAGTGAGCTCTAAGGAATGTCTTTCAGAGCCATTTTAGTAGTGAGTGTTTTAGGATTTTATTTTGGAAATGCTGGTAAATGATGGATCCTAGAGGAGAGGGACAGTGTGTGCTTAACCATCACAAACTGTGTTACAGCAATAAGTGTGGTTAAGTGATTCTGGTGACACCACCCAGAAGTAGAAAAAATCAGAAATACTGAAGCTTCTGAATATCAAGTTTTGATGCAGCAGCTTCTCTGTCCATATAAAAATATTAAAGAAGCCATGGAGTCCATAGTGGACTGTGTCAGATAAGTAAAAAAAAAAAAAAGAAATATTCTGGTGCTTAAAATGTAAATTCAAAATGTTTGTCTTCAGAGATAAATACTAAGATAATTTGAATGGATCTTCATAGGTGGAGATTGGAGAGCAAAAGCTATTAGTAATTAGGCTCAGATGGGGCAGGTGAGAGATTTTTTAACTTCAGAAATTGAAACTTAACTAGAAATCTTAGTTTATACAAGGCCATAGAAAGGAGCAGGGATAAACTTTTTGTAATTCACGTGCCCTTCTAAAAGAGTTTTAATTTAAGAGTATGAGTGACTGCATTGAGAATAGATGATATATGCAATCAGAAGGCCCAAAAAGAGGAAGGGGAAAAAATCAGTGACAATGGATGTTGAGAACTTCAAAAGCTTAGCAGCAAAGTTGGTTATTTTGCTGTCTTAAGTAATGGTTTGAGCATCTGTTTAACGTGTGTCTTATATATACATACAGATATATTTTAGAAACTAGGAGACTCTGAACTTTGGTGGTCTGAGGCTGAGATGGAGGAAGAAATTTATGAACACTCCAACTGCAATAATGGAACAGTTGCTCACTATATTTCAAATATGAGGTATAATTGGTTTACAGGTTTTAGAAGATTTGATTTTCTAAGTAAATTGGTAAAGTTACAAAAATCTGCTTTTTGCCCCAAAAGTGTAACAGCCATAGACTTAAAAAAGCAAGTGGGACTAGCAAGTAGGAATCAAGACTCTTTGCAGCATGTTAAAGACTTTTGGCAGGGATTATTAAGAGGAAACAACCTTCCTTTCCCTCTAGACTTGGCCTCTTCCTTTCTATTTTTGTTGCATTTTGTTTTACTTTGCTGTATAATTTATTCTTAGACTCATGAAGCTGTTTGAGGTATGTTTGAACACTACATGAAGTACTGCAACTGCTATGTACTAGGTCTAACATAGGAAATGGATTTTTAGTCCTTTTGCTCTTCTGAAAGCATTCTCTAGCAATTAAAAAAATTAAAATAAGAATGTGCAGTTGCAGACTTCATGTGGCTCATGATAGAAAATTGCTGACATGCTTAGCCACCCATTTAACCAAAAAAAGTATAAATACCAATAGGCAGAATTCCTATCAGTGTTTGTGACATCAGAGGAACTTTGAAATGTGTGGTAAATAACACGAACTATGTGTGTAACTGAAGTTGCACTTCTCTTTGTCAGGAGAAAAAAGAGTAAGAGCCGAAGTCGAAGCCATGACAGAAAGAGGAGCAGAAGTAAGGAACGCAAACGGAGCCGAGATCGGGAACGGAAAAAGAGCAGAAGCCGGGAAAGGAAACGGAGCAGAAGCAAAGAACGCAGACGCAGCCGGTCTAGGAGTAGAGATCGCAGATTCAGAGGACGCTATAGAAGTCCCTAGTAGGTTATTTGTTCAGAGTGCATGTGTGCTGCTTCAGTGTTACGATGTGGAAGGTTAAAGTTTCACTCTTTGCTTTCTAAATTGGTCAATAATTGTCATAGAAAAGAAGGTGAGAGGTTAAGTTTGAAGAATGTCAATAAATAGTGAAAAAGAGGAGGACAGTAATATTCCTCTCCTACTTTTCATTCTTAGCCAAACACAGAGATGGGAAGACAAATGAAAGAGTGTGTACAGCTGACTGGAAAACAAAGTTTATCACAAAATCAATTTAGCAACCAAATTCTGTCCACGTCCTGACTATCTTAAGTATATGAACTTGATGGTTTAACTGTCAAAAAATTAACAGTAGTCTATTAATTTGATTACAGCCTCATACCCCCCCCCCTTTTTTTTTTTATTACTAAAGATTTTTACCGTCTTGCTCTTCTTGAACATTAACTCCATAAATGGATATTCACACAAACATGTTCCATATTCATGCATCCGAACCGGGAGCCTCTTGTCTTAGCAGTGCCCATGTATTGCATATTTGCCCTGCTTTTTTCTCAGACTTGTTTAGAGGCTGACAAGAATTCTTTTGTTCCTCTCAAATACTAAGCTTGGTAGAACTTCAGCAATAGGTAGTTCCAGGCATTTGTAAATCAGTTTTCAAAAGATGTTTTTTCATCAGTATAATTTCTGATGGCTTGTACTGCTGCTCTCCTCTTTGCTTCCCATTGCCTCTTTCTGCAGAAACGCAGTGAGAACTGGGCTGTATGCTTTATTGTCATTGATTATCTGAGGCTGCTCTTTGTCTCTGCTGTTGTCTGGGTCTCATCTCAACCATTATCAAATCTTGGAATGCAAGATCCCATAAAAAGAAAGCATTTGAAAAGGATGTATTTTTTTAATCATGACATGTAATGCTGTCCATGATGGAGAAATCTCTCAAGATGTTTGAGCAGACAGTGTTTATCTTCTGATAAATTGTAGGCTTGTGCAGTTTTATGCACAAGAATATTTTTCTTGGGGCTTTTTGTACTCTTGGACTACAAACAAAACTTCCTGTGTTCTCAGGATCTCACTTTGTGCTGATTCACCTAGATATTGATATTTTCATGATGAAAACTAACGGCAGTTCCTGAGTCCTCAGAGGTGCAGTGGCATCCTGTGCATCATCAGTCCTGTGGTTTGGGGATCATAATATATCAGCCCTGATTTTCCTTTGTCTTGGCTTTCAGAGCCTCTGTACACTGCTTGCTCTGGGCTTCAGCTGTAAAGATTTTAGCAGTGCAGAGTTGTTTTCCTACAACTCTTTGGCATCTGTAAGATTGCAGTGGCTAGTTGGGTTATGCCAGTGCCACTGTTGTGTCTTCAAGGTACAGAGGACCTTGGTCAAAAGCTTCAGCCTTCTGTATGTGGAGCCTGTTGGTCTCCTTCCCTCTGGTGCAGTCTTGTGTGGAAAGGATGTCCTTTGTCTCTTGTACATGGGAGTTGCTGCATTCTTCCAGCTGTGTTGGAGGATTTTATTCTTTGTTTTTCTTCTTGTCATTGGCTGAGAAGGTTTTTCACCAGGAGACATTTGGGAGTTCCAGTGCTCTAGTCTTCCAAAATAATTTCTGCAAGTAGAGGTTGAAAGTATTGATGTTACTACAATAAACCTTACCCGTTCTAATGCACTGAGATATGTTATGCCAGAAAGGTAAGTAGTTGCAAGGGGTCTTTTTTGGTATACAGATGCTCTCTCATAGCTGTTCTGGGTGATTGCTCTGGTGTTGAGACATAGCAAACAAGAAGCAGGATAATGTAGTATGTTCAGAGGATACATAGTTGTGTTTGTTCATTTGATAGTTTGTTCGCTGCTGCAGTTGCCAAATCATTGCTTTCATTTAACCAAGTAGACTTCGAATGTGTTTAGGTGGTTTTGTGGAAGGTTGGTACAGGGCAGGCACATGTGTCCCAGAATCTTTGGTGTTGAGTTGACTATCGGCAGTCAGCAAGCAGTTGCTGTCATTCAGTTATAGATGATGAATGGTCCTGTTGAAGTGATAAACATGCTAATGTGATTCCAAAATTTTGGGTTTGGCTTTAAATGTGTGAAAGAGAAGGACCTCAGAAGATGCAATTATGAAGAGTTCCTGTTCAAGGCTCATAAAATGCAGGCTCACCTTTAAATATGTATAACAAATGCTGAATTTCAGGGAGACAAAAACTTTGGAGATAGAGCCTCCTGCATCACCAGCCACCTTTGGGTCTTCCAATACTGAGCTTTCATTCAAAGAAGTTGTCTCTGTATTAGTGTCATAAGCTCAGTGTTTCAGAAGTGACTGCCAAAGTACTGTTTCTGGCTGGAGAATTTATTTCTGGAATCTCTTCTTGTGGGACTGTTCTGGTGGTTCTGGGTTGGAGTTACTGCTGACAGGGTATTAGTTGACTGCAGCATCTAGATCAAATTGCTTTATGATTGCTTCATGACTTGTATTTTATCTTATTTTTTACTCTTCCTCGTGATCTTTCTCATGAGCTTTATGAGGACTCATTTTCAAGTTGTTATCTGTAAACTGAGGTGGTTTTGCTGCTGGGAGCAATTGAGAGACATCTCAGCAGTAGCGAGAAAAAGGTTTAGTATAGGTAACTCTGAAGTAAAAGGAGAGGAGAGTGCTACAGAGAACCTGAAAACATCGAGTTTCTCACTTGAGGCTTGAAATTGTGGTTAAATGCTTTAATTTTTAAAAATTTATGTTAAAATTAGGTGACTGGTGTGCATTGCTTAGTGTTCACAGGGTTTTATCATCTCATGTTATTTTCACGTATGTTGTCCCTTAAGTGCTATGTAGCTGTATCATTAGGTCTCTTAGGAGAATAAGCTTGACTGAGTAGTCTTGCTTAGACATCTGTTGGGCTAATCTCAGCTGCTGCTGACTTACAGTAGAAGTCACTTAGACCATCCTATTTCTATTCTGAAACCGAGAATTTACACAAAGCTGTTAGGAAAACAGGTTTATTACAATGACAATTGAAAGTTCTTTGTGATTCTCCTGGTCTTTGTTAGCCAAAGTTTGCTTTGTCCAACATTCTTTTTTCAGTCTTGAATATAAATGAACAGGTAAAAGTTGATAATTTGCTGGTTGTCTTCTGACCTGAGCATTGTTGGGCCATGTGGCATCACATGGGTTTTGTGAAAGTGTGTGCTTTGGCTGCACACCAGAATTTTGGCCTATAAAGAAGGTGACTCCAAGACATAGAGATTAATGGCTTGTGACATGGTGCTTCCATACAGGTTAGCAGGAACTGGGCAACAATTGTAGAGATAGTAGAGGCAAAGAAGAAACTTTACTTGAGATCTACGGCTTTACAAGCAAATCTCCTGAGAAAAACACAGCGAGAATACTGTCGAAAAGGGATTTTGGGAAGATAACTTGGGCTCTCACCTTGTCCTAGGCAATTTTCTGCTTGGTCTGTTCCAGTCTGGGGTTTCTTAATGTTGCTCTCATGGAATTCTGTAAATAAGATAGTTCTAGTCAGGAGTGAAAATGGAGATTTCTGGAGTTGTGGTGGGTTGTGGGTTTTCCTGGCCCTTTTTTCCTCTTCCCTCCACCTCCCTTTTCCCCCACCGCTCCCTTTGTGCATCTGTTTGAAAACTGTTACTTCTCAGTTGTTTGTGTTTTGGTTTTGTTATTCATTATGTTTAGACAAATATGTACAATATTTCTTTCACCATTTCTTTGAAAACTCGTGGTCTTAATTATTTATTATTGTTTAGTTGGTCTTTATGTTAGTATTCTGGAGTCACTGTAATTGGTTTGTCTGGCTGCATTTGAGTTGAAATGGAGGACTATGTTTTAAATGTGATGCGAAGGTGCAAGGTAATCCCCGTGTCTGATAAGAAGGTAGCCTCTGAAATTAGTATCAGTATTTCCAGATGCAGCTTTTGCCAGTTATTCCATAGATACTGATGACCCTGAATGAACAATCCCAGCAATAATTCGGTCTTGAGCAGGAAAATGGAGTAATTTATTGTAGGCAAAAAAAAGTCTGGTTTTGATCAATACTGATCTCATCTCAACATGTGCCTGTGTTTTCTGTCTTATTTTCTCCTAATAAGTAGTTACCTCCTCCTAATAAGTAGTTTCTAAATGGTCTTTTTTCTTTATTTTTTTTCCAGTGTTGTACAGGGCCATATCTCCCGTGCTTTAACCTGGCCAGCACGGTTTTGGATCTTGGCCCACTACTTCCACCTGTGTCATTACATGTTTAAGAAATGGGCATCCTCCTCCTTGTGGTGGATGCTGGGTTTAACTATAAGAATTACTGCTCCATTGAGGAGCAAGAAGACATTTTTCAAATTGCGTGGCCAAATGGATTTAGTGAAAGACTACTTAATGTCTTCTGCCCGCTGTGTCTTTCAGGGTGTTTCACATCAATTTGTAGCCACAGCAGAAAGAATCAATTGTGTACAGATGGAAAGCCAAAGCCCAGTGCACAGCAGTCAGTCTGTGCAGCAGTGCCTCTGCACTTGGTGGAGATACAGGAAGACTGTTAACAGGTGTTGTTCTTTGCCTTTTGAACAAATCTCTACCAGGAGATCACATTCAGGAGAGAACACAATAGGATGAATCTTACTACTCATGTCAGAGTCTGTTCCTGGATGCCCCATTAACTAGCAATAGGACTGTCCTTAACAAGAAAGCAGAGGGCAGATTACAATTTGTTCTAACAGACTCTGTGATGCCTGAAGAATTAAATTAGATTCAGTCAAGAGATTGGATTCCTTTTGTGGTTATGTGTCTGTATACAGCTGACTGCTGGGTTCACTGCTTCTGTGGTTTGATGGCCACTAGGAATTTTAATGAAGCTTCATTTATATATTTGCAGCACTTTAGTGGTGAGAGCTGAGACAACATTAGTGAACACGTCCCTTGCAGGTGTCTGCATGGAGCCACTTTGGTTTGCTCTTGCCTCTTAAATTTTATATAACTTTGGATTTTAAAATGTTACACTTAAGCAAGTAATCCTGTCCATGCCACTTGGCATGCAGCTCTGAGGCTGAGTTCCAGGCCATGAATGTTGTGCTTTTCAGTCATCAGTATGTAAAACTTGCATGTGGATAAAAAAACAGGTGAAAATGGGTTATAACATTAACTGTAGGTCAGAATAATTTGCACATACAAAGGTGCCATGTCTTACTGGCTCATGAAGAGTCCTGCATATTCTGGGATTATGTGATGTAGGTGGAAGTGAGAGGGCATCATATTCTGTGCTTTATGGTCTGAAGTGCTGCATGTATTGATAAGTTGATAATCTTACGCATGCTGTGGGTGCTGCTGATAGAAATGCTGACAAGTTCAGAGGCAAGGGTGGGTGAGCACTTGCAGTGTAAGTGTGAGTAAAGACAGGATGTCTTGAATTCAAGTACTCAGGTGTCTTGTCTTTTCTTCTGCCATAGTTCTGGTCCAAAATTCAACAGTGCCATCAGAGGGAAGATTGGTCTGCCTCACAGCATCAAATTAAGGTTTTTGACTTTCTCTGTTTTTCATTGCATTATTAATAGGTTTTGTTTAGAACCAGGGGTGATATATGGGAAGGTTTTCTTGTAATCTTGTTGATCTTTCTTTTAGCAGACGTCGCTCCAGAAGCAAAAGTCCTTTCAGAAAAGACAAAAGCCCTGTTAGGTATGACTCTTTACGTGTGTTTGGGTTTGTTTGTTTTTGTCCAGTTTGAGTTGGAAAAGTGATGATGAAAAAATGTATGACTACTTGCTCTCCAGCTTATATGCTTAAGTGATGCTGGAATTCATTCAGAAATCCATTGAGAGAAGAGCATCGGTAATATGTTGTCATAAAAAGTTGTAAATAATGTCAGTCTGCAAAACAAGTCTTGATTTATTTGTTTTTTGTGTTTCTGTATTCTGAATCTTTTCCCCATTAATTGGGACTTAAATTGACTTTTCTCCTAAATTGTACTTGATATGCTATAGTATGGAATGGGAAAGTACAAATGCTTCTTTTCTCTGTCCAGTATTTATTCATATTGTTTGTTGAGAGGCTATATGCCTCTGCAATCCAGGAGCTGCTTATCCATTCTTAATCTTCTCATTTAAGGGAATAGGATTTAGATTGGTGCTGTTGAGATTATTCTCTTACATTAATACAGTTAAATTTAACCAATCTCATTTTGTTTTTTGATGGCTGGCAAACTTACTGACATAATTGTTTTATTTTTTGTGTTTTTTTCAGTGATTAATATCTATGTGATTATTTTAATAAAAATATGTACTACATGGCTGGAAACTCAGTCCAGAAACCTCCATGCTACTTCTTGTGTATCTTGTACTTGAGTACAAGTCAGATTTGTTTAGATTTGAAGCTTTCATACATTAAAAGTGGTACATCTACTTTCAGCTAATAGTATTGAAATAAAGTTATTCTAGTTCTTAATGTGTCAAGGGTCAAAGTAATTCACTATTGTTACTTCTTTAGGGGTTAACAAGCTGAAAATGTGAAATGAGGATTGTGAGTTCTATTTACATGGATGTCTGTCTTGTTTTATGTGGTGGCTGTAGTGACTTCAAAGTGACTGGGTAAATGCAAGATGTGAGTTGGTAAAGCCTAGCTCACGCTTCTTGCCTGAGAATTTGGACCGCTGGTCTGTGCTAGTTCACCCTGTTTGCCTTTGTGTTCTTGTCCTTCCATCTTTTTGATGAAAAGGATATGCAAGCTCCATAGTGGTACCTGGAACCAGTTCTGCATAGTAGAAAAATGGTACCTCTGTTTAGTTTATGCTTCTGCACATAAAATAGAATTTTCCAGCAATATTTGACATTCACTGATGAAATAGGATATTCAGTCCTGTTGTAGTTAACCATGATAATATTTGGTATTCCCTTCAGTTCTTAACTCTGCATTTTTTTTAATATAGCAGGCATATTTTTTCCCATCAGACTGAAGTACTGATTGTTTATGTTTCATGTGTGGTCCAGAGGCGAGTTACCTTAATTCAGTTGATTATTTTTTTTTAACTGAACTTTACTCTTTCCAGAGAACCTATTGATAATCTTACCCCTGAAGAGAGGGATGCTCGAACAGTGTTCTGCATGCAGTTGGCTGCAAGAATTCGACCAAGAGACCTGGAAGAATTTTTCTCTACAGTAGGGAAGGTAATTAATAGGGAAGTTAAAATCTTTCTGAATTCTGCCTCGAGCTGTCCTAGTACAACTTGAGTACGGGTTCGGTGTTTTTTCAGAATTGTAAGCATGTGGCTTTCTGCAGCTTCCTATACCTGTGCAAAGGGGGGTTAGTGATGAACTAATTAGCTTTGAACACAAAAATGTGTAGTTCATTTTTAATGTGATGTGAGGCAAAGCATGTTGATGCAACTCTGACTCAACTTCAGTTTTCATATTTTCTTCTTTTTTCAGCTATGTCTGTCAGTTATAGTGTAATTTGAAAATTCATATAACTTCTAAGTTGCAAAAACTTAATTTGTTCTATCAGCTGTAAGGTTCTGGTGTAAAGCATTAGAGTACTGCAAGTTCTGTCACATACAAAAATAAAACAGCAGCTTTAATGCTAGCTTGCCTCTGGGATATGTTTGTTCAAAAAGATTATATGCTGCTGTAGAATTAAACCTGTTGGCTGGACAAATAATTCTTAGTATTATTAAGTGTCTGAGAAATAGGCTGCATTAGGTTTTTTTCTTTTTCTCTAAAAGTATTTCTATCCCTGTTCTTGCCTTTCAGGTTCGTGATGTGCGAATGATTTCAGATAGAAATTCCAGACGTTCGAAGGGAATTGCTTATGTTGAGTTTGTTGATGTTAGTTCAGTGCCCCTGGCAATAGGACTGACTGGACAGAGAGTCCTGGGTGTACCTATTATAGTACAGGCATCACAGGTAAGGAATTACAAGCTACATTTTTGTTCATGCAGAGTTATGCCTCTTGTATCTTGATGAGAAACTTAATGTTTGAAAATTTGGTTACCACTGAATGCTTGAAAAACCTTAACAAGGATGATTATTTAGGCTAGTGATAATGGACTTTATTTCCCATAGATAACAGGCTAATTAAAGTTATTCAAAGTTGTGTTAAAGGCATTAGGAAAATACAGATCTTAAGAAAGTAATAGTAGAGAAATTGTTAATAGTGTTACAGAAGTGAAGGCTATATTGTGTATGCTTTCCAGATAATTTACTAGGTAGAAGCCAGAATTCTGCATTAATTTTTTCGATTTGAAGGCTTTTGAAATCCCTTGTCTCTGTACTTGGTCATGGTTTTGGCTTTTGTAGCTCTTTAGTTCAAGTCTGATGAATAGACTGCAGATCATGCAACAGGTTCTCAATGTTTGGTTAATCTTTTAGTTTAGGTCTGATAGATATTAACTTCTTCTGTTAGGGGTTTTTATTAATTTCTTATTGAAGGTGAATTTTTTTTCTCCTTAGGCAGAGAAAAACAGAGCAGCAGCAATGGCAAATAATCTACAGAAGGGCAGTGCTGGTCCTATGAGGCTCTATGTGGGATCATTACACTTCAACATAACTGAAGATATGCTTCGAGGAATCTTTGAGCCATTTGGCAGGGTAAACTTTAATTTGGCATGCTGTGTTAGTGTAGTTTATTTGAGAAAACTAGCTTAGTTATAGAGCACTGTCAGCTTCTGGAAATAATTCAGCTTCATACTAACAAAATGCTTGTGGCTTTCTTGCACTGCTGTTCCCATGTATCCACAGACCTTAGGTATCTGGGTATTGTTGGAGAGCAGATGAGAACTTGGATTTGTGGTGGTGTCCGGTGAATTTGAATGGCAGGTCTTAGAAATTTCAGAATTCAATGAATACCTGAAATTAAGGAACAGGAGAAAAAGACCCCCAAAACCAGACAAGTTCTTTTTTTTGTATCCCGCTCTGGCTACTTGTAGTATCTTTCCCTTTCAGGATTGTGATTGGTAGCCCCATTTCATGGATTAAAGCACAAAACACAGAACTGGGGCTGAGGTCTCTTGCGAATAGTACTATTTATCATCTGTTTCTGACAACTTTTTGCTGCAGCTTGAGCTGATGTTAAAACTAAGCAGTGAACTAAGTGTGAACTAAGCAGTGTGTTCTATACAGCTCTGACTTGGGCCCATTGTCACTTGTTAGCATTGGGCAGCAGGATGCAGCATGGTAATAAGTTTATGTAGAGAGAATTGTAGAAGTGAGCAGATAAAACCTGAAGTTTCCTATGGCGTTACAATACATTAGTTCTAGTATGTTGTGGTGCTGGGGTAGATACGATTTAGATGGGGTAAAAGTTAGATATTCAATATGCTTCTTAATGGGTTAAAAGAAGTCTGTTCATGTTTGAGGTTTTTGCCTGCTGTCTGAGAACTCTGCCTCATATAATGTATAGTATATGCTTTTCACATGCTTTATTCAGACTCTGTATGGATAGCCCTTTAAATCTCTTGTGCAAAACCCTGGAAAATTGCTACAATTGATTAAGTTTTAATCCACATGGCTGCTCTTCTGGTGGTTTGGGGTTGTTTTTTCCTGTCAAGGTCTGTGAGTAGGATTAAGGTAGTTTAGGAGGTTTATATGGAGACCTGTGAAGATCTTTCCTTCTTATTTGGTATACTACAGTTGTTCCCAGTGCTGCTTTATGGCTAATGGATAACTCAGCAATGTTTTTTAAATTCAGTAGCTGTAAACTTCTGGGAGTTCCTATGTACCAATAGTTATTAAAATCTACAGCCTTTTCATAAAGGCCCTCATCAGTCATGCATACTGCTTTTCTTAGCTTGTAAAATGGAGTTTCTCAGCGTATGAGATGCCATGATCAGTGTGTTTTAGTTATGATCTGATCATGTTTGCGTTCGTATTCTGCTAGAATTCTGCATCAAGACCAAGCCTCTACCTGTAGATGAGCTCAAACCCCTTATGTATTTACTTGCTTCTGTCTTACTATCCACATACCTATTTAGCCGTCTGTATACTAGTTTTGAAATGAAGGAGGAAGGAGAAATGAATTTAAAAAAAATAATAGTTTCACAATCATGTATATGTATTTGACAGGGCTGTTTTCATGTTGTATTCTGGTATCTTGGGGTTTGTTCCAAAATGTGTGATAATAAATAACTTTATTCTTATCTTTAGATTGAAAGTATTCAGCTCATGATGGATAGTGAAACTGGACGCTCAAAAGGATATGGATTCATTACGGTATGACTAGAATTGCCAGGTTTCTTTGACAATTTCTGAGTGTAACCTTCCCATGTAGGAGAATATCTCTGTATATGAACCTTCCTGGGTATATCTGTGTGGTTATATAGTAGCAATCTAAACATAATAAACTAAGCATAGTCTAATAGGAGCTACTAAATTGCTACTTGATAACTCTCGGTGTCTCATTTTAGAACTGTCATGTTGCAGGCAGGATGCAGCACTGGCTTTTTTCAGTCTTTTGTTTCTGACAGTTGTCTGGGTATTGTGAATGAGCAATGAATGTGCTTAGATGGGAATAGTTTCCTTTGTAGTCAGTGGCTGCAAAAGCAAATGGTATCTTCTGCAGGCAAGGACACTAGTAGAGACTGGTGTTTTTTATAGCTGAAAATAATTGAATTTGAGCTTTTTAGGGGAAATAAAATTTTGGAGGCTGAAACTTCCAGTTGAAAACATCTTTCCTCTTTACCCTCAGGTACACAGTTTTGTGAACTTGAGTTTCTTGATTGACCTGGCAGTTTGTCATGGGGAAAAAAGTCTCAGCTGGGACCTCTGGCACGTGGACAGAAATGAAACTAATCTTACTATATAGTTCATTCTTAACGGTTTTAACACTGATAAAATGCTTGTATGTTTATTTTGATTTTTCACAGCATAAAACAGCACATCTGTTAGGAATAACCAGTAAATACCGTGGCAGTTGTAAGGTGGCAGAGGAATTGAGTGTCACTCTTTAAAGAGAACCACAGCCATGACTTCTGTTGATTGCAGTATTCTAGATACTGTAACTTCAACAATATATTTAAATATATAGTACCTAACTATGAGAAAGTAAATACCAAAATACATGTATGTTTGGTTAAATGAAAAATACCAAGCACATTTACATTAGCTTGTTGCTATAGTCTGTCAGAGTTTCTCCTGTTTGCATAATTGTGGATATTGCATACAGTATAGAAGCATTGCTGAGTCCTGTAGGCAGGTATTACTGAATTTGTGTTTTTCTAATCTGCAGTTCTCAGACTCTGAGTGTGCCAAAAAGGCCCTGGAACAACTCAATGGATTTGAGCTGGCTGGGAGGCCAATGAAAGTTGGACATGTAACTGAGCGTACTGATGCTTCCAGTGCTAGCTCATTTTTGGACAGTGATGAGTTGGAACGGACTGGAATTGACTTGGGAACAACTGGTCGCCTTCAGCTGATGGCAAGACTTGCAGAAGGTGTGTGCAATGCTGGATAAAAAGTGTGTGAAGAATTTTGCAGAATTTGAATTAAAACACTCTACAGAACTGTTAGGATAAATGTGTGAAACTTTTAAATGCATGGTATTTTTTATCTTTTGACAGCAGGAAGATTTCTGATACTTCTGTTACTGCATGCCTAGCTGAGTGAAAAGACTTGCTCCAAGGTCTCTCTGTTCTGTTCCAGGTACTGGTTTGCAGATTCCTCCAGCTGCACAGCAGGCTCTGCAGATGAGTGGGTCTTTGGCCTTTGGAGCTGTGACAGGTAAGAAATGATGACCTATATATCTTTTTTTAAAATTACTTTATGAATTTGAGTCAGGAGGTACTTAACTATGTTTTGTTCTTTTAAAATGAGAACACAGGTATTGCAGCATGTTTTACAAACTGTAAAACTCTGCAAATCCATAAGCCAATAACTAGTGACAGTATATCAGTTTGGATGAGCGTGGTTCACTTTGCATATTTTTCCAAATCTGCTGGTTTTCATCTTTAAAATCTTTATCTCTTCGCTATTCTCTGTGCTAATGGGGATTTGTATGTTCTACTGCAGTAAAAGTGTTGACTGTTAAAAATGGCCGGCTCAGAATTGGAAGGGGATTGACCTCTTTAGAAAAGCCAGAGGTGTATGAGGGGCAGGAAGGTTGTTAGGACTTCATGGGGGACACATCACAAAGATGGCAGCAGTGTTTCTACAGCGTAGGTCCTTGTGATGAAGGACATTTTATGTCAGGAAATGTGTGTTGCTTGGATTTGGCTATAGTTGTATGTGTGTTCTGCAGGTGGGTATGCTGGAATGAGGCTGAGGGATGTGATCGCTGCTGCTTAGTTCATAGCTGGCCTGAAAAACAAACTATTCATGGGGTCTTCAGAACTAGAGCAGTGAATAACCTCCCTGAAGGTTACTTTTTTTTTGCTGCTTTTGGTTAATACTATGAACAAAGGATATGAAACTATTATAGCAGTAGAAAAGACCTGAATGTCACAAATAACCAGATGGAATGTGTGGGAAGTGTCAGGAAAGTAGCAAATAAAAGGTGGCATTGTTTGTCTTTTAGCAGAGCTTGTGATGGAAATGATTCAGACTTAATAAGATAGGCCTGAATCATGTTACTGAATGTCAGGTGCAGTCCTAAGAGGACAATATGCATGAAGCTGTAGACAGCTGCTGGATGAATATAATAGAGTTGTTCTAGAGATGTGCCCTTGGAAGGAAAGGGAACTGGCCAGTGATAGAAAAATGTAGGTTTTTTAAGCATGAAAAATTTACAGTGGTGAGGAAAAAGAGTATCTAGTCCAGAAAGAGAAGGAAAGGTAACCACCACTGAAGTTAGTTCAATATTAAATGCGGGTTATAAAGTGGTGTGTCAGTCTTGTAGGCAGTTAGAAATGAGAATAGTGTTTTAAAAAAACACTAGTCCTTTTCTTCCCCTGCATTTGAAACAAACGAGGTCAAAAAAAATCCAAGCTCACTAAATAAGAACCTGGCCGAAAAATGTCTGACCCAGCAGAATGATTCAGGTAGTATGAAATCAGCATGAGATAACATGGCTGCAGAGAAGTAAATGAAGAGGCTGAATACAGCGTGTTAGAAGAAGATGCATGTTTAGCAACTGTCGAAACAAAGGTGAATAGTGGTGGCATTGTATTGTACAAAAAAAAATAATGCAGACATGCGCAACTTAAGTAACTTTGGAAAAAGATAAAACTTTTTTGCTGCCATAGAGTCATGAGCTATCCCCAAAGTGAGATTTGGTTATGGATTAAAGATCTCTTTACTCTTGTTAGAGAAAATTACTACCAGGAATTATGTCATTGTGGGAGACTTTAACTTCCCCGATACAGATTGGAGAAGAATTGCTAGTAATAATGGTGGGGCCCAGATATTCCTGGATGTGATATCCGACAAATTTCTTCATCAAACACTCACTGACTCATGAAGAGGGGATGCTATTTTAAACTCGATTTGGTAAGTAATGAAGATGTTATGGATGAGAATAGAAATGACCATTGACTTGAGGGATCACGAGTTGCTCGCATTTAAATGGAAGGATACACAAACAGATCTAACTGATGGTTGAAGAAACAAGGCAATTAAGTCATCTGGTCTGAGCAACTTGGCTGTTTGAACAGGCAGGATGTGAAAAGTTTCTTCTGTTTCACATTGCTAATGCTGTGTTGGATCTGTATTCTACAGAAAGAAGAAAAAGTCCTGGTAGTAGTGTGGGCTCCATGCTAAATCTGGGTGATCAGCTACCTCAAAAGAAATAAGGAATGACCACACAGCCTATGAAGAATAGGAAAAAGGACTGATAATAAAACAATATTTTTAGTTTGGGAAACAGATAAAAGCATAATTGGTAATTGGCTGCCAAGTAGTCAGATTGAGTTAGGCATTGTAAAAGTCATAAAAGCAATAGATGAAGGTTCATCAACTGTTGAAGAAAAAAAAAGGAAGGGACTAAGGTGAATGAAAAAACTACTCCCAAGATGTTTCGATGTAATTTGTTGCCTCAGTTTGTGATGGGGATACTGTTCATAAAGTTAGGAATTTGTGGAAGGCAAGATAGGAAAATGTAGTTAAAAAAAAAAAGGAAATTACAAGGTATAAAAGAAGCTAAAAATAAGAGGTTAATGTAAACAGTTTAGAGGAGTAGAACTCCCATGAAATGAGTGATGGAATACTTGCATGAAACAACAGGTCTCACGTCTGGTATTGTCAATAAACATTTTAAGTCCATGATACGGTATATAGCTGGAATGTGTGACTCTAAATTACGTATGCTTGAAGGAAGAAGAATAGCCAGATTCTGGTCCCGTTACTGACTAGACTTTGCTCCTTCAGAAGTCATACTAAAGAAGGATGAATATTATGGAAGTATAGCATACTGTCAGAAACTGCATTTAAAGACCAACAGTCTTTGATATAAAACTACCTTTCCTTGGCAGAGGGGGTGCAGCCTCTTGCTGATCTTTAGACTCCTGTCATTTGGAAGTTATTAAACTGGAGAAGTGGGTAATACAAGAAGTACAAGGCGTGTTGAGCTGGCTCAGAGAAAGAAGGATTTTTTTTTTTACAGGTGAAAGCTGGGAAGGTTGGAGTCTGCTGTTAAAGCCAAAGTTCAGATGTTAGGCTGGTCTTGCGTAATATTTACATGAATGAAAATGGTCAGCAGTAGGGATGAGGTGAATAAATGAGTAGGTGCTGTCGACAAGAAATTCTTAGGGTGTTGTATATCGTTCACCTCTTCAGGATTAAATCAAATTCTAGTCACATAGTCAGGGAACTTAGCAGTGGAAGAATGGCCAAGGAGGAGAAAAATATATAAATACTTCAGTTTATCAGTGCCAGAATATCACCTGGCAGCATGATGCATTGCTAAAATATCAGCTGTGTTCCTAGAGGCAAGTATGTCTTGAGCATCTGAGGTGTAATGTGTACATCCACAAACACTTCTGATAATCCACATTCAAGAGGGAGTCAATCAAACTAAAGTAGGGAAGGTAAATAATTAGTCTTAGGGGACACCTGAGAATTTGGCTATTATTCCTCTGGAGAAAATTCCATCAGGAAAAAGAACTTGAAGCTGAACAGTTGTAGCTGTGTACACCCTGTTCTCTTTCTGAACGTAGGAAATTTAAAATAAACAGCCTGTAGAACGTTCTTCTAATGCTTTGTGGGACAAAGCATTCCTTACTTGTGGAAGGAGCTATCTGTTTATAGAAAAAATTGAGATGGTGTGCTGCAGAAGAGGAAGGGATAGGTATTATCCTCCTGGACCTCTGTTTGGTCTCTGTTTTAAGTAATGACTTGGGACACTGGCCTATTTAAAGCCATCTGGATTTCAAAATAAACTTTTATTTTAAGACAAAATGCTTTGATAGATATGTCTATTTCTGCTTTCTCTCTGCACTAAATATGTACTTCCATCATGCTAAGCTGGCTGCTCTTACGGGTGATATATAGGAACATACTGAAAAAGTTACTTTCATCTGAATTTGACAGATCTATTAATTTTAGTTTCTGTATGCTATTTAAAACTATGTGTAGGGAAACATGAGTTGACAGTAAAGAGTGACAGTGAATTTAGAGTGATTTTTAGAAGTGAGGGGAAAGGACTGTTCTTTAGTCATAAGCAACAAGAGAATCTGGTTAGTTGATAAAAGATCAGGTGAGCAGCAGGTTGTTTCAAAGGTGGTCGATAATTAACCTATGAAACTGTTGCACAAGATAGTGGTAGCTGGCTTTGCTGTGTTTAGAACAGATCTTACTTGGCCCTGGACAGAATTTGCATTGATGATATGTACAGGTTTACCACGTTAGGTGCAGAAATTCTGAACCATTTAGCCGTAGAGTCCCAGGCTGACTCACATAAGACAAGTTTACCTGGACATGGGATTGGAATTGCAGCAGAAAAAGTGTCTGTCCTCATCTAAGTTGAGAGAGTTTGGGTATTTGCGGATTTCTTTAAAATGCCTATGTTTTCAAGAGAGTCTGAGTATTAATTAACTAGGTAGGTAGTTACAGATTTAGCCAAAACCATGCAGTTTTCTGCAGAGAATACAGGCTAAGGCAGCCTTTGCTGTTGTGATATGTCTCATTCTGTGGAGGTGAGGAGTTTCTGTGCGCAGATCTGGATGGGACATGCCAAATATAGCCAGCTCTTCTTGCAACTCGGCCTTCAGAGCTTGCTCCTTCCGGTTCTTGCTTTTCACTGTGGTTCCCAGTATGTGTTCTTTGCAAGGCACTTGGGAAAAGCACCTGAGGAAGGTCTAGAGAAAAATCTGGTTCTTCAGTGTTGTGGAGGAGGTTTTATTAGAAGGGGGAAAAGTGTGTTGATACCTGGGGCCTTCAAGTATTTCCAGGTAAGCTTGGAAGTTTACTTGGTGCTTATCAGTTTGCTACTCTCTAAATGAGTGAATTAAGGTGATAGTTTGCTTCAGTCTTCTTACACCTGGTCTGTTAAATGGAACCGTGATTAAAGTGGCTTATACTTACAGTTCTTGAATTCTGAAGTTTTCTGTTAGTTCAAAGATGTCAAGTATTGAAGTTATGTACTTGGAAGTGGCTAGAAAGTCTGCATTTGTTTGCTCTGATCACTTTGAATTGGGACTCCAAATGTACGTTGTTAAACAAGTTTTCATTTTGTTAAACAAATGTTTTCTAGGCAAATTACATGTTCTGAACACTTGAAAATTTGAATTTGAAAAATAGCAAAGTTACTTGTATCATTATGCCATCTATATGAAAAGATAACAGATGAAATGAAGTATTTATTGCCTTACTCTGCTTAGAAATGAAATGTGATAACTGCTTTGAGAATGTCAGGTTTGGATAGCTGTGTCCTTTACTGTTCTGGTAGTAAAGATGTCAAACCTCTAATGCGTGTCAGAATTGCTATTATTTTGTCATGGAGTAAAACATGTTTTGTAAAGAGCAAAAGCAAGTTGGCGTGATACATGGAATTAAAGGACATGGTCATGTCTGTCCTTTAAAGGTATTGTTTCTCTTTAAAATGCTTTTTTTCCATTTTTAAAATTGAATCTGTCAAGTACAGAATATTCTGGTAGAGAAGCTGAAATTAGTGAAAGTACTCACAGCTAGAGAGGAGCAGTAATAATGGAATAAGCTCTTAACCAGAGAAATAGAAGCTGAACAACCTGGCTGGCAGGTGATGATACAGTGATGCTAGCAAGCATACTAATTAACTTCTCTGTATTTTTCTTTAGATTTACAAACGAGACTGTCTCAGCAGAATGAAGGTAAACTAGCATCTTATATGGCTTGTAATTAGTAAGTTTTATTTCAGGTGTCTGTAGGGTAAATGCTTCTGTATAGGGTTTGAACATACCTGAGAAATTGTGTCCTGTTAGTTGTCTGTGGGGAGTCATGCTGTGATTGGTCTTTTGACTGAAAATTCATTGTAGCACGTTCTCCAGTGTTGGTAACATTCCCCAGCCATGTGCTAGTCCAAGAAAATGTATGGGCTGGTATTTGTGGTTGGGTAGGAGTGTTCTCCCTGCCCTAGATGTGTCATTTGAGAATCAGGAGTTTGTGTTTACTGTCTCTGAGTCACTCATTATCTGACTGCACAACCCTTAATGTCCGAAGTAAATGGGGAAAGGGGCTGTTATTGCAGCTCCATTGACAGAAGCCTGAAGCCTATAGAAGGGCAGCCTGTGGGACAGTGTTTAATACAATGTACTGGGATGATGAGCAGCAATAAATGACTAATAATAATTTCACAGTTACAGGGAAAGAGCAATTTCAGTTGTCAAATGTTTCCTACAATTTGCATTTTCAAGTGATGAAAGTGCAGGTACACTTTTGAAGGATAATTCAACGTGCTTAAAACAGGTTTTAAGAATTCCCCAAGGTCTCTGTCCTTTGCTGTGCAGCCAGCTGAGGTGGTGCTCTCCTGAACTGCTGCTGGGCTTCCATGAGGAGCAAAACATTACAGGTGTTGCTGACATACAACTCAGGGAGACATTTTATCTGCAAATAAAGATACATGCCTTTTAATGTTTAAATGGAAATTATCTCAAAATCAATGTACACTGTTATATTTTTACTTTTCAGCTTCAACTGTGATTCATAATGTGCTGGTTTTTGTATTGATCAGTTTAAATGTATCTGTCATCAGTAGTGTCTGGTTCTGAGTTTTGCTTTCCTGCCTTCAATTTCTTTTTAGTCAGAGCCATTTCTATTCTGCTGTATGAATCAGAGCCATGCATAGTGGGTTCTTAGATATGCTAATGGAGTTTTTTTTCTATTACAACAGTTCTGGCTGCAGCTGCTTCTGTACAACCACTTGCAACACAGTGCTTCCAGCTTTCCAACATGTTTAATCCTCAAACGTAAGTGATTTATCATTGTCTGACATTTTTCAATGACGTTACATGTAAGAAAGAAATCACAATGTTGCAGAAATGCGTTTAATGGGTTTTGGGGGTGGATTTTGTTTTGAGTGATCTCTCTGTGCTGTTTTTCCTTCACCTGTACAGTGAAGAAGAAGCTGGCTGGGACACAGAAATTAAAGATGATGTGATTGAGGAATGTAACAAACATGGAGGAGTTATCCACATCTATGTTGATAAAAACTCAGCTCAGGTATGACTGCTTCCAGGGGGCACACACTGTGCAGATGTTAGGAGTTCTTTTGCTCTGTTACGTTTAGGGGGGAGCATTACAAATAGGGGCTTTTCCTAAACTGTTCCTGTTATTTAGTTTGTGCAGAATATAGGTGGTTCTCTCCTACTGTGAATTACTGTGTGTATCTTGGGTGTAGAGCAGCTTTCTTGTGCTGCTCTTGCAGATTTACCCAGCTGAAGTTTCTGTGGAAGAGCAGTGATCAGGCATTTGGCATTTCCCTTAAGCTGTGCTGTTCCCACAAGTCAGGGACTTCAGTTTCCTCTTTCTGGAGCACAGGCTTTAGTAGAAAGGGCCCTTGCTCCAACAGAATTACGGAGTACAGATAAATGTGTGCCTCATCCTATGCTTAGAAACAATTGTGGTCACTCATGACATTAAAGCCTTGCAGTGTGCAGTTTGAGGGCCTGGAGTTAAAACAGTGTTCTGGTTTGATTTTTGCCAATTTTAAAGGTTCTAATTAAGAACAAAGCAGGCTTGAGCTTAAAAGTAATAAGACTTTATTAACTAATATTAAAAGAAATGAAAATAACAAGAATGAGGATGGAACCTTTAAAAAACACTCTTTCTCACTCCCCACCCTTACTTTTTTTTCAGTCAGACAATGTAAAGAAAACAAGACTCAGAAATCTTAGTCAGTTTTCACTTCTAAAACAGTCTTTTTTAGTTCATCTAGGGAGGGAAGCACCTCTCGTTCACTATGGTAAATTTCTCTACGAGAAAACAGTTCTCTTGTAAATCCATTCTTCATGAACAGCAACCGCCCAGATCCTTTTGTGTTCGTGAAATTCCTCCCATGTTTACAATTGTGTTTCTGGGCCACAGCGATGTATAGGGTCTAGTTTACAGATAAACATGTTCAAAACAAAGGTTCTCTTTGTTTCTTGGGACCACCTTCACTTCTAAGGAACAGAGATTCACTTATTTTTTGAGGGCAAAGAGTCTTTATCACTTCATCACTCTGTTCAGCTTCTTATGAAATCAACAGTCCCTTCAACATTTCACTTCTTTGCTCAGATCTACAACTTTAACTCTTTTATCTTCCCCATACTTCTTTATGATTTAAAGAAAACATTTCAATATGTTATAACCAACCACTATAGTTTACAAGAGTTTTTATAGCTCAAAAGCAACTTCCCACACTCCTTCCACCTGGACTTTCACTCCTTCTTCACTGACTTTGATACTTCATGTGGTCTTTACACATCTTTTTAATTTCTCTCACTGGAGAGAGGATGGAGGCTTTCTAAGTTCCATCTGTGCACTGATGTACTGAAAAAGTTAATAAGAAACAGCATTTGGCCACGGGTAGTCCATGGTGGCATGTTTCAAAGCTGTGCTGGCGGGGGGGCTCTCAGAATTCAGGCCCAGAAGACAGCCACGAGAAAAAATTGGACAGATTTCCAAAAATTCTCTTCCACCCTGCCTCTCTCACCAGACACAGCAAAGGTAAAGTTCAGTTCGAGCCAGTAGTAGAGTAAATTCCGTGCCGGCAGACGTTTCTCAAATTGGCTGGGCCTCCCTGGCCCGTGTGGCCTTCCCCTCCCCCTGACTCGGCCAGGGCCGAGTGAGGGCAGATGTCTGCTCGCTACCACGACTGGAAGGAAAGAGGCCTTCCTGGGCGTCTTTCAAAGGTAGTAACTAGAAAATGCTTTCTCACTGGTCCAATAAAATGCCAATCTCAAAACCAGCCAGCTAACTTCCCTGGGCTGGTCAAACTAGAACAAACAGGTAAGAGAAGGACTGCTGCTGCTGACTGAATTCCAGATTCATGCCTGCATCTTAAACTGATGAATATATTTTTCTTCTGACTTCACCTTGTTTATATAACTGATTACTTCTTCTCTGTATTTCAGCTCTTAGAATGTGTAAACTCTGAAAGGTCTGTAAATAGATTAACTATCTTGAACCCTTTTTTTAAAGAATTCACAGCTCAAACAGAAAGTCAATTTTCAGATGGTTTCACAGCTGAGATAATTTCTATACATCAGACCCTAAAAGCGTCCTCTTGTGTTCCATGCTAAGGTACAAGGCTGAAACCGCCGTTCGCGTTGGTACACTTAGGTGGGATTCTAAAGCCATGGTGATCCACTTGGCACTTGCCTACCATTGATGTCTTGTGCAGCTGCCCCCACGTAACCTGAAACCCTTTCTTGTGGGTTACAGAGAGGTTGGATAGGAGCTGCAGTCTAGCACATAAAACAATGTGGTGCCTTATCTGGCATCTTATAATCTTCAAGCTGGGATCTTAGACCAATGGACTGATGAGAGGCAGAAGCATTGCCCACAATGTGTTTATTATTTAAAGAGAACGAAGTGTTCTTTGGAAGGAAAAAACCCAAAACAACCAACAACCCAGATTCTTCCCACAACCAAACACAAAAAATTTGCTGCACAACCTCTGCAAAAAACAGCATCCCCAAAACTACCCCAGCCCTCAAGATACCTCACATAGGTTCTGAGCACATGGAACTGCAAAATTCTGTTTCACATTAGCAGGTGGAAGTAAAAGAAGAAACTACAAGCTACTATGTAATGAGTTAATGTTTCATTAAAAAATGAAATGTTTTTGTCATAGTAGCACAGCAGTGACCCAGATATAAAATACTCACTGATACAGTTTCCATTGTACCTTTCTGTTTTCCAGGCTTAGATTCTGGGCACCTTCAGGCTCCATCCCAGACAGACTTCCATGCTGAAGGCTGTCAGGGGTTGGCTTATGAGGGTGTGATTTGTTAGGGCTGAAACAGTTGCAGTCCCAGCCCAGTGCATTGTCGCTGCCGGCGATGGGACAGACCAACATCAAGACCTCATTATAACATGCATCTGACTCCAACTTTATTAAACAATTGACCTCCTTATATAGTTACAAGCACAGGCCATCCCACTGGGCAGAAGAGTGCCAGAACTCTTCATCCCATTGGCCCAGAACTGAAAGACAGAGAGAAGGTCCATCCCACAGAGAGGAATGCAAAACATCACTTTCGTTACAATAACATTAGCAATGTTTATGTCAAGTCTGTGAGAACAAGGTTTTCCTGAACCCAAAACATCCTGAAGAAGCTGAGTTCAGAAACTCAAATTCTCAGGCCCAGGAAACCAGACTACAGTGCATGGCTCATGTACTGTGCTCCTGGGTGTTAAAAAAACCACTGCTTTCAGTTCCTGCTCCTCATTTTGGTTTTTAAGCAGCTTGGGTGCCTTTGCAGGGGGAGGCTGAGAGCAGAGCTGTGTGTATTAATTGATTGCTTAGTGCCTTGATAACCAGCCCCTAAGCTCAGGTTTACCCCATGAGAAAGGAATGAGTTAGATTGCAGTGGGAAGAGTTAATACAGGCTGACTAAAGCTGCTAAGGAAAGGCTGGAGTGTGTTTTTTTTAACGTATTGTTTTCCTCAAAAATCTGTTTCAGCTGGAATTGATTTTCTTGGGTATTACTGATGGTCTATTTTTAAGCAGGCAGCCAGAAAAATGCCACACATTACTACTCTGGGCATCTGTGTGTCTTGGAGTTGTTGGACGTGACTGTTGCAGCTCTCTTGATTAGGGAAGCACAGTGCTTTCCCATCTGCAGATGGGAAACTCCAGGTGTCTCTGGTGAAGTTCAAAGATCAGTCTGTCGTTCACCTTGGGAACCATCTCAGGGTCTTCCCGGCCTGCTGGGATGATATTTTCCCTGTACCTCAGTTCTTGTTTAAGTAAAGACAGACATGCTGATGTTCATGTAGGTTAATTTTTATGGTGTCAGTCTTTCTTGAAGTGCTGCTTGTCCTTGCCATCTGGGGAATGGGGAGTGCTTGTTTCCTTGGAATCCAGGCTGTGACCTTGCATGTTGAGTGAAGCCTAAGTAGTTAAGGTTAGTGGCTTACAGAACTTGGCAATTGGGCTGCCTTGGGGGCAGCCAGACCCCTTGTGCTCTTCTCTTTCACATAGTGTTAATGATTAGGAGCCTTTAGATCTTCTCTCTAAAAGGCTTTCAGGAGCAGATCAGCCATCCATGGCTCAGTGATTGCCAGTCAAATGCATTTTTGGGCTGTCTTGCAAAATCCTATTTAGAAAAATTGAATGCTGCAGTAATTGCCACAGTGGGAGTAGTTCCTGCCACTACCACTGTCCTCTTCTCTTGTGCTCATCCTATGTTATTGATTAATGCCAGCAGATGCCCAGTGGAGTGGGTGTGGCTCTCTCACAGCCAGGCTCAGGGTGGCTATGGAACAGTGTTGGGGAAGTGTCTGTGACTCCTCATGGGCTGCACTATTCTGTCTTGCAGGGCAATGTGTATGTCAAATGTCCCTCCATCGCTGCTGCCATTGCAGCTGTCAATGCTTTGCATGGGAGGTGGTTTGCAGGTGAGTGTTCTATGTACATGCCTACATTTAGTCATCCATTACAACAGAAATGACCAAACACTCATGTTGCCTTTTTTCCCTCTGGTGATTAGGTAAAATGATTACAGCAGCCTATGTACCTCTTCCAACATACCACAGCCTTTTCCCAGACTCTATGACTGCAACCCAACTACTGGTTCCTGTTCGACGATGAAGATTAATTTAGTCAGTTTTGTACATAGGTATTTTTTGGAGGAAGACTGAGTTATCTTTTATTTAGATAAAACTAAAGGAAAGGATTTAATGTCATTTTGTGTACACTTCCTGCTATCTTTAAAAATAAAATGAAGTAAGCAGAAATGCAGTGTGTTCATTCTCCCTAACTAGCATTTCCACGGTATACAAAGCTGTTGACTTCTTGTTCTGCCTTGTAATTCTTGTACATTGACAAAGGTGACCTGTAGGAACTGAGAAGTAGCTCATAGATAACAAGTACTCTGTAAAAGGCAGATGGGACATAATGACGTTTTTAATGTTTCATAAGCCTTTCTTTAATGCAGCAAAGACATTTAACATTTCACTAAATGTGGGCGATCTGCTTAAGGGTAGTATGACAGAGAGACTAGATTAAGGGACATATTTAGTGTTTTTGTATAAATGGAAAATCCAAAAAGCTCCTGAATGCTGACTGCAGACAGCTACTCAGCTTGCTTTGAGCTGAGTAATTGGTAAGAATAGGAGGATTGAAGGGTTTTATTGCTTGATGGTAACTTTTGATTATTGTATCTGTAAAAGTTTCTTTGTAAATACAGTGAGGTGTGTCTAAGTTTCCAAACAAAACATCTCTGCATTTCCAGATGAGTTTCCATATGTGCAGTGGGGCAGAGCTGAAGGATTTCAGCCAAGTCTGAAAATGGGTAGGAAATACAGAAACATGTTTTGTTCTGGTTGCATATAATCTTTGCTCTTTTTAAGCTCTGTGAGCTCTGAAATATATTTTTGGGTTACTTCAGTGTGTTTGACAAGACAGCTTGATATTTCTATCAAAGACTTTCATATTGCAACAATCTTTGTAAGAACCACTCAAATAAAATTCTCTTAAAAAGGCCTTCATGAAGCTTTATTTCTCTGCTCTCCTGATGTGACTTAAGCAACGTGTGCTTAGGCCTGGAGGTGAGTGATAGATGCTGTGCAATGCCCAGGGTCTGGGATACCGCTGCATGGTACCCCACTACACCGTGGGATATCATATGCTAAGAGCACACGCAGGAGCTGTTCCAGCCCTCTGTGCAGTGTGGCCGTGGTTGCTGAGGATCTGAGCACAACTCTTCACTCCCCTCAGACATGCTTGAAGTTCAGTCCAGGGATGACCCCCTCCTGCCCACCTCCACTCCCATCCTTTGCAAATGGTTGAGAGTCCTGGGGTTGGAGGAGTTAGTTGTGTAGGCTTTCAGTCTGGTTTCTAGAGGGATCCTGCCCCTGTGCTTTGCCTTTTCTACCCGTCCCATCTCCCTGGCCTTTTTAACCACTAAGAAAAGACCAAGGTTGAGAGTAGGGAAGAACAGAACATTCCTCATGGGTGGGAGAAGGTGGGGCAGGCAGCAATGCTGGTGTTCCTCTGGTACTGTGGGGAGAGGACCTGCTCTGCAGCCCCTGAGGCTGTAGCTGTGCTTCAGCTGCAGTGGGGCAAGGGCCTGTCCTTAATCAAGGAACTGGGAGCAAGCAAACGGCAAAGGGGAGGGGCTGGGAATAGTAGCACAGCTGAAGAAGTAGAGCTGCTCTGTAGGTGTGCTTCATCTGAGAACAGGCTTTGAGTGGTGAATTTGTGTTTATGCCTTAAAAATGGGAAAAGGCACTTGTACTAGGTCTAGGCTGTACAGGTGCCAGTTGAGGTAGTGCTGCTGCTCACATGTCTTACACAGAATGATGGGAGGCCTTGTTTCAAAAGGCAAGCAATGGAAGACTATGACATTAACAACCCTTTCCTAGGTCAACTGTAGGCAGCGCTTCTGGGGCTGTGAGAAGCAGGAGGGATTCCCCTGCTCTCCTGGGGAAGTGCTGGCCACCTTGTAGGCCTGCTAAACCAGAATGTTTAGCTCTGAAAGGCTCTGTTTCTGGGAGCACAGCTCTTACAGGACCTGCCTGAATCCTGGGGTCCCTTACTCTGTTGAAGGCATCTGCCCTCTGAAATGGGACCAGCTTCAACCCACCTATTTTTGCAAGAGGACAGAAATTTGATCATTAATCTGAAGTACCCACCATTTAACTTCCTAGATTCAGGAATGCATGAAAGAAAAGAGCAGCTCCATGTCTGCACGGGCAACGTGAGCTGCCTGAGTGCCAAAGGGAGAAACTAGTGTGATGTACTTATATCTGTAAAACAGGAACTTTAATATAGTAGAAATTATTAATTCTCATTGTTTTGGGAGTAAGAGATGGGAAGAAAGTAGAAATTTTGTAAAAAGCATGCTTATAATCAGCAGAGCACAGTGGATAGGACTGTGTTGTTTCATTAAGAGCTCTCACTTCCAGGTATCTAAAGATTTTATTGTACAGCGGAGGAATGGCTGGGTGGGAGCACTCTGGGATAAATCCCAAACTCCAGATTAGCAGCGTATTCCCATACCAATGGCCATGAATGTCCCAAACGTCCCACCGCTTTGCATCATCGTTTTGCCAACTCCACCCATCAGCTCTCGTCCTCTCATGCCAACCCTGAGACAAAGAAAACCACAGGGATTATGTAATAGCTGAAACCTGACAGGTCACAGACATGCAGCAGACAACATCAGCTTAGGCAGCAATGATGAACAGTTCTTCAGTCTAAATCTGCAATTGTACAGCTGCTGCCTCCCCAGAGACTGGCTGTAGTGCCCTGTGCCTCCTGCAGGGGCTCTTGGGTGGCCCTCACCAATGGCCCATGTGTATTTTCCCCTGCAGTGGAACCTTCCTGCCACTCTTTAGCAGGAACAGCTTTGCATCCTGGTCTCCCGAACACCCTTAATATGGGGATAAAATGCTGTCCAAGTATTTCACTTGCCAAAGCACAAAAAAGAGTCGTCTGAGCTTTCATACTGCCTTCCTCTCTAGCTGCAGTGGCAGTCTTGATATCACCAATTAAAAATTAATTTTCTGTTTACTACTGACTCTTTGTTTTTAATATGGGACACCTGAAAGGGCTAGAAACTTCAAAAGATGTTTCTGTTCTCCAGTTTTCACTTACCTGAGGTCAGACTAAACCAGAAAGAATTGTTCTGTCTCAAGAAGCTTTTGTAATATTTGGCTTTTAAGCATAGCGGTGACTTTAGGGTCTAAGGAATTTCATGCACTTAAAACATGGGATTTTCCCTCAAAATGGAATAGCAGAAGTACTGTAGCTGTGTCATTCAAGTACAACAGAACCACTCTCCCCGATTCCTCTAAATGCCCTAAATTTGTATCTTCTACCAGCATCATGCTGCTTACCCTCTGGGAACTGAGAGAGATTAGAAAACTTGAAATTCCTATTGGATTAGGATTTGTGCCTTTTCTTCCTTCACTACCAAATCATTGCCCATGTTTAATCACAGGTAAAAACCATCAAACTGAAAGAGTTCTGCAAAATATGAAAGAGCTGACTTCAGTGATTCTTTGTCATAGATGATGTGCAAAACCAGTCAGGAGTGCCAGAGCAAACACAGCGCAGCAAGCATGGCTTGTTTTCATGTCAGCATGCTGGCAAGCCCCAGGGGAAGGTGGAATATTGCCCCTCTCCATTGCACAATGGGACTATGACAATGCCAGCCATGGCTCTACCCACACTCCTGCCATTCAGACTCAGGGTCAATTTGGTAACTGCCTCTGTGCAGGGCACGGGGACACACAAAGGGACCACAATGCAGACACTGAGAGGTTACAGAAAACCTCAGAAAACTAGGGCCAGGAGAGGGCTGCACATGTATCTGCACAGACAATTCATCCAGTTCCTCCTGGAGCTGATCCTCCACAGCCTCAGCTTCCTAATGAACCTCCCTTACAAGAGGAAAGAAAAGGTCTGTGAAACTCTGACCTCCCAGGATACAGGGCACCCAGAAGCGATGGCCTGCCAGCACCAGACTCACCTGCTGGAGGCCAGGGCTTATTGTAGTAGCTGGAGTCACAGACAAAGTTCCACTCGTGGGACTGGCAGAAGACCAGACCCAATCCCTTCCCAAGCCTACAGCAGGACCATTTCTCTCTGGCTATTGCCCTGTCACCACCTGTCTGTAGAAGCCATTTCCTTGGCGTACCTGAGGCAGGAAAATGTGCCGAACAGCGCTCCTGCAGCCATGCCCACTGCAAAGCCCATCATGAAACCCATCTTTATTCTGTCAAAGCAGTTGGGCTGCGACTGCCCATATGGGCCCACGGTCACAGGCATCTAAAAAAGAAAGGACAATACCCACACATATTTACTGCTTTATCTAACAGACTTCTATAACCAAACTGGGCTGGCAGGCCGGCCCGTGCAGCTCAATTTCTCGCGCGTGCAGCGCTGGAGATTGTGTTGGTTCACAGGCTTGTTTCCTTGCCTGTCAGGTCAGGACAAGGAAGGAACGACGGCCTCCTTTCCCCTCAACAAGCTCCTGCGAGCGTCGCTGTGGCTGCCGAGGCAGTTTCGGGGCCTCACCCTGTGTGCTCTGTCCCTCGTGAGTAGCGCACACGGCACTTGACCAAACCTCCGCTGCTGGCCCGCCCTTACCAGCTGCCGCCGGTCTCGGAGGCAGAGAAACGTGTAGTCAACCCACCCTTAGGGAGACCAAGGCCAGGACGGAGACACCCCGGGAACGGCGACCATCGCCTGCCACCCGGCACAAGAGCTCTCGAGGGCGAACCGTGGTCCTCAGCGCGCAATTCACCTCACCAGCACCCCGAATCCCGCTGT
>VXBS01000727.1:35832-49183 GCA_013400255.1 Sitta europaea | reverse complement strand
CCCCGGCCCCCCGCCCCTCCCGTCCCTCGCTAGGCCGCCCCTCGCCTCCGCCTGTCTGGGCCCCGCTTCCGGCGCACGCCGTGACGTCCAGGAAAAGGAGGGCACGCCCGCGCTCTGCCCGGCTCCCGCCATGCTGGTGTGGCGGCGCTTGGCGGCCCTGAGGGGCGAACGAACCCCGCGGCGGCTTCGGGCGGGGGTACCGGGAGCGGGACCGGGAGCGGGAGCGGGACCGGGACCGGGACCGGGACCAGAACCAGGTAAAGCCGCGGTCGGGCAGAGCCCCTGTCCGGGCAGGACAGCTCCCCTGCTCCTGCCGACCCCTGACAGGAGCTTTCTCCCTCTTCTCCCCTCAGGGCGAACTAGCGATGACGGCGGTGCTCCTCGGCCCCTTTACATGGATGTCCAGGCCACCACCCCGCTGGTAAGGGCCGCACCAAGCATGTGAAGCGGAGCGGGGTCCCCACACTCCCGGTTCTCTCGCCTCAGCGGTCTCGTGTGTCCCGAGCTGCCGTGGGGGACAGAGGCGGCGTTCGGCGCCGCCTGTAGCGGCACAGGCTGTTCCTGTCACCACAGGGCATCCTCCGGAAGGGCTGTAGCTACGCCGGGCAGCCCCCTGGATGGGCAGCCCCAGAGTCGCAGGGCGGGTGCGTGGCGGAGCCACGAAGGGGCTAGCACCGATCCCCGCGGGAGTGGGGACAGTTGTAGGAAGAAGTAGAACGTGAATTCAACCAAAATACTGATCTGACATTTTACTTAACATTTTAAGACCTTGTACTTTTTCTGCTCAGAAGAAAAGCCAGAGAGTGGATGGGGCTTGGAGCGACCTGATCTAGTAGAAGGTGTGTTCCTGTCCGTGGCAGGGGCATAGAACAAGATAAGCTTTAAGGTCTTTTCCAACCCACACTGATCTGTGATTCTGTTTTCTCAAATGATGCTGTTCTTTGACCTCTGGTGCAGATCAGGGTTGCAAGCACAGAACATAATTGCCAAACACTTGTGCTACATGTAACGTGTAATAGCCTCAAGTTTTCAAGGTCAGGCCTAAGCTAAAGCCAGACGCTGCTGATCCTATGGCAAGGGGGTGTGTCCAGAGGGAGCAGATATGGTTTCCCTTCTTTTCTAAGGCTGGGTGGTTTGTGTTCCACAGGATCCCAGAGTCCTGGACAGCATGCTTCCATACCTGACAGCCTACTATGGCAACCCCCACTCCAGAACCCATGCCTACGGTTGGGAGAGCGAGGCTGCCATGGAGAATGCGAGGCAGGTAAGTCTTTGGCTCTCTATGGTCACGTTGATTTTCCTGCTGCTGAGAAAATTCAGGGTCAAAAGAACCTAAAAAAAAAAAAAAAAAAAAAAAAAAGAAGAAAAGACCCCCCTGAAGACCCCGCTGTTCTCTGTGTGCTGGATTTAGCAGCTTCCTTTTTGCTTAGCTGTACTTTAGTAGGTTTATTGCAGGAAAAGATAGAATCATGGAATATTTGAAATTGAAAGGGACACACAAGGATCATCAAGTCCAACTCTGTCCCTGCACAGGATACCCCAACAGTCTCACCATGTACCTGAGAGCATTGTCCAAGCACTCCTTGAACTATGGCAGGCTTAAGGCTGTAACCGCTTCCTTGAGGAGCCTGTTCCAGTGCCTGACCACCCTCAGGGTAAAAAACTTTTAGACTCTCCTCTAGGCCCTTAACCATTTCATCCTCTGGATATTCTCTGATGACTTCATATCCTCATATAAATTTGCTCCAAACTGCCCTCAGGACTCGAGGCGAGGCTACCCCAGTGCAGAGCAGGACAGTCACCCCTTGCTTGGCTGGCAGTGCTGGGCCTGATGTCCCCCAGGGCAGGGCTGGCCCTTGGGGCTGCCAGGGCACTGCTGGCTCCTGTTCCACTTGCCCTCAGCTCAAACTCCGAGGTCTCTTTCTTTTCTGTGGTGCTGCTCTCCAGCCTCTTGTTCCCAAATCTGCCCGGACACCCAGGGTTGTGCAGTCCCAGGTGCAGAAGCTGGCACTTGGTCCAGCAGTGAGATTAGAGCAACTGAAATGGCAGAAACCAATACTTTAAGTAAAAGTGCCTCAGTATTTTTGGTTTCCTGGAATGACAAGTATGTTGCTACTGTCATTGGACTAACACTGTATTTTATCATTCTTCTAATATTAGGTAAGGATGTTTGTAAATTTTTTTTGAAGTAATATGTAATGAGGTTTTGTCTCTTTTATAACGGGTTAATGCTTAATACTATTTCTAATGACTGTGGATTCCTTGTGTATTTTATAATGCAGATATTTAGACTATTTGTAGTATAATTTTGTTAGGTACTGGCTGTAAACCTGTTGAAGCTCAAGCTTTCAAGCTCTCATTCTTGAGAACATTTCACATGTATTTTGCTATAGTAAATTTATTGTATGTTTTCTTAACAAGTCAAATTTGTATTTCTTTTTAAACAGCAAGTTGCAGATTTAATAGGAGCTGATTCACGGGAAATTATATTTACCAGCGGTGCAACAGAATCTAATAATATGGCAATTAAGGTAAAAGGTTTATACTGACTCTTATTTATTAAAATTATGTATTTAAGAACTGCTTACATCTCTCAATAATTTAAATGTTAATATGTTGGAGTATAACACATTTGCATTTATGGATTTACTTTTTGTGATACTCTGTTACACATGTGGAGGAAATACATGGATGAATGTTTTAGTGCCTAGGACATGATTTTGAGGGCAGTGTAAAATATTTTATGTTTATCTTGCATACACCAAATACAATCCTTCTGTGCTTATGTAATTAAAACCTTTATTGGGAAGTATAGTGGCTGTGTGGATTAGAAACTTTTTTCTGCTGAAGACTAGGTTGTGTATGTAGTAGTTCTTCAGGCTTCTCAGTGTTCATGACTCCACTGCAAAAGTTTTTTAAAAAATTCTTTGGTTAATGGCTTCTAGAGTTTAACAGCAAATAAATATTTTCACAGAATTTTTGAGAAGCGAGATGCTTTGATAAGCCGGTGCTGATCGACATACCTACCTCATGTGGATTATTTGTCATTACCTTTTAGATTCATGACTTGGGTCAAACAGGAAAAGTCCAAATTAACTATATCTGAGTAGTAATTTCTTATTTCCAGTCATAATGTGTAATGCCTGCTTTCTTCAGTGGCCAATTTCTTTTTCATGTGCCTGACAGGGTGTTGCAAGATTCTATAAATCCAGAAAAAAGCATATCATTACTACACAAACAGAGCACAAGTGTGTGTTGGATTCTTGTCGTTCCCTGGAAACAGAAGGTTTTTGCGTCACTTATCTACCTGTTAAAAAAAATGGACTAATAGATCTGAAGGTAAGTTGTTACTGACAGAAAGAAACTAAAAATAGTAAAAAAAATTTGCTTCAAATTGATATTCAAAACCTTGTGTCCTCTAGATGAAAAAGAGGAATGGTTGATAAATATCACAAATTAGAATGAGAATCACAGTCAAATCTGTCAGATCTGGAGAAGGATTTTCTGTTCTGTCTAATGCCCTATACTTTTTCTCAACCAAAACATCCACCTCCTATCCCACTGTTCAGGTGCTGCTGTGCAGATGGAGCTGTTGATATTGTATAAAAAGTCCAGTATTTGAGGCATTGTTCAAGTGATAACAGTACTTCCTACGGCTGTCCATGAGCCACCCCTTCTGTATGTACTGCCTGCAGCCCTGAGATGTAGAAGTTGTATATTTTTAGTTCATCATTGATGTCCTGTAACACAGGGCAACTACAGTTTTATTCCTAGTCCCTCACCTGCCATGGAGAGCAGTAGTGTGTGTAATGGGATGGAGGGATCAGCCTGTGGGTGCAATAATGCGTCGTGTTTTCTGAGCATGTTGCTGCAGGTATGATGTGACTTTTGTATAAAAAGCAGTTGCTTTACAGCTAGCCTCACCTTGGCTCTAAGATGCTTAAGCTCTTCTGTGAGTGGTTAATTCATTAAAGAAAATAGTTCAGAGAAATTTACGGGATATAGCAAATCCTGTTGAGATTTGATGTAATCAAGTGGGGTGGCAGATGCATCAAAGGGTTAGGACATGCAGAAAGGCAATTGATTCACTCCTCTTCCTACAGGCATTTAATGTTCACGTGGGTTAGTGTTCTTGCCAGGGTTGTTTGACAGGATCCCAGGTGTTTGTTGTGAATGAGGGACTGGTGGTTGAGTTGCTGATAAATTGAACATGTGCACAGGAATCCTGCTTCTCTTGTTAGTCACAGCTTTTGTCCCTCTGAATCTTTCACCAGGAGCTGGAGGCTGCATTCCAGCCGGATACAAGTTTGGTTTCTGTAATGACTGTAAATAATGAAATAGGAGTAAAGCAGCCAATTCATGACATTGGTAAGTACACTGTGTCTTCTAGATGCCAGCTAAGGTTGCTTCACTTAATTTTAGTTAATGTTTTCATCCCCAGATTGTACTGATGCAAAAGATTTGGTGTAATATATTTAAGGAAAAAATAATAACAAATATTTTAAAGTAAAAAATGTAATATAAATAAATAAATAATACTGTACTCCCAAATAAAAACTGATTTCAAAAGGGAAATGAGAATGAAATTCACTACCTTTATGGTGAGCAACACAGCAATCATTGCTCTGAATGGATCAGCTACAATTCATTGTATTGTATGATGGATGAAAATATTGTACAGAATAACTGGCCAAAATTGAGCTTATATACTATAATGATTTATTGAGCACTTGTAGTCCTTAAGAGGAGAAATGTGCAGGATTTGGAGTGGGAGAGGATGGTGAGCACCACACTTGGACAATCCTTCCCCCACTATTGCCGTATATAGTCATGAACAATTCCTTTGTAGGCCAAAAGGCCACTGAAGAGCTATGCTTCTTCTGGAACAGGAGGCAGGGAGAGGGTGAGCCAGGCTCTGAGCCAGCAGGTGGAGTGACAGGGACCTCAGAGCAGATGAAGGGAGACACTGGAGAACGACAATTGTTGGAGCACACAGAGTGAGCAGGTGCCTCCCTGATGATTCTCCAGCTCCCTGAATCCCAGACGATTTGTCAATAAAATTTCCTGTGACAGTAGCAAAACATATACACATACCCTTTCTGTCCTAGTTTCACCCCAGCTGACAACCAAGCACTTTTCAGCCTTGCACTCACTCACTCACTCCCCCACCAGCAGGATCAGGGAGACAATTGGAATGGTAAAAGCTAGGAAACTCATGGGTTGAGATAAAGACAGCAATGGAAAGCAAAGACCGTGCACAGAAGCAAATAAAACCAAATAATTCTCTACTGCTTCCCATGGGCAGGCAGGTGTTCATCTACCTCCCGGAGAGCAGGGCCCTATCCCACACAGTAGTGATTTGGGAAGATGAACACCATCACTCCAAACATCTCCCACCTTCTTCCCAACTTTCTATACTGAAGGTGTATGACGTATGTCGTATGGTCTGGAATATCCCTTTGGTAAGTTTGGGTCACCTGTCATGGCTCTGTCCCCTCCCAGCCTCCCATGTACCCCCAGCCCCTTTGCTAGCATGGCCGTACAAGGGGCAGAAAAGGCCTTGGCTCTGTGCAAGCCCTGGTCAGCAATATCAGAAACATCTCTCTAAATATCTCTGTGTTCAGCACAAATCCAAAACACTGCCCTATACTGGCCACTATGAAGAAAGTTAGCTCTACCCCAGACAAAATGAGCACACCTTCACATTCAGGATATCCTTTCATAAGATATTTGAATTTTTTAGACAATGTTTTGGCTTTGGCTCTGCTCTGGAGTGCGTACTCCATAGGGTATTGTTTTCTTAGGCTGTGGCAGGCATCTTGTTGTGCACCTGGCTTTCTTCTTGCTTAGCTGCTGCATTTCTTTCTTTCTTCATTAAGTGCAAAGCAGCATTTTTGCATAGGTTTTTAAAGGTTCTGTTTCTCTGTTGACAAGCATTTGACCATCAGTGAGTTGCTTATAGGCCCAAAGATTCTTGTTTTCTTCCTGTGCTTATATTGTCAAGGTCATTACTATGGTCCCATGTTTAAATGCCAGAGACAGCTGGTGTCAGCTCTAGTTTCCCCCATATGTTGTCATAACACCTTGATAACAGGTCCGACAGGCCAGGCCTGAGGCCTTGCAGAGTGAGCCTGAGGCCCTGTTACCGTGTGGCCTGGGGCCTGGTATTGCCTGTGGCCTCACCTTGCTAGACCACAGGAGGGTTACTTATTCTGTGAAGTATCATGTTGAACCTCTTGTGCAGAGGAGAGGTCTAGGATGCAGCTGTGCAGATTCTGTGGAAGATATGTTGTGATTTTTTTTTAATGACAAAAACAAGTCTTAGTTATCTTTACTGCCCATGAACAATACATTATTTTGTTCATTCATATATTTTAGCCTGGTGACAGGCTCAGCTGACTTCAGGTGGTAGTAGTAAGTGTGTGTGACAATTCTGAGAATGTTTTTGAAGATGAGTGTTGGAAAACTTGGAAGACAAAGGAAATGGCATAAAAATGCATAGCAAATACAAACTAGAAAGGAAGGCTGGCTTGTACTGGACATTGAGAAGAAAAGGAACCAAGAAAAAACTATTTTGTCCAACTTGTGGAGTCATTCATGTGTGGAGACTTTGATATTTCCTGCAACCATTTATTCTTAAACTTGTTAGGTGTAGGTTTGGCAATAATCTCAATTCTTAACAGCAGAAGACTTTTTAACATCTCAACTGAAGAAATCCACTATAGTCTTACCTGTGTAAACCTGTGCCAAGGCATCAGCTACAGTAGCCCCTGCACAGCTTTAGCCACTTTACTGTAAAAGAAACATCACAGCCCCCATTTCTACCTTTGTCACCTCAGATACATCAATAACTTGCTGTTGTTTTAGATCCATTGATGCTTTAGATCCATTGCTGGAATCTTTGGGATCATAGCAATTAGTTAATATAATCTGGTTTCGGTTTGGTGTTTATTTACAGGTGAGATCTGCCGTGCACGTAAGGTTTTCTTCCACACGGATGCTGCACAAGCGATTGGTAAAATCCCTATGGACGTCAACAGCATGAAAATTGACCTAATGAGCATCAGTGGCCATAAAATTTATGGGCCCAAAGGTACTCACTGAAGTGTTTTATAGGGAATTGTTGTTTCCATGCCTACCTTAAGGTAACTACACGAGGTGTGAAGTCAAACCCATTTGTCATAAAGTCAGTTACTTAAGCTGTAGAATATTGTTCTGAGTGGTGTTGGACAGACTTCAGAGTAGCTCAGGCACTGCTGCTGGTGTAGAGCTGCAGTAAGTGGATTTTCAGTGCTAGATGGGTTAGGGTGACTTCACTGAAGGAAGAAACAGCATTATATAATGGTGGCAGCATTACAGCAGTGGGGTTTTCAGGAGTCATCTGCTTGGTTTGAAGCAGAACTGATGCTGAAGATACTGAAATAGAATCACTTGGTAATAGGGCAAAGTTTAGACCAGAGTGTGACTTGAAGCAAGAAGAACAAAAGGTAACTGATCGGTGATTTTTGATTGTTTTGTACTTCCAGTGGCTTCATTCCCCAACTCCGTTTGTGCATTTTCTTTGCAGGTTGGGGTTTAATATCCAGCTATGTGTTTTCTGGTTGACTTACTAAAAGTCTAGCTATTATTATTGTCAAGGTCAATTTAGTTTGTGACACTGGGTGTTAGAGAGTCCAGAAATCAGGTTTGCTGTATGCTATGTGCTCTTTGGAAACAAAAGACAAAATTCTCTTTTTTCAACACTTTTCATTTTTCTGTATGAGTTTTGTGGAGAGCTGAAGACATTATCTCTGGACAAGAACTAAATTTTCAACCAGTAATTTCGGACAGATGAGTGGCATAAATTTTCACCATTTTTTATGCCTGGAAGTTGCAGCTGTGCTTCCTGTGGTGACAGTCACTCCTTAAGTGTACCAGGGCACTTGAAGACATGAAAATTTGGTTTCCTAGGTTAGAAGAGTAGAACATTAACTTGACTGACTAGCAAAACTGTTTCATCTAATCCACCCACTGAAAATTGTTGCCACTTTTGAGTCTTCCTAATGAGAAGAAAGGAAGAGGACTCCTGGGACTGCTGCTGGCCTAGTAATCTAGGGAAAGAATTTGGAAGTTAATAAGAGAACATTAGTGAATGTACATAAAAACTTCAGTGCAAGGGGATGAACTTCAGCTGTGTACAGGAATTGTGGGAAGGAAGGGAAGTGCTGAATCCTTGGGTGACTTAAGCAGAATGGAAGAAGCTTAGCTCCCATCGCTGAATCTCTGTGAGCCTGAACATGATCACTGGGAACAAACACCATTTCCTAGAAAATAATTCTGAATTTGTTCACTTAATTTTTCTCCAGTTAAGTGTCCACGTGTGAGTTTGCTGTGGAAATAAGGGATGTTAGCAAAGCTTTGAGTCCCTGTTCATAATTTCAGAACTCTGGGCATGTGGTAAAACAGCTTTCCTTGCTCCCAAGGGGTTGGTGCTCTCTATGTTCGCCGCCGACCACGCGTCAGGCTAGAACCCCTGCAGAGTGGGGGAGGCCAGGAGAGAGGACTGCGGTCTGGGACTGTGCCCACACCTCTAGCAGTAGGACTGGGGGCAGCATGTGAAGTGGCGCAGCAAGAGATGGAGGTATGTGCAACAAGATATTTGTCCTGGATTCAAAAGAAATAGTATAACAGTGCCATTTAGATCTTTGATTCCTTAGGTCTTTTTTGCATCTGTGTAACTGAATTAAATTTGATTCTCATGTTTTATCATTAAGTGAATGTTTTGAGAATTTAAGGGGTGTTTTTGGGTAATTTGAAGTTCTTTCTAAAGTTTCTTTTTTCTTTTCTCTTGAAGTGGTCTGAGTCATAGTTTTCTACAAGGCAACAATGTACAGTTACAATTACAATTTCAGTTTTAGAGAAATATGGCTTTTATGTGCTTGTATTTACTTCTCCATTATACACATGTGTATTATCAGCATCTTTGAAATTGTCATGTTTATGTAATGTATATTGAAAAATAAGACTTCCTAGTCTGTTATTATATGTATTGTGGCTATTAAGTATAAGTTCAAGTTTACTGCAGCTTTGCAACTAAGAATTTATTTCCTTTTTTCCTAGCTTGGACAGTAAAATTTACTTGCTAGATGTGGTGTCTGAGCCTCTGTATGCTGCTACACTGGTTTGTAGGCGCCAATGCCTTCCCTACAGCTGGAATGTAAAAATACTTACAGCAACAATGGAATGCATAGGCCAGATATCTACACCCAAAGGATCAAGGTTCTTTCCTGGAGACAGGCAGAATTCCACCATCTGAGATGTGTGGTTATAGAAGTTGAGGCTAGGGAGCCTGCAGAGTCTGAATTCTGCACAAGCTTCAGATCTGGATTCTCCTCCCTGCCTGGCAGAGTTATGGCATTTTAAAACCAACTGGTGTTGGAGCTAGCCTGGTTTTCTTTTAACTTTTTCAAGTGTAAACAAACATGAATGGCATGTGTGCATGTGGCCAGTTCTGTGTGCTAAAGCTGATCAAAGACCTTACAGCTTTCTTTATAAGTGACCTCACTTTTCAGTCTAGAACAAGGCACATGGGCAGTTCTTATCATGCAGGTTACTTATTGTAAAAGCTGAGTTCATAGTAATTTGCAAGTCTGTGTCTTTCTGTGGTACAGTTAGAGAGGTGCTGGAAAATAAGAGGCACTTGCCATAATAGGTGGCCTTTCTTGTGTGCAAAATGCATCATCTTCTGCATTGCCTAACTTGTCTTTAAACCCAAAGAACTCAGTGCTTTTATGGAAGTTGGTTTGACAGCTTGTGTATGGAGAACTTTCTGAATTTTTGAAACATTTGTGAAGACTGAGCTAGCTAGGAGCCAAGGGGTTATTCTCTTTTAAAACAGTGTCTAGAGAAGGCAAAGTTTAGCAGTTTAAGTTTCAGCTGTGTTCTTTCCCTTTTCTGTCCAAACCCAGTTACTTAATTCTGCTTGCAGCTGAATTGGTGACACGATGACGTGAAGCAGTTTAAGTGAGGTCAGACTGTACACTGTTTATTATTTGTGTCTTTTCTGGTGTCTCTGCTAGTATGACCATAAGCGAATCTCACAACTGGCAGAACGACTGGTTACAAAAATAATGAGTGAAGTTCCTGATGTGGTGATGAATGGAGATCGAGAGCATCGCTATCCAGGTAACTCAGGCAAAATTCTGAGCCCATTAGTACTGTCTGGCCCCTTGGTGTTAATGGCTGTGGCTGAATAATGCACTTGAGCACATGATGGAAGTCCTGGCGTGTGGGGACAATTTGCCTGACATTTTAGTTGATGGATTCTGTTTTCTATTTCATTTATTTGTATGTAGGATGCATCAATTTATCTTTTGCATATGTGGAAGGCGAGAGTCTTCTGATGGCTCTGAAAGATGTGGCTCTGTCTTCAGGAAGGTACGTGGAATGTATGGGAAGGATAACTGTATTTTTGAGAGAAAATAGCATCTGCTAATGAAGGTAAAAGCTAAGTAGGAGTCTCCTCTGTGCTCCATATTTGCATATTGAGTTAATGAGGCAGCCTGACATTGATTACATTCTACAGTGGTGTTTAAGTGACACATTTCACCTGGAGGTCAAATTTACTGATCCTAGAAGAAAAAAAGAACAAACAAAACCAAAGAAACAACCAAAAAAATACCCTAACAAAAACACTCCCACAAAACCACAAAAACTAACCCAGAAATTCCTACCTACTAGCCTTGCAAACTGGTTATTTGAGTAGCCTTGACTTGTACTTTCATTCTAAAGGCCACCAAGATTTGAACAGCTTCTGTCCTTTGGCAGATTTTAACTGCAGTTAGTGAGGCTGGGCACGTATCTGAATTAACTCAGCTCATAGTTCCTGTGTTAAATGCAAAAGCAAGGAAGAAAATGGCATGTGCTTTTATGGAGGTCTCCTGACGAGTAATATTTCATTTACCAAGACAAACCTTATGTTCATGATGAAATGAATGGAGTGTAAGGATGCCCCTCCTCTCCTTCCCTCACCTTTGAGAACAAAGTGGTCAGCATATCCTAATTAGAAACTGGTTGGCAATATGAGCAGGGAGAACAAGTCTCCACATGATCATCCCTGAAGCCAAACACTTCTGTAATGTGAAGATCTATTCTGAGTCTGCTTTGTGCACCGGGAAGCTGTTTACAGCTCTCCAATTGGCACTGCATGTTGCTACGTGTAAAAACTGAGTCACGGCATGTAACCAGTTCTGTATACTGCTGCAAAGTGGAAGCTCTCTCTATTGACAACTGCAGTCATCTTGCTCTGAATCCCTCTGTGCGCTGTTTTTCATTTATTTGTTCTGCTGCCAAACAGCAAGCTTGTGAAGTCTTTTTTTTTTTTTCCTTTTTATGTTCCTGGTGTGTTATCTTTTCTGGATAGTTTCTGTCTTTGTCTTTTTTTCACAGCCTCTACTTCAACTACCTCTTAATCTACATTCCAGCTGCCTCTATGTGGCATTGTGTTTATTCTTGTGTATTATCTGTATTCTTTCTCCTTTCCTTATGCTCCTAATTTATTACTCTCATTACTCAATAATGCCTGCCCCTTTATTCTTTTTTCTTCAGTAGCAGAAATATCACTTTACTTGCTTGCATTCACTTGTGGTTCCTAGGAGGCTGGGGAAGCTGATACAGGGTGTTGTAAAGAGGTAAGTGACCTGTTCCTTGTTGGAGGAGATTAAGCAAAAGTCTGACTGTCTTCCCTTTCCCAGTGCTTGCACATCAGCTTCTCTGGAGCCTTCCTATGTTTTGCGGGCAATCGGAACAGATGAAGACTTGGCTCACTCATCTATAAGGTGTGTGGTGTGGTCTGCCCTAATGCTTCCAAATATTTTTCTTACCTGCTAAAAGTAAATGGTAGATTTTTTCCACCCCCTCCACATGCTTGTTATTCAGTTCCTTAATGATTTTGTTTTGGTTTAGGTTTGGCATTGGTCGTTTCACTACAGAAGAAGAAGTGGATTATACAGTGCAGAAGTGCATACAGCACGTGAAGAGGCTGAGGGAAATGAGGTGAGACATTGTCTCATTGAACATGAAGGCTTCTTAGGTGTGATAATCATGGGAAGAATTTGATTTATTTAGTTGAAAGTAATTGTTTGCTGCAAAAATCTGGTGGTATTTCTCTATATTAGCGACAGTGTCCCCCAAGTGGGTAGTAGCTTGATTTTAACATTAATGACAATTTTTTAAGGAAACAAACCTGACACCAAACCTTTTCCCAGATCCTGCCTTTATCAGGGAAAGAATATGAGTAGGACAGGCACATAGGGCAGAACCTAGGAGGTTTTAAGCCAGAGATGGTATTACTGAGTTAACGTATTGATAAGTTATTTTATTCTGGTGAAACTGAAAGACTGGTGAGTGATCTGGACAGTGAAAATGCAAGGGTTCAGTCTCGGAGACACCAGTGCTTTATGCTGAAAATGGGAGCAGGAAATGAGGTGAAGCAGCTGCCCTGTCATCTCTTGTATTTTTGGTTGAGAACACAGTTGAGGGCTGATCACCTGAAGCTCACTGACCTCCAGAAGAGAAAGACAGGCAGATAAATATCTTCTAATTCCTTGTGTCATTGATAAAATCTGTTTTATTACTGTTGATGATGTCCTGTGTATTATAGTTAGCCCTCAGTTTTCTCCTTTTCTTTACAGCCCTCTCTGGGAAATGGTGCAGGATGGAATTGACCTCAAAAGCATTAAATGGACTCAGCACTGAGAAGACATTGCTCTCTGTGAACTAGATATGGATTAAAATGCATTTTTCTTTACAGTCTTGAGCAAATTATGCTGCACTTCTGCTTTCTGACGCTTGTGATTTTACCAGAGAGTAACTCAGACCACAAAATCTAAGAAGCCAAAAATGAAACTGGTTTTTATCGTGGAGAAAGGCAGGCTGATCCAACACCCACTGTGTTTCTATTGACACACAGAAATTTATGCTAAAATGGAATTTATTCAGAAATGTATTTTCTAATGAGAAAATTAAATCAGTGTGTTACTTCCAGGCCAGTAAATTCAGCAAAAGGTTGCTTCTTGATGTAACTCATCCCAAGTCACTGTTGTGTTTGCACCACAGACCTGTTGCCAATTTGTTTTGTTGGAGGTGGGTATCTTGCAACATCAGCTGAGTTTTGCCTCTCAAATGCCTTATACTGCAAGAAATTATCAGACAGGAGGACACCTGGATCTCTAGAGGAAAGGGGTGCCTCAGTGTGGCTATGTGCCTTCACAGATAAGTTGTATGTGCAGTTCAGAACAACTTTTTTCTGAAATTGAGTATTTTTGGCTCATTTTCCTTGTTTCTTGTGTGTGCATCTCTTTTTTTTTTTTTT
>VXBS01000727.1:0-30286 GCA_013400255.1 Sitta europaea | reverse complement strand
AGGCGGAGATTTGACGGGTCCGGAGAGGCGACGGGGAGCTTGCGCGGTCCCGTTGTTGACGGGGGGCCCCGGCGGGTCTGGATCCCGAGGGTGCTCGGGCGGGGCGGCTGCGCCTTGCCCGGCCCTGGGGGACGAATCGAGGCAAACATTCCGCACTTTGCCGGGAGGATGGTCCCCGGTGTCTGCGGCGCTGCCACCGCTCGTCAGGGGTACCCTATAAACACCAGCGAAGCTGGTAAAGGAACGCTCTCTTCTGCTAGTAAAAATCGTCTCCGCTAAAAAAACCCCAAACAGCAGCAACCAACCAAACAAAACACCACCCTCCTCCCCCAAAATCTATAAACGAAAGAAACAAAGCCGCCTTTCCCAGACAAAAAACCCCGAATTCACGTTCATATTGGTCCTTGAAATACACAAGTGTGAGTTTTCTTTCGAAAAAAACTCATGTCTGGTTTTACTCACTCTTAAACTTAGCTGTTGTTCTTAGTAGTTTGTTTCCCCACCTTGATCTACTGGGGTTAGGCAGGGAGATCGGCCAGTTGTTTCCTTGGTGGATTCCTCTGGTTTAATCATTTGTTGTGTGTCCAGTGGATGCTGGGTCTTTTTGTACAGCTGACAGGGTGTTGTGGTGTTCCTCCGGAGAACTCCCAGAGATGTGGTGCCAGCGTTATGCCTGTGCTCTAGCCGGTGCTTGTCTGGTTAATGTGCTCTTGCATATTCTGTTGATTGGAAGGGTTATTTTTGCCTACAGAAGGCATGGATGTTTTTTTTTTAAAGTCGAGAGATTTGAGACTTGAAAAGTAGATGGTATTTGGTGGAGAAGTTAAACATAGCGGAGGGGAGTTTTGCACCTATTCTGAATGCTGCCTGATTTTGTGTTGCCTTAGTCCACTGCAAATCTTCAGCTTGTTTTCAGTGTTGTGAAGAGGAACGAATGCAACACCGTGGTGGTTGCTTTACTGGAAGTACATCTAATGATTTGTGGTTTTTCTTCTAAATGGGAAATTCCTTGTGCATGAAAGATTTATCTGTTGCTTGAAGCAGGTGTGGTTTTGCATGAAATGGTTTTTCAGGTGACTACATTTCTTTCTTTCTTTGTAAACTGCTGCTTGACACTGCTATACATGAAAGTATGTAGTTGAATCCTTCTAATATAGGATTGCATGTTTCTCTTAAAATTCTAATAAAAGTCTTATTTTTCTAAATGCATTTGCCATTTTAATGTAAGTCTGTATAGCGTAGTTGTATCTTTCTCACTTATAAGTCTGCCATTAATGTCCTGGAAGATGTGTGAAGCTGTTTGTTTTAATTTCCTGTGTTAGGGAGTTTGTGAAGGGTTTGTTAGTACTTCTTGCTCTAAGTTCACTTTGATAATGATGCTTGGAACCGAAACCAGTTTGTTGGGGTTGTGTGAGGAAGAGGAGGAGGAGGAGGCAGCAGTTATCTGTTCCTAGTGTGATTAATTCCTCGATGGCTTTCCAAATAATCACATTTTTAGTGTGAGATGGTCTGCCAAGTAATGAAAGAGCAAAGGTTTTCCATCCCATCTTTAAATACAAAATACATGTGTTGCCACTTAAAATGATTGGCTTTTTTGATGAGTTGTAAACCTGAGAAGATAATTTTTATACAGGGATTAAAAAAATGTGCATTTGATCAGGATTTGGGTAATGAAATGGTAGAGTACAAATGGAAGTAGAGTATCTTATAGGAGTTCTTGCTTTGTGCTCTGTGGAGTTGACTGCCTAGACATGGCTGTGAAATGTCTGTTTCACCAGCTAGTGTGACTCTTGAGGAATTCTTCAGCTGCAGCTCTAGGGTGGTTTTCTTAGGCAGGGCTTACTCTACATTACTTTGTTGGAGTAAGTAGATGCACAGTTGGAGGAAGGAATATCATTATTGATGGAGCAAGGGTTTGGTAAAATTCAGGGCTTTCAAGTATTTAATTCTTTTTCTTTGTCCTTTGAAATAGAGATTTGTTTACCTGTTGGTGATGGGAAGATTTGAAAGACTCTCTAAATGCTTTCTGACTCTTTTTATATTCTTTGTGGAAGGCATATTTATGTCTTGAAACCATACAAAAGCTCTACAATGCAATTGCCAGTAAGTCATGTAAATATAATGTATAGAAAACACACCCTTAAGATTCTTGTATGTTGCAGTGCCTTGTGGTGGTTGCAGGTTTGAAATTCTATGTATACAGTTCTTTGTGGACTGTTACTGCTGTTGTGTTGCCTGCATTGATTTTTGCCTCCATTTATTCTTTATTGCAGTCTAAAAGTTGGTTTTAATTGGTTGCCCACAGGATTGGCTTGGCTTCTGCTACTTGTTAAGAAAAATACATCTGTCTTTGCAGGTAAGAGCTTTTGAATTGAAGACTTCTTTATATGCATATCGAGTATAGCCTAAGAAACACATGAAGCTTTTGGAATCTGTGAATTTGTGTCAAAAGACTTGGTTCAAATAATCTGTAGTTTGTCTACGCACCACTGATGATGGTGGTTTTGGCAATATTTTTCATGTAAGCAGAATTTTCTGCCGAACTAATGTTTTGTTGTTTCATCAGCATGTGGTAGTCTGGAACACTCTCCCATATATTTTGCACTGTTGGAAAATGCAGTTGCTTTTCTGCAAGCCACAGGTCTGTGTGTTTGTAACTGTTGGAATGTAGAAGTGTACATCAATTGGTTCTAGTTAGGTTTTGCAGCACTTAAAGGGATCAGATAGTTTCAAATTGGCTCAGAGATGACTATGATAGGTTGATTTTAGCCTTATAAAAGTAAAAGACAAAACTGTAGTTTGCACTTTTAACTTTTGCAAGACAGTCTTGTACTTAAAATTCCTCCTACAGTACCAGTGTTTCTGCAGTTCTTAGTCTTCACCCAGGAACTGTCAAATATGTTTGTGTGTGTGTGTGTATCATGTGGGTATTGTATTAATACTCCCCAGGGACTAGGATCGATCTTCTGAACTTTCCTACTGCAAAATCCATACATCTTAAAAGGCTAGTCTGGTGTACTTATGAATTTATATGTATGACCCAAATTATTCTTATTTTACTAACTAGTACATTGATGAGACAAGTAGTATCATCATCTTTTGCACCTTTTTTTCCCTAGTGTAACATCAACATTGTAAAAGATATTACTGTCAAGATATGCTAAAATTCAATGAGTTGAGTCAGGTTGGTTGTCAGCAGCCTGTAAATTTCCAGCATTGATTGCAGTTTGCTAATGGGGGTGGATTGTCCGTAGTATACCCCTAGGATGTTTTTTTTTCACAAATATGCGAAACACACAAAATGGCAAGAAAACCCACTTTTGCCTTGAAGTACCTTTTCGTACCAGGAGAAAAGCTGGCAGCCTGAGAACATGTCTGACAGCCCAACAGAAAGCCTTCAGTGCCTGCTGAACTGGTGTGTGGCCTATTTTGTGTCTGAAGTTAATGTTCCCTCTGCATGTGCTGGTCTTTGCAAGTGAACAGTAAAATATTTGAGCGGGCTTTGCATTTTCATTACTTGGAAAATTTGAGCAAGTCGGTTATTATCTCCTAAGCACATTTTGGGAAAAAATGTGATTTGTTTAGAAATCTAAAATTTGGCCCTTTTGGTCTTTGAGATTTTTTATGTAAATGACAGGACTGACACTATTACTTTGTCTAAGCGTTCAAATTCTGAAAAAATGAAGCAGCTATGTTACGTGTTCCTTTATCAAAAATATTTGATTAGTCAAGTCCTTAAAATTCTTTTTATTCAGATCATGTTACTTGTTAATATTAAGCATTGCTTAACACTCTGCATAGAATTAACTACACTGAAGTCATTGCAGGTAATTTTTCTAGTGTCTATATGCCTAAGCAGCTCTTTGGATTTTTTTGTCAATAGTGATTTAGTGGATCTGAATAAAGTACTTAGTAACGAGACTTCAAGTACTCCTTTAACATTTATTACGAAGTTTTGAATTTAATGCAAAACTGAAAGATTTGCATTATCCCAGAAGTTATGTAAGTAAGTGTTCAAATGCTTGAACTCCTCTGTGACTTAATCTGTTGATTTGTCTTCTGGGCTGGATTCATGGAATCATTTACAAATGCCGTTATCTAGCAGGTGTCAGTTCTGTTGAAGAATGTAAGGCATTCCAAACCAGCAGACCTTAGTACACGCACCTTCCCAGGTTGCTTTTGTTCAACCAATGGCTATATCAGATTGTCATCCCTTTTGCATTAAGGAAGTAACTAAAGTAATCTCGCATTTAACATGAGAAACTTCAAATGTCTTTAACTTCTGATACATAAAAGATTCTGAAACTAATTTCTATGTATAATAGGTAGTAGAAGAAATCTAAACCTCCTGGCAAGATTTGCTTTTAGTAGTATTCCAGTCTTGAAAGCATAGGTGCAAAGCCTATATATACTATAGAAAAAAAGCCTATAAATACTTTTATACCACTTTCTTGCCTCAGGATCATCTGATTCAAAAGCAATCCTGTAGCACAACATAAACCTTGGGTTTACAATACTTTAGTATAGCTTCTTTAAAGGATGCAGAATTTTCATTTTAACTTTTCATTTCAGAGATTGTCATTAATGCTAGGCAAATTTAAAATAAAACAACAGAATCATTATAAAACACTGCTTTTTAAAACAGTGCAAAAAGTCTTAGATACATTTTTAGATGTTTTAGATAGTGTAGGTAGTCCTTACTTTGACTTCTTGTGGGGTTTTTCCTCATGAGCAAGTTATTTTGTTGTTGGAAAATGATTGTGCAATCAATTTTATTTTCAGATTAAATGTAATTCAACTATAAGAGCTAAAGGCAAGGATGATGCTTCTCTTTCCTCACCATGGAGATAAGAAAGTTGCTTTCAAAAAAAATTGTCCCCAAATCTTAGTATATATAGTATAAGCCTTTCTGTTGCTGTCTTTCCTTGATGGAATAGGGGTTTTCTTAGTGGTGTTTTTTCTTTTTTTTCTTTTTTTTTTTTAATCTTAAATCTTCTTGTGTTATGAACTGCAAGTTCAAGTCTCTCTTTCAGGATGGTGCAGTAAGGAGTCCAGTATTCATGCACAGCGACTAGAACAGCAGAGCTGAATTGGTGTGAATGGGCTTGTTTGCTGTTTCCTTCAGGGAGAAAGGTCCTCCACACTTTTCTGGTGTCTGGTGTTAGTTGCGGGGCAATGCCCCGTAATACCCCAGGATGTTGCTTGAGTCCACTAGCGTGTTGAAGGGTTTAGCGCTGGTGTGTTGGTCAACAGAACAAAATACTTAAAGACTCATTTTAGTAATCTGAGGTTCCATCATGCAAACAAAAGAATTGTTGCTTCTTCACCCCGTAGAAGAATTGTTACTCTTGTTTTCATTAAGTACTGAATTCAGCCTTACCTGGTTAAATTGTGGCTTTACCTAGTCATTCAAGACTTGTCTTCTCTAAAGTGTTTGGATGACCTGGACAAGCAAATGGAGCCTACTTAGAGAGTTGACTGTATGATGGGATATAGCTGAGTTGCTGGGAGATGGTTGTTGATTGTAGTTGGTCAGAGCTTTGGTAATAGCCAGGAGTCTTTGACGCATAGCTTTGTGCTGTTGCATTGGGGCATCTGGTCAGACTTGATCTTTTAGGTCTCTCCCAGTCTAAACAGTTCGTTGATTCTGTGATCTGGTTCATCTTTGATTTCAAATGCTGAGTTAACGCTATTGGTATGTGACTTAGGGGAGCCTTGGAGGTCTTCCATATAGATACTGAACTGGTTTGTACTTAGGAAGTCAAGAAGTTTCAGAGATGAATTGGCTCAGGTGAAGCATGGTGCTGTTGCTGGTGGTTTAGGATGAGAGACTGGCTTCTGAACTGTTGAATTGTGCTAATATTATTTAATATGATGCTTTCAGCCTTTGCTGAAGGTTTGCATAAGTGACAAGTACCTAGTTTCCTTTTTTTTTTTTTTTTCAACTTCTGAAATGACTTCAGACTTCTGAGGTCAGAAGGTAACTGTTCAGATCTAGCCATTCAGATTTACCTTAAGTATTTACTAATGCCAGCAGTGGAGATAAAATTAATTTACTTATATCTGAGATGTACAGGGTCATGTTAGAGAGAATATCTGCAAGTATTAAAAAATATCTTGTTTTGAAAATTGTAAAGGTTATATATCTAGCTAGATATCATAGATGTTAATTTAATTTAGGTGAGGTTTCTGTTGTCACAAAATGTCTGGGGCTAGTTTATAATAGCAAGCTTCAGGTCATCTGTACCTCTTGCCTTTGCTAGGAGAAAAACATCAAGTCAGTATAATATAGATGCTCCCTGGCAGGATGTCTTGTGGGTCTCACAATTGCTAGTTGTCTGTAATGTTTTTTTTTTTCTTCACCAACCCACTGTTATGTTTCTAGTTGTCTTCACCTGGCAGGAGGTAAAATCCTTCCCTAGATTGAAGGGAACCGTTGGTTTCCCATAGCTGTGTAGAATTTTTCAGCCACGTTGTCAGGTACAGTGGCTACCATATCGGTGTATAGTAAATTAATTGTGTTTTGTGTGGCTAAAATACTCTTTTTGCTTACATTCCATTAAATATTGAACTACTGATGTAATAGTTCTGATTTTTGGTGTTCCTTTGTTTTTTTTAACTGACACTTGTAGGTCTTAGTATAACAGCTATTTTGGAATTTCTAGTGCAAAATGTATACTGATTGTGTTGGTAAATGTTTAATACTTCAGTCTTTATGGAGTGAACGAACATGAATAAGGAACTTGGAAAATAAACACACTTAATCTTTGCAAGTTGTTATTAGGTGTAAATGAACAAATATAGTAGATGGTGTCTGTAGGTAATTGCATGGTGTCACAAACAGTAGTCTGACATAGCCGTTGCCTTTTCTCATCTGCAGGTGTGTGTTGTTTCAGCGCAGCATGGCTGTGGTCATCCGCTTGCAAGGTCTCCCGATTGTGGCGGGGACCATGGACATTCGCCACTTCTTCTCTGGATTGACCATTCCCGATGGGGGCGTGCATATTGTAGGGGGTGAACTGGGTGAGGCTTTCATCGTTTTTGCCACTGATGAAGATGCAAGGCTTGGTATGATGCGCACAGGTGGTACAATTAAAGGGTCAAAAGTAACGTTGTTGCTGAGCAGTAAAACTGAAATGCAGAACATGATAGAGCTCAGTCGTAGGCGTTTTGAAACTGCCAATCTAGACATGCCACCAGCAAATGCTAGCAGGTCGGGACCACCACCTAGTTCTGGAATGAGTGGAAGGGTTAACTTACCTACTACTGTACCTAACTTTAATAATCCTTCTCCTAGTGTAGTAACTGCTTCTACTACGGTGCATGAAAGCAATAAAAACATATCCACGTTTTCTACTGCCAGTATTGGGACTGCACCTCCAAATCTTGGGAGTACCTTTGGTAGTCCAACATTTAGCTCAACTATACCTAGCACAGCAGCCCCAATGAACACAGTACCTCCTCCACCAATCCCTCCTATCCCTGCTATGCCATCTTTGCCACCAATGCCTTCTATTCCCCCTATACCTGTTCCACCTCCTGTACCCACACTGCCTCCTGTTCCTCCAGTTCCTCCAATACCCCCTGTGCCCCCTGTACCTCCAATGACGCCTCTGCCTCCCATATCAGGAATGCCGCCTATGAATCCTCCACCTGTAGCACCCTTACCCACTGGAATGAATGGGTCTGGAGCAGCAGTGAATATGAACAGCGGCTTGAATCCATTATTTATTGGTCCCATGAATCCTGTAAATCCTATACAGATGAATTCTCAAGGTAGTGTCAAGCCAATTCCAATCAATCCAGATGATTTGTATGTCAGCGTTCATGGAATGCCCTTTACTGCAACAGAATCTGATGTGAAAGACTTTTTCCTTGGGCTCCGTGTGGATGCAGTCCATATGCTGAAGGATCATGTAGGTCGAAATAATGGAAATGGACTAGTTAAGTTTTTTTCTCCTCAAGATACGTTTGAAGCACTGAAGCGAAACAGAATGCTGATGATTCAGCGCTATGTTGAAGTTAGTCCTGCAACAGAGAGACAGTGGGTAGCTGCTGGAGGCCACATAACTTTCAAGCAAACCATGGGTCCCTCTGGGCAGGCACATCCTCCTCCTCAGGCTCATCCTAGGTCCAAATCTCCCACTGGACAGAAAAGGTCGCGGTCGAGATCTCCCCATGAGCATGGTTTCTGTGTTTATTTGAAAGGTCTTCCCTTTGAATCAGAGAACAAACATGTGATAGATTTTTTTAAAAAGTTGGATATAGTTGAGGACAGCATTTATATAGCCTATGGACCTAATGGGAAGGCAATTGGAGAGGGGTTTGTTGAGTTTAGGAATGAAGCTGATTATAAAGCAGCTTTGTGTCATCATAAGCAGTACATAGGGAATCGCTTTATTCAGGTACATCCAATTACTAAAAAGGCTATGTTAGAAAAGATAGATATGATTCGTAAAAGATTGCAGAACTTCAGCTATGACCAGAGAGAAATCCTGATGAATGCCGAGGGGGAATCAGGCTTACCAAAACTGTGTGCACATATATCTAATATTCCATACAATATAACAAAAATTGAAATACTTCAGTTTCTAGAGGGACTGGCAGTAGAAGAAAACTCTGTACAAATTCTTGTTGATAATAATGGGCAAGGTTTAGGACAAGCACTGGTTCAGTTTAAAGCTGAAGATGATGCTCGTAAGGCAGAGCGCTTGCACCGTAAAAAACTGAATGGAAGAGATGTTAATTTGCGTTTGATAACTGTAGAAGAAATGAGAGATATTGAGAGGAACCCACCATCTCAAGGGAAAAAAATCCTGAAAATACCCATCCAGGGAAATGCGGCTGTGCCAGGAGCCCAAGGCCCTGGTGGGGATGAGCATGCCTTCTTGGGGGGAAATGCTAAAGAAGCAAATAATGGTCCTCCATTCAATTTCCCTGGTAACTTCAGCGGGTCTGGTACATTTGGTCCCCCTTTACCACCACCTGGAATAGGTGGCTTTCCTGATTCTAGACCAGGAATACCTGCAGTTGGAGCTAGTGGTTTACCTGGTGCAAGTATTGAAGTACCAGGTTTTGCAGGTGGTCCTGCTAATTTGAGCGGACCAGCAGGTTTTGCAGGGGGTCCTCAGACATTTGGTAATGGTCCTGGCAATTTGAGTGGGCCCCCTGCCTTTGGTGCTGGTCCTCCAGCAATTGCTAGCGGTCTTGGACATTTAAGTGGACCTCCAGGATTTGGACCTGGACCAGGAAACATACATATTGGTGGACCCCCAGGTTTTGGAACAGGGTCTGGGAAGCCAGGGCCAACTGTCATTAAAGTGCAGAATATGCCCTTTACTGTTTCGGTGGATGAAATTTTGGATTTCTTTTATGGTTACCAAGTGATACCTGGTTCAGTGTGCTTAAAATACAATGAAAAAGGCATGCCCACTGGAGAAGCAATGGTTGCATTTGAGTCTCGTGATGAAGCTATGGCAGCTGTTGTTGATTTAAATGACAGGCCTATAGGTTCCAGAAAAGTAAAACTTGTATTAGGGTAGCTGTTCATCCAGTAGTTGTAGAATAGATATTCATAGTGCTGTGACAAATGCATCTGGATTGGTTTTTATAGTATTTCCAGGATAGAACCTGTGGATTGTTTAAATTGTAAAACAGATCGGTTTTGATAAGACAGAGCACTGGGTTGGCCATTACATGAGAAACACTGCAAGGAGAGGTGCGGTGGATTTTCCTCGTACAAATGTGTGGAGAAGCTGGACAGATTCTTATTCGTCATAAAAGTTTGGTGAACTCTTCCAGACACAGTGCTTATTGAGAAACTGAGATTGGTTTGGCATAGTTTTGGATAAGGGAAATAGATGAAGTCAGTGAAGCTCTTCAGTGGTGTTCTTGTAAGCCATTGTAAAATAGATAGCTATTTTTAGATTTGGTTAAAAGCTGGCTGAATTCGCTTTGTTCACAGGTCAAAGCTTTGTTTAAAGTCCTGATTTTATTCTGCAACTGAATGAATTCTCAGTGTACACAGATCAATTGTTTTGTGTATGTATCTTTATTTTTTCAAAAATTCTCACTGTATGAACAGTTGAATTATGCCCTTTGCTGATGTGTCTACCAAACTAATTCCTATGAGTATGAGCAGAATCGTTCTGTAAAATTCAAGCTGTTCTTTGTCGTATAACCTTTAGTTATTTATATATTGCAACTATAACTGTGCAGAATAAGACTTTTGCCACAAGTATAGCTAACCTCAAACATGAATCATATGAGTTTTATAGTACATTTGAAATGTTTTCAGTTGAAAATAATCATTATTGTTTAAGTAGCTTGATTTGTTAGGATTACACAAATCAGTTGGGAAAGGATCTTTGACACTAGTTGGATATTGGTGTTTCTCACATGTCTCTTGAACTCCTCACATAGAATCTCTGCTAAGAGAACGAAAGTGGTGATTATTAGTAGAAGATTGGAGTCCAGATAAAGTTTTAAATTAGGTTATAATGAAAGAAACTTGTATCTTCAGCAACTCTGTTGTGAATTACTGCTATGGGTGAATTCAGAGATAAAATTTATTTTTCTCCAAAACTTGAAAATACTGAGTTTACTATATATTTTTGCAATAAAGTTGTGCTGTTGTATTCAAAGTCTGTAAAGAGTTGCCATTTTCTTTGTTGTGCAGTGAAGCCTTCCATGGAAAAACAGAGAAATGGAAAGGAAGTAATTATGCAAGTGAAAAGTAGAATTTTTTTGGTTCATCCTTGCTTGGCTTATGATAAATTTTAAGACTTGGGCATTGCCTGAAAAAAATCCTGCTATTCCCTGCAAATCATTGTACTTAAACATAGTAAACTTCAAACTGTTTTTTGTTTTTTTTTAACAAAGAAGAACAGTGCCTTTTGGTGTTGCATACCTTGGAACACTGAAGTGTATGGGCAGGCAAAATTGAGAGGTGCAAGTGGCAACAGTTTTATTCATGTGGTGTGTAGGAGAGATTTGCAAACGTGTGCAGCACTGCGTCCTGAGAGGATTTCACAGTACAGGAATCTGTGGAAGGATTGTATAAAGGTGTACTTCAATAAAGAAGCGGTTGCATTACACAGATGCTTCTGTAATTCATTAGCATAATTTTGTTTTGACAGATTACTAGGTGGTCCCAACTTTGGAAAAGTCATGTGATTTGTATATACTGTTTAAAATTGAGCCTCCTGTTAATAAAACTGTCTGTCTCTGAAGCTTCATGTTATGCATTTCACAGTCTTTGGTAGTAATGTTTCAACAGCAGATCTTTGTTTCTTTCTTTTTTTTCTCGACAGTCTGAAAGTACTCTTCCTGATGTCAGAAAGATGTGTGATTAGGAGTCAAGTCAGTTTATTTTAAAATTTTGCTCTTTGTTTTTTAAGCAACTTTTATTAAAGTTTCATACTATATTGGAGTTTTTGGGTGCTTGTTTCTTCATGTTTCACATTAGAATAAAATTGCTGAAAAGGAAAACTTGGCTTCATTGTTCACAGAATTGATTTAAGATGTTAGTGTGTGTTGATTCACCAAAACTGGTGATAACTGCTTTTTCAAGTTCAAATGCATCACAACAATGCTTGCCTTGTTGTGAAATGTAATTAAATTACAGGCGTCTGGAAGTAGATACACAGTTCTGTGTTACTGTTGTTTGATTTCACATCATGATCCTCTTGATAATGTATCCAAGGCTTCTAGTGTTTGGGTTAGACACAGCATATGCTGGGAAACATGCTTGTGTGCCTGTTCCTTTGGACTTGCTAAAAGTGCAAGGCTTGTTTTTGAAAGCTTTTTTTCTGATTATTGATTTTTCTGTATGGTCTAAAGATGTTTCAATGCATACCTGCAAAAAAGGCACAAACCAGAAAGCCATGTTGGGAATGTTGACTTGGATGGAATGTTTAAATGGAGGATTTGGGGTGGGGCAGGGGTTCTTCATTTTGTCAAGCAGTTGATTCTCTTTATCTTTTAGCATAAATTAGTAAATATCCTCTCTTCCTTAAGAGTAGGCTCTTGGGAAAAAAATAGGAAGTCATAGCATGCTTAGGTTTTCTGTATGTATGAGAAACAGTACATCAACTCAAATAGTTACAGTTGATCCTTTAAAACATATACAGAGAAAAGTTCATTATCAAGGGTCAATGCAAACTGTTTACTGTAACAATGTGGTTTCATGTTAGAAGTAGCCTTAAACTGCATGTTACGCTAAATTATGAGTGATACCCTTAGACTACATGTCTGGAATTCATAAAATTGCTTACTTAGCATTTGTCTATATTCATGAGCAGCCTTAAAAATAAGGGATAGGACCTCTGAGGTCCCATCTCCAATGTGGAAGGTATGAAACTGCTGTTGAAGATAACACCCCAAGCTGATTGCTAGCAAGTAATAGACAGAATCAGCTGATTGATGCTGCAGTTGTTTCGACCTTGATACCTTGAGTGTCAGGAAGTTCCATCCTTCTTAGCCTCATTGGAACTCAGTCAGTGACACTGATGTCCTGATTTCTCCAAATAATTGCAAGAAGGTACTTGTGTTTATGTAACTGGCTAAGTTGGTGCTTTTAGCAGTTCCTTATGTGTGTCTGAGTACTACTGCTAAAAAAAATGGTAAAATGTTACATTCACAACCTGATTTGTTTAATGTAAGGTTTTTTTCCCATTCTAAATAGAAATGAATCCAATTAGTCCATGATAAAATTGTAACTTACATGAGAGAACTTCAGTAGTTGGGTGAAAGTGTAACAGTATTACTAAATTTCAAGCAGTTACCCATAATGTCACAGTAATATTTTGTTGGCGTTCTGTAATACCAGCATTAAAACCAGTTCTTTACCGATGAATTGTTGCTATGGTCTAAATGTAGATTTATGATGGGTTTGAGGCTCTGTAGGTTTAAAGAAACCTGAAGGATGCAATATTTTAAGTACCATTCCTTTCATAGTGTGTACTATTTTCCTTGAGTGTGTATGCTCTGAGCTTGAGTGGAGAGAAGGATTGGTGCAAAAATGAAGACTGTAGTTGTGTACCAGATGACATTGAAGGTCTGCCTTTTAAAAATATATATGTCGTGTTCAGTTCCACATGGCTCATGCTGTCCCTTAAAGTCATTGCCTATACTTGGTGAAATCAGCAGCTTGTTTTGCTGAGAGTATTTTAGAGTGTTGAAGACTGTAGACTATACAAAAGAGTATGTTTCTAGGCACACCAGTGGTGCATTAAATGTAAATAATGATTGTGGTTTCTTTATTTTGTTTCTCTGTCTTCTGTGGTGGTTCCAAAGTTGCTGCTTCCCATAGCAAGTGCTATTGGCTCTCAACAGCTTGTTCAGCAGCACTGATCTATGTTGGCCTTCTGATCGGTAAAACTAAAACTAAGGACCGTTTTAAACCTCTGGTTGGCCAGTGGACCACTGTTTGAGAGCAGTTGGTTTAGGTTCATTATTCAGATACATGGATTAGACCCTGAAACAAAGGATTGCAGTTCTGTTCAATATAGACTCTAGTGCAAGAAAACAACTAGTTGCTATATTTGCTAATTGGTTGGAAAGCAGCAGTTTTGAAACCGGTCAGTATTAGGAAATATTTAGTTGGAGTTTAGGGAAATACACAAATTAGTTCTATGTCAGCTTGCTGCTTTAGATGTGCATGTCTTTAAAAAGAAAATGAGATGCTAAATTCTGTTGTTGTAAGGTTTTTCATAAACTCTGCTTTGGCCTGGAGGCAGAGTTGCCAAATACATTTGGTCATCTTTGCTCTTTTCCAGGTTTGCTGATGCTCCTTGCTGCTCTGTGGCTGTATTTTTTTTTTCATGGCTTTGGGAAAACTGAGTTAGAGTTTGTGTACTGAGGGAGAGGAAGGGAAGCTGTTTAATGCTTCTGTGGGAAGAGTAACCTCAAAGTACTCTCTTCCTGTCTGTTTTTGGCAGTAAGAATGTGATTGCAGTTCAAAGATTTGTTTTTTCCACAGTCTGGATTTTCCATGGAATGAAAACCTGTTGGTAGTACGCACATTGATTTGTGGCTGTGTACTGAAATCCACCTCTCTTTCCCTGTCTCGTGATCAGGTAGGTCTAACTGTGGCTAGTTTTCTATGTAGGTGACGTTAGTAATTTTCTTGGAGCTTTGATACTATGTGGGAATGTTTGAGTGTTTGTGCAAGGAGTGTTTCCCACCTCCCTGGCCTGTGTGCTTTTCACTCCTGGCTATAAACACCAAGTGGAAAAAAAGCAGACCTAAAAGTGTTCCTTTTCTGTAGCTTCAGCCTGTACATGGGTGTCAGATGGTTTGGCTGTGACTCCTTTCACTTGCACAGGTTCTTTTGTTACCATTGTGGGTTGGTTTGTGTATTCACAGCATGGCAGCTTTAGAGAGAATTAGCCAGATGAGTTCTACCTGAGTTCTTTACTACTTCTGCAGAGGGAAAGCTTACCCCTTTGTGGCTATCTTTCTTGTGTGTTCTTGTGTCTACATCCTGAAATTCAAATGGTCTTACTAGTTGCTTCCCAAATACATTTAGGTAAGCTTTCAGAAACGGAATGTGTTTTAGCATGAGTCTGTGTTCCACAAAATCAGTCTGTATTTGCTATTCTCACACTAGCTTCACCATTTTCCTCAACTTTTGAGTTCTTTTCCTATGAATCTCCAGTGAATTAGATCTGTTTGATCATAGATCATAGCCAGGAAAGACTTTGGGGTCTGGAGTGGGGCTTGCTGTTACGGTGCACAGTACATTGGAGTGTCAATTTAATTTCCCTGTAAAGTTTAAAACCAAAGAGTAAGGACTTCTAAGGCTTACACAGGGAAAATAGGAATTAATCCTGCCTAAAATGGTCTCTGGCATAGCCTGGCTTTTTGGGCTGGTCACTACTTCAGGAAGGCTGGTGTCTTTTTGGACTCTTTGTATTGTAATTATAGTATTGTTAAACAAGGAATCGGTTGGATTGTATGGCTCTGATTTCTGACTGTCTGGAGGAAGCTGGAACTTCCAGCTAGCAGTTTCAGAGTTTGGAATAGTTTAATGCTGACTGTTTTCTATTGAATGTGACTGTGTGTATGTAGCACTGCTCTGTGTGACAGTAGAAAGCTTAGAAATGCTCTCTAGTCACTTAGGCAGATTTGGGGAGGAAAACAGTGATATCGTCAGAATTGAAACTAATTCAGGAATTCCCTTTAGATGATTTTGGCTGAGTGCCTTTTATGATAAAATTCATAGGATCTCTGTCAGTAAAATCTGAAGCCTCTGTGCAGCACCCATTTGTTAATGACCTTGCTGTGATGGCATTTGCCAGAATGTGCTTCTCAGTTAGCTTTTTATGAAACTTCTTTGTTTTCAACAGTATAACCAAAGCATTGCTACTTGTTTTGACATAAGGATGTATATGGATTGTGGAAAGCCCTTGCATGTTTGAATAGGAAGCTCAGCTCTGAAGTGAAAAAGATGGTTGCCAGTACTTTTTCGTTATTGGGCAAATGTTTCTAATACAAGGGCAAAATTTATAAACCATGTGTGTTTTAGCAATACTAGTACAACCAGCTATAAAAGTGAAGAGGCTAATTAGAGTAACACTAGATACTGGCAGTTCACTGACTAAATGTACAGGAAACCCTGTTCCTTAAGGAGGGGAGGCAGATAATAAATACCACAAATACATCTGCCCAGGGTTCCCCCTCTGCATTGCTGCAGAGCCAGTTTTCTGTGTTGAAGGTCCAGTCTTCTATGAATACGTAAAAGTGTTTTTAATAGCACTTAGAACTCTCTTCAAATATGGACTTGAGTGCTTTTGGGAGGTATGTGTGCAGAGTGGTGGTGGTGGTGGTATAGCTAATTTGTCTCCCAGTAATCACTATGCCAGTGGCAGAATGTTTTCAGCCTTGCTTTAAGGGAACTTCAACCTTAATCATCAGAGATGGGGCATTAGGGGAGAAGTTGAAAGGTTGAGGCCAAACTTTAGCTTTAGCTACATGAAAACAGCCAAGTGCTGCCCTGAGCTAATGAAGTATGTATGCATTCAGAAACTTCAGCACTGAGTTTGTGTGAAAAGGAGCACAATAATTGAGTAACTAAATAATTACATTCTTAAACTAAACTGAAATGTAAATTCACCTGTTATGATAGAATGTATGAGATAGGTAATTGATCTAGATAAATTGCTGTTAAACAGTTGACCTTGAGCTCTGCAGTCTTCTATTTTCTTAGATAGTAAATCAGAATAGTTTTTGATAGTCTTTTTAAAAAAAAGTTTTTTTAAAGACATCTGTAGTTGTTAGCACTTAAGTCGGTGTTTATATTTTAACTGAATGCATCTCTTAAAAAAGCCTTTCAAGTATATGTGGAAAACTACATGCACACCACCATGACCTACTACACAAATATCCTGAATTTTTTGAAAGCCTTTTTTTATCATCTGGACACTTAGTTACCCTTTGGGTAACTGACACTGTAGTTTTGTTATGATAATAACCCAAATGGCATTCTTCCTTGCAGTGCAAGCACTGTATCATGCTACTTCTTTGGATGAGTAGGCAGTATTTGGTTTCTTTTATGTTTCCAGGAACAGATGACTTTGTAGTCTTTTCCTTCTGCATGATAGCTTGTGTTACTTTTTGTATTAAATTTTGTTGTTAGTTAGGTCTGTAAAAACAGCTTCAAGCAGAAACCACTGTAAGTTTTCTGAAACCTAAAATGCTTAGTTTTAAACTAAATAATAAGTGCATGTACTATGAATCCTAATTAATCTACAGGAATGTATCTCTGTGAAATACCAGCTATTTCAGTGCAATGGCTGGAATTAATGTAACCATAAGATCACTTAATTTTGTCATTACAAAAGGTGAGAGGAATCCCTGTAACTGTGTTCTGTGCCAGCCATGATGTGGTGATGTAGTGTAACCTTCTTCTCTGTCTTGTTTAAGTTTGAAGTAGTAGTTTAGGTAGGAAATACCTGGTTTTTAGATTTTTTTGGGCAGCTCACAGATACCTTTTTTTTTTAATCTGTGCTTTCCAAATCCCCCTACTACTGCATTAGGTTCACAAAGAAGCTCTGAATCTGTGATGGACAAATGACTGTGGTGCTGAGTCAGTCTCATGTTTGTCCTGACTGCTGCCTGATTGAGACAGATAGTGCTCTGCAGTTTGTAACCCAAGTTTGCAGGTTCCACCTAATGGTGGTAACGCTGAGTCTCTCTGCTTAGAGTGAATGTAATTTATGTCATTCTTTTGTAGCTGTTAAATTTACTCTAGGTTTTTCATCAGAGAGGTTTTTGCTTGGAAAATTCTGTCTGCCTCAGTTCAGTCATGTTTCTTAAAAGTTTATTGAAACTATTCATTTCACTTTGAGGAAAGACAGTGGGTCTCTGGTGGGGAATTGTAGGGGCTTTCAGGTACTTGGCTTGCAGAGGTGTGTTTTCTCAAGGCTGTGGAACACCTTTGTAGCAAATTCAAACCTAATGACAACAGACTTCTTCAGGGCATAGGTTGGAAACTATTACAGTGTGTATACTGCGGGTGGTAGACATGGAAGAGCACTTGAGGAAATAGCTGTCTACCTTCATTTGTCTAATCTCCCTTAATGCAGGAAGATCATGTGATCATTTTGGCCTATTTGTCTCTGACACAAATGGAGTGGTTTGAATTCACTGTTACAGGTTTGTGATTTTGTGAAGGTGGACTGGCAAGAGGAGTTGGATCTGGAACAGAACAGAAAGGGAACATGAGGTCTGTTCGGTGTTTGTGACCTTTAAATCATTCTATTGTTAGTCTGGATGGGCAAGAGAAAAAACAACTTTTAAAATCACTTGCCATATCCTTCCCGTTATTCAACTTCCTTAATGTCACCTTTTGTGGTGGTGGGACTTTTTAAGGTTTTTTTTTGTTTTGAAGTGTCATTTTGCAACAGATTAGGATGGAGAAGTGAAGATGTTCATACTATAGGTGGTAATAACTAGTGACAGAACAGTAGTATCAGTGTGAATCTCTTAAAAGGAAAACATATACTCAAAAGCAGAACTGAAAGTGTTAGCAATTAGGCTGAACTTGAAATGAGGAAGTCAAAGAAATCAATTTCCTGGGAGTACTGGAGAACTAATATTAAGGTTTAGGATTTTTTCTGGATGATATTTCATGAGCTAGATTTAATATTAAAGTCCATAAAGAAGAAAGCCTGATTTATATAATGTGAAGGAGTAATGTGGTTCTTAAAAGTGTGAGAAATTGAAAGGTCACTTCTGCTTTATGTCCTTACTAATATTTTAGGCAAGAGTTGTCACCATGCGATACTAATTGCAGGACAACTGAGAATAGTGTAAAGAATTCCTCTGTAGTATTTCAGTCTTTTCTGGTGAGGATTGAACAAGTTCAATAAAAAGAAGGTATGGCAAACTTTTCATTGATTAAATGACTGTTGGCACAATATAGTCACAAAAATTCTTCATGCGAATTTGAAAGTCTTACTTTGAACTCATGCTGTTCACACCCAGTATGGACTAGTCTAGATAGGTGGACTTACTGAGTTTCTGCCTTGAAGTCATCATGCCTAGTTTTGGAGGAATGGGTAAAATGATATTGATGTAGTGTAACTACAGGATAGTAGTATTATAGTTTAGATTTCCAGAGTTTGGGAAGGGTAGAGGTTGTAAAGGGGAAAGCAAAATGAATTCTGAGGAATCACTTCAAAGATCATGGGTGCATGTAAGTAAGAAGTGATGTGTGGAGGTACTTGCTGGTGAAACTGCAGTGTAGTTGAAGAACCAAAGAAGAAAACTATGGTGTAGTCTTTGATCTCAGCTTAAGGAGTTTAGATAGAAAAATGGAAGATTGAGTGATAGACAGCTGGATTTATCTGAGGAATGGGACAGAATGTTTAGGCCTGAAGTAGAAATAGCTGGAGTTTAAGAGAAAAACATGACCTTGCTGGAGAAAGGCAAAGGTGATTTGCTATGAAAAATACATGTTTGGGGTTGTCGCAAAGGTCTGTGTGGTTGAAGTGCTAAGTCTGTTTTTCAATTAAGTAGTTCTTCAGGTTTCAGTAATAAATACTTGAGAATCACAGTGAGGGGAAAGAAAAAGCAGTTGAATAAATATGAAAGGAACAGGAAAAAAATCTTACTTGGTGGGAGGAGTCAGTGAACAGTTTTAGTATTGCAGTTACTCTTGTAGCTTAAGTCCAGTGACTGACTCCAAAGCTCTAGCCTGTGTTAAGTTAGTTTTTCAAGGAAATGGGTTTTTATATCCTGCTATTTAATACTATGAAGAACTTTGAAATATGTTTTCTTTGCATGAAGAGTTTGATTTAGTAATAAGTTTTGCTTAAGTCCAGGTGTTAATTTGAAAGTTTTTATAATTTAATATGTTCCAAACTAATAGTTTCAGTTTTGACCTATCAGTTTCTTATTTCTCAGAAAAGTGGAGAATATATCTCTAGTGAAGATATGCATGAGCATTTCTTTGAATTTATTGGTCATGATTAAGGGGTGGTATATTGGTGGTGGTGTACAAGTTGACAGTGAACATTGTACAGGTGGAAAGGTGAATTTGTAGCAGGTGCTATTTCCCTGGAGCTTCAGGGTTCAAGTGGAGACAACTCATTGAATAGAGCCAGGTTGTACCTTCCTGCATGTTCAGGAGGCCCAGTGCACAGTGGTCAGTAAAGTGTTTGGTGGGGCCAACAGTCCAGTTCTGAGCTCAGGGGCTGGGCTGGGGGGGTCTTACCTTTGGTCATGGCTCAGTTTCAGCATCAGCTCAGCCACTGCTTCACCTTGGAGGAAGTGTGTCTGTCCTCCCTGAGAGTTCTCATCCCTGGAATTAAGGCTGGCTGATGAACCATAGGCAGTCCTTACCAAGACTGAATCAAGTTGAGAGCGGTTTGTTTAGAAAGTTGTTTCACCATTCTCTTTCTTTTATAACAGTGAGGAGATAGATGCCCTTGTTTCAGGTTATATGTCGAATTTGTAAGAGCAGTTAATTAACCCCTTGTATGTATGGTGACAGCTTGGAACACAGTGTGGAGAACAGTGATTTATTCCCTGCCCGTAGCAATAGTGATCTTATCACACTTGCATCCCCACTGCAAACCGCCAGAAAGAATGAAATGACAGGAAAAATTGCAGACATTTTTATTTTCTGCAGAACATCTACGGCTGTGGGATGAGGCTCTGTGGCCCATGGAAGAGCTGGAGTGCTGGCAAAAGCCTTCATTGACTAATAATTTGTGGACTGTGGTCCTTCTTATTAGACTCCCTTAATCTCAGTTTAAAGTAAAGATGCATTTTAGTGCATCTGGTGTTTCAAACCTAGCTATATGATTTCTTTTAGAGCCTTATGGTGTTCAGGAAAGATGGATCAAATTATAACTTTTATTCTGATAGCACATTCAGAAAGTGATCCTGACCTTAGCACTAGGAGCGGCTTTGTAATATCAAAACCTAAAATGTAACAGGCTGCCCCCTCAAAATTGAACTAATAATAAGAGAAAGCATTTCTTCTTCTGGTCTGCATATTTTGGGATCACAGTAGAAAAAGAAAGAACTTTGAAGAAAGTTGGGTGATAACTGGAAGATGTGGGATTAAACTAAGCAAGAGACAAGGGTGAGGGGACAGTTTTTTGGTTAAGTGCAAGATTAATTAATGGAGATGCTCTGTTACATGGGTTGGGTTGATTTCTTGAGTTATTGGATAGCAAAAAGCCAAGATGATGAAAATTGCAGTTAGGGACATCCTGCTGGCATGATTGCTGACATTTATGCTGGGCTTGTAAGGCAGGAGTTATGGCCAATCCTGTAGAGTAAATTTTTCGGAAATCAGCTGTCCTGTAGCATATGCATTAAAACCTCAAGTTTGAGTTAAACAATGTGTTAAATTAATGTGTAAAATTTGGTGTACACCGAAATAGAGCTGGTTGGGTATTTTGTACAGTATTTAGTAATATTTTATTAGTGTGATTAAGTACAAAAAACCTGCAGGTTTTCTTGGGCTGAATTCTTGCTTATATTTCATTTTAGGTGGGGCAGCGAAACCAGGCTGACCCACAAGGCTGTATTCAGTGATAGTGCTACTGTTTTCTCGCAAGAAGATAGCACCTCCTGGCACTGGTAAAAATACTGCTGATGGTGTTTGATGCCATGAAGTTACTAGATTTTTCTTGTCATCTGGGTGACTGTGGGTTCTATGAGCTGCCATGCTAGTGTGATCACAATGCCCCTCTCACCCAGTGCTCACTGTCTTCACCTCATCCTCCTAGCCTGAAGAGGAGCCTCTGGCCTTCAGGCTTACTGAGGGATGGAAGTGTATAAAACAAACTGTGTAATTCAATAATTCTAACCTTAGAGTGTCTAGCACTTGATCCTTAGTTGACTAAATGGTGGCACACATACAGGAGGGATAGGTAAAGAGGAGTTAATTTATGCTTCAGGCACCCATATGTGTCATTTTGGGGAGATTCAAGACCCTCCAAAGCTCTGAACTGGGACAGTCAGGGCCTTCAATCACTCTTGGTTTGGAGTTTTCTTCATAAGTATTCAATTCTCTTACAATTGACTTGCATTAAGCTCAGTCATTAGAGGAATAATAAATTTAATGTTATAGACTTGTCAATGTGTTTATTTTGTTTTTGTTGGAAAGCGTTCTTTTCTGTGTGGAGGGAAGTCGCTTTTTCTGCATAAATGTGAAAAAGTTGGAAGTTCTGAAATGCTTGTATGAAGCTCCAGAAAGCAGCAGGTAGTTGCTTATTCTTCTGAGTGTGTAGCACAGATGTCCTATGAGATTTTCCTAGAAAGTAGCTTTTTATTTTTCATCTTGGTTTGATTGTTTAGGACCAACTTCTTTACTGCTATGCTTTGTTTCAGTGTAGAAGAGCTCTGTTGAAGAGCTGAGATTTGTCTTGTCATATGTATTGTACAGCTATTGGAGTCTATGATCATCTTTACAGGGAAAAGCTGGTATGCATAGTAAAAATGATTTTGACTTTTTAAACTGGATCTCAGTGTGGTTGTCCGAGTGCTTCTTAAAGTGTACCCAGTATGGAGCCATTCTGTTTTTTACTTAAACAAGTGGGAATGACATATGGTTGGGCAGTGAAAGACTTCTCTGGAGTATGTGCTTGGGATCTTGCAGAATTCTATGGATAGTATTTTGCTCTAGTTGGTAGGGATAATAATATATAGATGATATAGTTTTTTTTTTCTTCAAAATGTGGTGTTATATCATATGCAATTCTAAATAAGAGCAAAAAATAGAGGTACCTGGTGTATCTGAAGCTGTATGTTGGAAGCTCCTCCCTTGAGGGAATGTACAGAATTTGGCTCAAGATGAAACTTCACAGGTGATGCCCCTTACCAGTAAGATCTCCCAGGTTGTGGGAGCAGTGGATCAGATATTTGTGGCTCTTGTCCCTATAATCGTTGATCACGGGGGTGTAGCACAACCTTATCTCTATTTTACAAGCTGTTTCAAGCAACAGCATGTACCTGGTGGCTTGCTTGTTTTGCCTTTTCATTTGAAACCATTATAATGGGATGTACCCAGCTCTGTTTTCTGTATTTTGAAGAGAGTTTGAATTTATTACTGCTTTTGGAGTTCATTTTCACTTGGTAATCTGAATTTCTGTGGCTAGATTAGTTTTGAGACTTCCAGACCATGCTGTACTTTAATGTACTAGTGGTAATTAGAGCTTGTTAAACTGTCATTGCAAACTGATCAGGATCAATGTATAATAAATTCTTTATAAATGAAATGTGATAATCTTGTGGAAAGTACTTTGCTTTAGCTGCTGGCTTTGCTTTGGAAATATCTACTGTCTTCTGTTAACCAGAAGGTTCAAGTAGTAGACATCAATATTAATTATCAAGGGTGGTTGTGGGGGTAAATAGGAAAACTGCATTTTAGAATTTCTGAAACTGTTGGAAAAATTTGTGTTGCAACAAGTGTAAGTAATAGCTGTTACTATAAATACTGTTGCAAATCTAAACTAAGTTTATTTTGTTTCTATGAGTGGATACAAATAAGTATGCTCTATGAAAACTCAGTGAAACAACATGAAAAGTGGTGCTGAAATGTTGATTCCAGTCTGCAAGCTGAATGCAATTGGTGTTCTTGAATGCATTCTGAAGAAAAAAAGGAAAGCTGTTAATAAAAATATTCAAACCGCAAGTTCTTTCAGTGCAGCAAACTGTAGGCTTAGTCTGAGATTGCAGCCTTCGTCCACTGTTTGAGCTTAGTAACCGTAACCACTAGAGGATTGTTCTCTGCTCATGTGTCTGTTGCACAGCACCGGTAAGTGGTGAAGTGTTACTGCTCCGACAGTGTCAGCATGGGGTGATGCTGTAGTGCCTGTCCCCTACAGTGAGCTTGCACATTGCAGCTGGGCTGCTTGGAGTGATGAAATGCCAAGATGATGTTGCAGCATTGTGTGGAAGAGCAAATCAGGGAAAGCATCATAGGCTCCTGCTTAAAGAGGAACAGGGTAGGGGGTTGTGTTAGGTGTGGCATGTTTCTATGTCCAGTCACTAATTGAGAGCATTTTGAAAACTTTTGGAATTTTTACTTCTCTCGGAGGGAAGGAACTGGGACTCTATGGAGAGAAATGGAGAGAAGTTGTCAGCTGATATATTTAACATAAACTATTCACTTTTTTATAGAAAGAGAGATGCAATCACTACAGTTTACTATGAGAAACAAAAGTAAATTCCAGAAATCTTATTTAATGGAGGAAAAGAAAAAATTTTAGCCAATATTATCGTAATGAAATCCTGTTAAAAAATCAAGTTCGAGATAGTTTTTCTAATTGGTGAGGAACTTCACTGTTCTTTCTTCCCATTCGGGTTTGTTTTTGGGTTTTTTTTTTAATATATGTGTGTTTGGGGATGAAAATATGTTAAAATTTTGATCTTTCTAAGCTTTTCAAATGCAGGCAAATTTCCAAATATTTGTGCTGCTCAATTAACTGACTTCATGGGCAGGGTAACTGGGCAAAGTTGCTTACCTAATGGGTTAAGCAGGTCTTCAGGGTTGACTGAAATGGATGATGTGTCTTAGCAGACCAACTACTCATTGCTCTTGCTGCTGGGATGTCTATGGACCAGGATTTTCTTCTGCTACTGTTCAAGGAATGGACTGATACTGGAGAACACCATAAAGTGTGTTTGGGTAGCCATGAAGTGGAAAGAAGGTTGTGTGGGCTCTTTGAGGACATCCATAGACAGTAATCTATAAATAATTGCTTGCTGAGGTTCAAACTCGTGTTTTCAGGTTAATATTTTTTTAAATTCTGAGTCTGTTAAGAAGCTCTCCCTCTTCTTTTCATAAGGATTCAGTCTGTAGCTGTTAAACCTGCTTTCTTGTTATCCCCCAAGTTGGTGAGGAAGGGCAGTACAGCCAGTTAGGATGGTTCCTGCTCAGCCACTCCAAACAGCTGGCCTGCTTGTGCTCTGTTGTGTCTTGGTGGTTATGTGCATCAGTGAGTGCCCTGTGATCTCCTGATGGAGCAAGAGGATATAGTGGGAAAGGATCCCTTGTCATTTGTAATGTCTCCAGTGGTTCAGCAGAACATCTGGGCTGTATGTCAAGGGAAATCCTATGCCATTACTAAATCTAAAACCAGCTGAGACAGCCTTCTGGATATTAGGGTACTGGAAGTCAAATCTTTGGAACAGTGAAGTATTTTCATAATTTTATTGCTGCTGAAGTGAAGAAGAGATTCAGGTAGCAGATTTGGTTCGAGGACTTGCGTCCCTTCACGTCCTGCCTTCATTGTATGGTTTAAGAGTTGTTATCTCAAACTCTTCCTTTCTGTTCTCTTTGTAACATGGAATAAATATGTATGGGCTTGTTCTGCCTGTAGCTTAAGATCTGCAGTAGTGGTTTCCTTCCAGAAAGGAACCATTGCACTGGGGATGCTATAAAGCTTATGGGTAGCTGTTTCTTTGAGGTTAACTTTACTCCTGATGCTTTGAGCTCTAGTGGGGAGGAAAGGTGCCTCCTGTTAGTGCAGAATTCTCTGTTGTAGTAGAGAAAAACAGAGGCAAAATGTTGGCAAAGGAGCCCAGACTGGATGTCCTAATCTTGTCAAATAGTGGGTGTCCAACAAATTTTTGCTATTGTCTGTTTGCACAGATGTTATTCTGTGTGAGATGAAAGCTGTTTGGTGGAATGATATGTGTAGGTATAGAAAAAACGTAATAACTGTGACTTGCAATTTTAGGAGAAATGTATTTATTAAAGCCAGTGGTTTCTTTGTGAATCTTACTTGGGGTTGAAGGCAACTGAGTGGAAAATAGATGGCTCCTGCCAGTGGTTTGAACAGCTGACCCACCAGACTACTTCAAACAAGTTTTTTTTAAATGTGTTAGTATTGAACCAAGTGATGATGATGACCTTAGTTGAAAGCTGCACTGATTGTCTTTGCCTAAAGCTTTGCTAATTTTTACTGACTGATGGTTTTGTCCTGCCACCATCACTGGAGCACCTGATATGCACTGGCATATTTAAATGACTTTTAAATTTTCTCCAGGTTAGATTGCTGACTGGGATGTTCAAGGGATTTAATGATGTACAATGAAAGCTCATCTCTTTGAGTTAAATATATTCACCCTGCAAATATGAGGAAGCCGTGGGGTACTTGGGTACTAAAAAGCAAACCCAAGAATTTATTTTCCAGACTCAGAAGAAGCTTTTCTGTGAAATATTCCCATTTAAAGCTCTAGTCCTAAAACTGTCCAGTCTCTCTAATATTTTGATGCTTGAAGGCTTATCTTCTAATTCAGTTTTGAGAATTATAGCTTCCTCAAACAGAAGCGTCTGCAGTTTAATGTGTAATAAAATTCAGTTTTCCTCTGGTTGCGAGATGACGTTACGGTGTTTTGGAAGCCAGCACGGCAAAGCACGGGCGCTCTGCGGCTCCCGTGGGTGAGCAGGGGGCGCTCTGGCAGTGCTTTCACCGCGTGGGGCGACTCTTCGGCGCGGGGCGGTGGCTGCGGCGCTGGCGGGACGGAGGTCCCTGTCCCTGTGCGGGGCTGTGAGCGGCGGTCCCAGAGAGGGGACGACAGGCCCGGCCCTTTAGAGAAACCTGAGGCAGAAGCGCGCACCGAGGCAGAGGGAAGGACTCCTGCGGGGGGAACGGGAGCAGCGGGGAGAGCTCGGTAGAAATACGTGAATTCAAGAGCCGAGGAACGGCGGCGGGGCGACGCGGGCCGCAGTTGGCGCCCGGCTGCGCGGAGGCACNCGTGCGTGTCCCGGGTGGAGCTGTCCGTGTCCTGCCGGAGCCTCCTCGACAGGGACCTGGGCTCGGGGTCGGACCCCCTCTGCGTCCTGCTGCAGGACGCGGGCGGTGGCCACTGGGCTGAGGTAAGAGTGGCCGGTGGCCGCGCGCTGCCGGCGGGTGTAAAGACGCCGCCTCCCCTTTTCCATCCCATAGGTTTTCCTGGCAGGTGCATGACATACTTAATTCAGATTTACGATTCCCATTGCCCACACTCAAACCTTCAGTGGTTTCTTTAATTGCTGACTTGTTTGCTCGGAGTTGCATCAGGAGGTTCATTTACCTGTAACGGTATGACTTGCCCTAGAGCACACACGCCAGAATACATTGCTTTAGCAGTCTTCCCCCCGTAGTTTTCAAAATTTTCCCATACAATAGCGCTTTTCAATGCCATTTTCTTTCTCCATGAGCCATTGGTCAGCCTGGTTTGTCACTGAGCACGAGGCATGGTCCAGGGTGTTTAGCCTTGCTGGTGCCTGTGTTCACCTGGTGGAGGTAAAAAGCTGTGTGGGAGAATATGGGCTTCTTACTCATTGTCAACAGCTTTGCTCCTGTGTTTGTGTAGCTAGATTGCACGAAAAAGGTCAAGAACTGTCCAGACCCTGAATTCTCCAAGAAACTGGTTGTGGGCTGCTACTTTGAGAAAGTGCAGAAGGCGAAATTCAGCGTGTATGAATTGATAACGAGTCCTTTTATTTAAATGATGATGACTATCTGGGAGGGATTGAGTACACACTGGGACAGGTATGTATAGACACGTTTAGTGATGTACAAAATAGCAGCAAGAGTTTGCTTTATTATGGAAAATGAAGTGAAAATCAGCTTTGTCAAAGGCTTCAACATATTCAAATTTGAAAACACTATTAAACATGTTTGTTTGTGTTACCATTGAATGTGGTTAGAAAAATCATTGTTGATCACAAAGCAAAGATTAGAAATACACATATTTTGTAATTAATTGCTTAACTTAGGAGGAACTTGTAGCACTAAAGGCAGTCTGGGAGTAAGGAAGCATGGTGCTTCGAGGGCTCTCATGGAGTTTCCTTTGCACAAAGTGACCATCAGGTGGTAAATCAGGGGAAATAAGACTACTTGAGATTCTATGTTCATTTCCTGAGAAAGGGTTTGTATAGCTAGGTTGGAGATGAAAAGTGGGATTCATGTTATTAAAGAAAGACTTGATAAATTAAATAGTATTTTAAGTTTTAGTAGCTTTTGGCTGCTTGTGATGACAATGCCTCTTGTGTCTAAGAGGGAGCAAAAATAGGAGGCTAAAGTTAAGTTTGGAGACATGTTTGTGGGCACTGTTTCCTGGATAGTGAGAAAAAATGATTTTCAGACTGTTCAGGAGCACAAACTGATGGCAGTCACTGTTGGAAATGCATTTAAATCTTTTTAGAACTTCTGTGAGAGTTTGAAAACTGCACCTGAAGAGTAATTCTCTCCTTTTTGTTTAACATGATATTTTTATTATCTGTCTTCTAACCGTAGGTTGTGTCCAGCTCAGCGTTCACCCGACTGCTGGAATTGAAATAGAGAAAGCCATCAGGAAAGGGCACTATTACGGTAGATAAAGTTTTTGTGTGAAAAAACTCTAATATGTTGTCTGGGATAAAGTGGCTTTTCTGGTTTCCTGTCAGTATATCTTCAAATGCTACATGTATACAGGAGAGAGATATTTAAAAGAAACTAGTTTTTTTAATGGACAAAATATAAGTAAAATTCAGTGATTTCTTGTTTACATTTTTTTACCCCCTAAAAATTTCCATGGCACAGATTTCAGCAGATGAGATTAAGGATACCAGGCTTGCGTACTTGGAAATTGAAGCCCAAAACTTGGACAAAGAGCTATTGATTTTTAAAAAAATTATATTGCTTGCTTCTCTAGTAGTTACATTTTGTGCCTTTTGGAATCTCTGTGTTTTGCAGACATTCAGCTAAGCCAGTAATTCATGTGTGAGCAAATGCTTGCTTTGTTTTGTGTTATTTACAGTGTAGTAAATGTGAGATACAATTGCATGTTGAAGTCCACAATGTCAAACTAGAAACTCAAATGCCAGGTTTAGGTTTTGAGGTATTATTTTGGCTTTGGAACATTCTGTATATGAAAACAAAGAAGTTACATAATTGCCGCCAGTGAACTGATATTTCTGTATTTTTGTTAAAGAAGAAAAGGTGGAAATGTAGGTGTTCTGCTCAATGTTATTTTAAGCCAAAGACTAATACAGGGATTTAGTGACCTAACTCTCAGTTAGCAAAACGATGTCATTTACAGGGACAAAAGTGGAGAGGAGATCTTGGAATTGGAGCTGATAAATGCTGCACAGAATGAAGCAGTTTTAAAAAGGAAAATAAAAGTGAGGAAAGAAAATGAATGTATAGTTTCTTTGACCTTGTTCTTAGTTTGAAATATTGTCTACTGATTAGTTAATTCTTTACTATTTTGATTAAAATATAGAAGAGGCTGATTATTTCTGGGTTTTTGTGTGCAGGATTTCTTAGGTAAATCAGATCCATTTCTTGAGTTTTATAGACAAAGCGATGTTGGAACATGGCAGCTTGTATACAGATCAGAGGTAGAATTTCCACACAATGTTTTCCTTGAGTTGATCAGACAGCTTACTCTTACAAAAAGTGAGAGTTCCACTCCTGGGCACACTTTGCACCAGTTTTGCAGAGAAAGTATTGTATAAAAAAATATTCTGCTCATTATGGCTGCAGCAAATTATTTGCTGCCTGGTGCCTGGATGGAGCTACCTGAGTGAGGAGACTGACCATGGACAGCAAGTGAGAAGCTGGTCTCTCTTCCTTTTCAATGGTGTTGAGCTTGGCTGTAAAATTTAACTTTACTGAGAGCATCAAACTTTTATTTCTTACAGAGCTGTTGCTTGGCCATTGATATGTGCCAGGGTTGAACTGGTTGAGGCTGCTCTTAACTTGCCATAAAGAGCCCTTATGTCGTCGTTCCTAATGAGTTGCACACTGTATTCCTTATGTGACATTATGCTGTCATTTTTTAAGGTCATCAAGAACAACTTAAATCCATGCTGGAGGAAGTTCGGTGTTCCCTTGCAAACTTTCTGTGGTGGAGATTTTAATAAACCTATCAAGGTGCAGCCTTTAGAAATTTTCTTTGTTGTTCCAAGTCATCCATTCTCTGTTGATGCTAACTGTGAGTTATCAGATTGTCTAGTCATATTTAAGTTATTAGATTGCTTTTCTAGAATTGTAGTGTGGCAGATGAGTGATTATATGTCTGGTTTAAAACATTATTAGTTGTCAAATTGAGAAGTCAGGAAATGCAGAAGTGACAATTTCCAATGATTAGTCATAAAGAAGAATTTTAACTGGTTTTATTTTTTTCACTATTCTGACCAGGGTTTCAAGTTGAGCTTTGGTGGTGGTTTATTGTTTGGTTGGGTGGTTGGTTGTTTTGGATTTTTTCATTGTGGCTTTCTAGCACTGTTTCTAAGTTAACTGAGAAACTTGCACTTGAGTGCCTTGGGGTACTGACACAGGGAAGACTTTGAGGTATCTGTCAGATTTATCCATTGGGAAGCTTTTCCCAACTCCTTTTGTATCTGTTTCAAGTAGAAATTTAGTATTGAGTCAAAATTGCATTCCCCTGTGGTCTTGTGTATAACTAATTCTCTGTGGCCCTGACTTATGGAGTGTAGCAGAACAACTACATCTTTTAATATGTTTCTACAAAATCTGGTAGCAACTTAACATATTTTCTTTTAAGCAATGCATTGATAATTTAAAGGCATTTAAATCCATAGTTCTGTGAGTATAATATCTCTCTACTTTTCTAACATCTAAATACTTTACATTTGCAGAAATTTACTGCTTCATCCTCTCTCTGAAGAAATCTCATGCTGAAAGCAAAAGCTTGGTATGGAAGATTTAGCAAAAAGCAAACATGCTAATGTTGTTCTTTGTGTAGCATGGCAGTTCCTAAGAATTACTGAGATTATTAACCTGGAAATAGGTGTTCAGGTGTTGTCTTGGTTTAAAAGACAGGT
>VXBS01000722.1:709572-721833 GCA_013400255.1 Sitta europaea | reverse complement strand
AAAAAAAAAAAAAAAAAAAAAGGAGAGTTTTAATGGCAGATGTAGTGCAATGGGCAATTTAATAAGATAAATAAAGATACAAAATTTCTTGATAAATACTGGCTGCGGCTGTATTGGAGTGTATAAACTAGACTGAACAAGGGGACACTTCATCAACTATACATTACACCTGATAAATATTCATTATGTGTTTAGTATGGTTTCCCACTAAATATTACCTGTTTTACTTATGCAAAGAAAGCCTTTATTTCCACATGAATAGATAAAGCAAAAAGAAGAAAAGAAAAGAAAAGAAAAGAAAAGAAAAGAAAAGAAAAGAAAAGAAAAGAAAAGAAAAGAAAAGAAAAGAAAAGAAAAGAAAAGAAAAGAAAAGAAAAGGAGAAATACTGCTCACAATTTGAAGACTGCCAGACTGCCCTTCTTCCATAAATCTACCATCTTAATCTCTCAGATTTTTTTTCTTATTATTATTTGTTGTTGGGGTTTGTTTGTTTTTAAATTTAGATTAAAATCCATGAATGCCTGCTGTTATAGCTGATGAAGGACAAATATGATAAACTGTAGAATCATCTGTTGCTTAATAAAACACCATAGAATTGTCAAGAAATAATTCTGTCTAACAATATATTCCTCTAGAAACAAACAAAAAAATTGCTACTGTAGAAAATAAAGACAGTAATTCTTAAAACTTTGTGAATCATTGCTTGTGTAACAGAATTAAAAATTAGCAAAAAGTAACTTGTGGAATGACAGTATGATTGCCATCTTCTTAGAAAAAATATTATTTCTTCTTCTAGATTTCACTTAAAAATTATAGAGATGATAAAATTGTAATAATAAGACAAGATGTATAATACAGGCTTTTTCTGAATACTATCTATAGTATTTTCAGCTTCGTAAGTTTACTATGTAAAAAGTAAACTTAAAAGTTTTACTATGTTAAAAGTAAACAAAAAATGTTTTTTTAATTAACAATAATAATAATAATAATAATAATAGGTTCCTAACACCTTTATTATTTCAGAAGTTTGCAGTAAACAGAAAAACAAAAGATCCTAGGAAAAGTACTTATCTATAATAGGTGGATTTCATTATCTAACTTTACCACAAAATATTGTGTGAAACAGAACTTCAGCAGTTTATGACAAAAATGACATGTGAATTAGATTTATACATGAAGTGTTTAAGAAATATGTATATTTGATGTATAACAGAAGGAGAACCCTAGAATTTTAATAGCCAAAAGGGAACCTAAATATCCTTTGATCGAAATTATCCCTCATCCTGCTGTAGGCAGGGACACCTCCCTAGAAGATGGTGCTCAAGCAAACACTACTAGGGTTGGGGCGTCCAAGACTACCTGGACAAGTGGTTTCAGTATCTCACCACCCTTACAGTAAAGAATTTCTTCTGCATATCTAACCTAAATTTCCCCTCTTTTAGTTTGCAGCCGTTATACTTTGCCCTATCACTAGAGTTCCTGATGAAGTCCCTCTCCATCTTCCCTGTAGGCTCCCTTCAGATCCTGGAAGATTGTTATGGGGTCTCCAAGCAACCTTCTCTTGTCCAGGCTGAACAGCCACAACTGTCAGCCTGTCTTCACAGGGGATGTGCTCCAGTCATCTCATCAGCTTTTGGCCTTCCTCTGGACTTGCTCCAACCATTCCATGTCCTTATGCTGGGAGCAGGAGAACTGTATGCAGTATTCCAGATGGGGTGTAACCAAAACAGAGTAGAGAGGGAGAATCACCTCCTTCCACCTGCTTCCCACTCTCATTATGATGCAGCAAAGGATTCAGTTGGCTTTGTGGGCTGTGGGCTCATGTTGAGTTTTGCATCAACCATCATCCTCGAGTCCTTCTCCACAGGGTTGCTTTCAATCAGTTTTGTGCCCAATCTGTAGGTGCTTCTGGGGTTGCCATGATCCAGTGTAGGATTCTTGAGGAATAATTTGGTGCAGACAGCTCAGGATGCAGCTGCAGTGCAAGTGGCAGGTTGAGCTCTGGGGGCAGGGCACTGGGCTGAGAAAAAAGGTCTTGAACTGCTGATTATTTGCATAACAAAGGGCACAGGAAACTGTGGCACAGACAGGTAACTGGACACTCAGTAATGTGTCAGGAGCCAACAACCCCTAGACTTTACTGCACTTGGACTGTCAGGGTATAGAAGCCCAGGGATTCCTTTGTTTGAGGTCCATTCCAGAGGCATACAGCTCAAGATGATATTCTGAGATTTTATCATTTAGTTATATCACCAGGAATACATTCTTTTAAGGATATGGACATCTGAGACTCTGCTATGGAAAACCTAGAGGTAAAGCTGTAAGGAAACCTGATCTGATCATGGGTGTGAGGTATGTAGCCATGGAGTGGCTTCAGTCCCAGTTTGGGTGGTGCCAGAATGATTGAGAGAATGGCTTCTGGATGGTCACAGAGGGACTTTTCCTTAACAAGGACCTTGCATTTCACATTAATGAGCTTCATGAGCTTTGCATCAGCCCAGCTCTTGACATGGTGCCAGATTTTTCCCCAGCCAGTTCCCGGCACTGGGCCAAGAGTGGGCTGCCCCCAGAGAGATAGGCAATCTGGGGTACAGCCAGCTGTAGGGCATATCATCTATGGCTCCAGATGTTCTGCACCGAGGGCAGGAGAAAGGCTGAGGGAGATGTCTTCTGTTTGGGTTACAAAGAAATTATTCTTGGAGGTTCCAAGGACAAAAGACAAACGCTAAGGGTGTGCAGGGGGTTTTATACAGGGGAGGTTCAAGGAGGGGTACAAATCTTAAACCAATAGAGGAGGAGGAGCAGAAGGCCGGGTTACAATACTTAAACCAATGGGGAAATGCCTGGGAGGGGAAGAGTTAAAACAAGCCTATGGGGCCTCAAGGTTTAGGGGATTGACAGGGAACAGTCAGGAATAAGGGGTAGCTACAACATAAGATTGACAGCAAGAGGGAGGGCAAGGAACAATCTGGATAAAGGGGTAGGGTTGGGGTAGGATGGACAGTTGGGTGGGAGGATACAGTTTGAATTGAAACATTAACACAAGGGGGAAACAGAACAAACCATTAAATCAAAAACACACTGCAACAACCTCTCAAAAATGTGTCCAGGTTCCTCTGTATGGCATCTCTCGCCTCCATACTGTGATTCCACAACTGCACCACACACCTTGGTGCAATCAGCAAACTTGCTGAGGATACACTTGGTCACAGTGTTTGATGTTGTCGACAAATATGCTGAACCTTAGCACTGGCCCCATTACTGACCCCAGGGGATACATCATCACTGAACAATGATCTATCTATTCCCATTTCTAAACCACCTGACACGTAACAGAAAGGAATTATTCATATGAATATACATTTCAGCAATCCAATTGTAATATTGTGGGGCTGTTCAATCTCTGTGTCTTGGAAGTTCAGTCATGCTGTGGACATCTGCATGCATAGTAGGAGGTATCCAAAACTATTTGAAACTAAGATAAATAGTTTCACAGACTGTAATGTTTTAGTAAGCCACCACTGTGAATTTGGCTCAGGTGTGTTTAGGAAATTGTTGATGGTTTGTGAGAAAGCTAAGGCTGTATCAAAATTTTAAGCATGTTTATGAGATGGTAATGGTTGGCAAAATACAAGAGAGAAAATGTGGAAAAGAAAATATATAAACCTTAGAAATAAATAGATAATCAGAAAATGGTATCTCAGCAACATGAAGATTGACATGGTCCCTGCAAAATGCCCACATAAGGAAGAGACATGCTGGTTTAAAGAAGAAATAATGTTATGTAAGCAGAATTATATAATTATGTTATGAGAAACAAATTACAAATACAATTACAACTACTAGGAGGGGTGAAATATTTTCAGTATTTGTTTATTTCTATGAATGTACCAGAACAATCACATCAAACAGTGTGATCCAGCTCTCTCTGAAGTAATTTACCTAAATGTGGATTGACTTAGAACTGGACTAATTAGACAATGAACACAAAATAGGTCATTTCTATGTAGTTAACCACTGAAGAGGATCCTTAAGAAAATTCACAGGAGGGTGGAATACAGAGGATTTTTTCTTCCATTTTTAAGTTTGAAATGCCTAGAATACATCTAGTATCTAAACAAGCGTCTATTAAAATAAAAGGTTTGTGAAGTTATTATAAAACCCAAGAAAACAAACTGTTTGTTAAACATTGTAAATCAACTATTTTTTTTAATGAGTGATATTCCATGAAGTTAAACATTGTTATTGAAAACACAAAAAAAAGAATTATTGTCTTCTTCTGCCAGATGAGATAATACTTTTGTGTATTTTTACCCAAAACCATTTATTTTCTTGGTAAAAATATTATTCTCTCCATTAGCACATGGATTGATTTTCAAGAATTCAAACAAACAGAATGGAGAGGAGCAGATAGACTTTGTATTTCTGTGTTTCAGAGATGACTGAAATTCTGTACATATCACACAAACACACACATGAAGCACTCACATTTTAATATTTTTAATTTGTACACTGAGAACTTATTGCTTAAAAGATATCAGAACTTGCATAGTTATAAAACAATTCTTAGAGTCATTTTAACCAGAACTCACCAAACTAATTAGCTCCTCACACAAGTATGTTGAAAATAAATATATTTAGAACTACTTTAAAAATACAGCATGTGTATGAGGAGGGTGGAAATTAAATTTTCACATTGAACAACAAAAAAATACAGAAGAATTGTGCAGCCATTTAAAACTTTTTTCTCCCCCCAGAACCTCTTGATTTCTTTCCTGGTTTCCCGTCATAGAAATGCTGTAATGAGGGGAGATTTCTTATACTTCCAAAAGGCTTTCTTTACTTGTCAAGTGGGGAACTTTTTAGAGATGTTGGTTCTGAACACTCAAACTAGAATAAGAATCTATTCCTCATCTTCCGTTTTTTGGGTAAGTTCTATAAGCATTTCATAGAAAGGGTGATAGCTTTTTTTCTTTGTTCAAAGAAATAAGGAAAAATCACTGATTACTTCTTAATGAGGGAGTCCAGTACCATTAGTTTGTGTCAGATGTGTTTTGAAGGCATTATGAATGTGTCCAAAAACAAAGCAGAAGAATGCTATGTTTTCTTAAATTGAAATGGTATTAAATTTTGCTTAAACTCTTTAAAGATTGACATTTGCAAATGCAAAAGTCTCAGACAATGAAGAAGCTCCTGAAAATACACACCTTAAACATTTCTGCTGTTATGCAGAAACAAGGCTTTACAGGATCTCTTGCACTACAGGATTTTTAATTTTTTAAAAATTCGATTCCATAGTTCTGCTTGTACAAAGTGTTGTTTTATTTTGTTTCCATATGCAGGGTTTAAATTTGTCATAATATATCACAGTGTGTTCTCATAATGAAAAAAAAGGATATATATGTATGTGTGTATATATATATATATATATATATATACACACAATATAGTACATTTAATAGAAGTGCTTTAGTCATTTTTACAAGGTTTCAATGTTGCTGTAACATAGCCCTTCAAATTCATGCTGGAAAAATTCCAAAATCTGTTCATTTAGTTGATTATAATGCAGTCATCCTCAAAACAAAAAACAGTCATCCAAGACTGTTGCTAAGGTCTGATATTGGAAATTCTTTAATTTCAGGCAAAAATATTTTTCATAAAGCTGAAATTGTTTTGTAAATATAATATTTGTGCAAAAATAATGAAAATAAAGAAGGGCAGGTATCAATAACTTTTCTATAATTATCAGGAGGAAGATAGGTTAGAAATACTGACAAAAAAGATAATCTGGCAACATATTAGGCACTCAAATTTCAATTTTTAATTCATTCAAACAGGTAGTGTTTTTTCTTAATAACTATGGATACTGTATCCTCATATAAATCACAAATCAAGCTAGCTATATGTTACCAAATATATATTGTAGTGAGAAAGGTAGAGTTTCACACCACTCTGTCTCTTCAGGCTTCTGAAAGGCACTTTGAACTAAATGAAGCTCTGTCAATGTGTTTCACATGATTAAAAGGATGAGCACAGTCATTAACAAAACTGACTAATGGACTAAGGGTTCTAAAACTCCCCAACGCCATCATGATGAAATGGCAGCATTTTCTTATTAATTTTCTTGCATAGATCTTAGCTGGAAAACCAGGAATCTGCTATTACTTTGGAACTTCTGGGGCTTCGTATGTGTTGTGGGTGCAGAGTGATACTGCTTATCCTATGACTATCACTCTTTCCTTTGGCATTCTAGTTACATATATATAATATATACATATATCTGTTTCATCTTTCACAAGTTAAAACATAAATTTGAATAATAAACAGAGAGTGAAGATGTATAAATATGTGCCCATATCTACCTAGATACAGTCTTTGTCTTTGACCAAAAAAAGGATATTGCCATTTATCTCAAATATAAATTGCCAATTACTTAAGGTTCTGTAGAATGTAAGTTCAGTTTCTTATGCAGACACTGTTTCTAAAGTTAACCCATGTTGCTGGGTTGAATATTAGATTTTGAAAGTAATAAGTAAGCATCAAATACTTAATTAAATAAAGATATATACCTCCATACTCCAGAAGAAATAACTGTTCTGATGTCATATTTTGATTCTACTTATATGAGAGAGAATGATTTATCAAACAGGAGCTACATTAAATAAGGGAAATGTCTACTCAAACATTATGCGTTTATTAACTCTGAAGTGAAAATTTATATTTTTAGTAGCAAAGACTGCAAAGTGTTTTCCCTTATACTTAATCCATCTTCCTACTATGTAAATTCAGAAGTAAATTATCACAGATTTATTGATCATAGCCTTCAGAGTCTTTGGGCTTATTTACCTTGTGGCTATGATTGCATCCCCACCACATTAAGAGTTAGAGTCTCCTGTAATTTACTCACAACCTGTGTTTCCATCAGGTGAGTTTTTAAATAGAGATTAAAATACCTGTTTCTTTGCCTTCATTGATAAACTAGTAGTAGGTCCTAACAGAAGAGTTCCAGCATACCATGTTTGTAATAGTTTGCAGCAGCAATAGTGTCCAGCAGGACCAGGGCAGTAATCACCAGCACTGATGAGGCTGCAACTCAAATCCTGCAACCCAGTTCTGTGTCCCTCACTGCAAGAAGGACATTGAGGTCTGAAGCATGTCCAGAGAAGGATCAGGAAGCTGGGGAAAGGTCTGGAACACAAGTCTGAGGAGCAGCTGAGGGAACAAGGGTAGTTTAGCCTGGAGGAAAGAAGGCACATGGGAGTGTGTGTATTTGTGTGCGTGTGTGTGTGTGTGTGTGTGTGTGTGAACAGCACAATGACACCACCTTATCTCTACAATTACTAGAAAGGAGGTCTTAGTGAGGTAGTTGTTGGTCTGGTCTCCCAGTTAACAAGTGACAGAACCAGAGGAAATTGCCTTAATTTGCATCAGGAGAAGTTTAAATTGAATAATAGGAAAAAATTTCCACTGAAAGTGTGGTGAGGTATTGGAACCGTCTGCTCAGGGCAGTGATGGTATTACCATCCTGGGAAGCATTCCAAAGGTGTTTGGTTGTGGCACTTGGAGACACAGTTTACTGGTTAACATGGTGGTGCTGGGTTAACAGTTGCAATAGATAATCATAGAAGCCTTTTCCAATCTTAACAATTCTATGATGTTATGAACAAGGTGTACTTCCATTGATTCCATTATCCAGAGAACTTGGCAATTACAAGACAAGAAATGTACAAATGAAAAAAAGATTTTATTGGGCTATTTCAACACTCAGTCTTGGGGGATAAGTATTCTAGCCTTTATCATCTCTATATTGTCTTTATTTCAAATTATTCCTCTGCTGTGGATTGGGAGAACGTCTAAATCAAATTGCCTAGATGACATATGAATATGTTTTCAGAAATCCAATTATGTGGTGATTCGGTGTCACGACTGATGCATGGAGAGGCTGACCTAGAACAGAGGCTAGCCAGAGATAAAGAAATAAAGTAGGTATTTATTTTAAGGCCTTACAAGAATACACCTTGGGCAGTACAAGAGCCTGGGGCTCTGCCCTAGGTGGGCCTAAGATGGATGGCAGGTCACGAGTTGTCACACTTTTATAAGTTTTGGTCTATTTATATGCTGGGGTTAATTGTCCAATTACAGCTCAGGTTATGAAGTCCCATCGTCCCAGACTGTTCTCTTCAGTTCATTGTTGTTTATACTTTTTGGGCGTGAAGCTGCAATGGTGTCCTTGGATAAGGCTGGATAAGGATTTTTTTGTCTGACTGAACTGTGAAAAGAACTTGCTAACACTTTATCTGAAGTTCAGAGTTACACACTAATGCAGTACAGCATCTGAAAAATATGAAAGCTAAAACTTAAGATATCACTATTAGCAGAATAATCTGCAAATGGGATACCAGTCTATGAGTTTGCTAGTGGCAAATACAAGTATCCAATGATTTTGGTAATCTGGACTGGAATCAACACCCAAAAGAGGTGTTCAGAAATTATAGCAATATCATAAAGTATTAGTTGATTGTCTCCTAAATTAAGTTAAAAATGCAATGTAAACTTTTGTACGTGAGAAATAATTTGTTTCTTACCAAGAAATTATTTTCATCATTCATTAAAATTTACTGTAATGACATAATCCACTAAAAATTAGAAGCCACTAAAAAAGAGATAAAAATATCCTTAAAATAGATTAAAATTTTAAAATAAAATTTAAAACCCAAGCAAACAAAAACTCAAAACCTTTTTATATATTATCTAACTTGGAATGTGGAAGAAGTCGATAGCAACTAAGTTTCAATTATCATTTTTCTTATTCCCCTAATAAAATTAGAAAAATTCCTAAAGTGTCAATGCAGGTAATCTGTCCATCTGCAGAAGTAGATAAATAGTAACAACATCAAAAATTTCACTATCTCAGTCACAAAATTAACAGACATGATTTGCAAAATAAGCATTCCTCTGTTTAGTATACCTGAGATACATTATTAGATCATATTGATAAATCATGTTTAATAAGCTATTTGAGAACACAAAACTAGTGAATGGAAGTGGTGCGTCTAATTTATACAAGACTGGAGCAATTCCATGAAAATTTGGAGAATTAAGTCAAAAATCCGACCTCTTCTGCAATAACTATAGTATACAATTTCTAAATTTCAGGAAGATGAAGCAGTCCCATGACTTTTGACTAATCTGGGACAGACATTTCTCCCAAGGATTTCCATTTTGCATGCAGTAATTAAATATACATAGATCCAGAGTGGGATCCCAGATGGAGAGAAGAATCCCAAGGAATATAGGTCTGTTTTATTCAAAATGGAGTGGAATCCTCAGATATTTCAGAAAATAACATATTTTTACAGTGCTCTATTCCTAGTGTTTCTTCAGACATTGTTAGGTTGTCTGCTTGCAAGGTTGTTGGAGCTATGATACAAGGATGTGATCATATTTTTAGTATATTTTTTTAGGGAAAATAGAATAACTTTTTTTCATACTTACTTCCAGATGATGAATCAAAGAAGCTGTTGGAAAAAAATGGAAAATCATATGGTCTACTAAAGGAGAACTTAATATCTATGTTCAGAAGAGCAGTCTAAAAATTAATGTCCAAACAAACAAAGGCCTGTTGTTCCACAGGTAAACATGTCCAGAAGCACAGGTGTTAATCATGTAAACAGCTACAGCTGATGAGAGAAACAGAATCATTTCACCCAGTTTTTGAGTTCTACAGAGTACATGTCAACATTCAAACTAGTTATTTTCTCAAACCATGCATTGAAAACCCTTATTTATTTGCATTGACTCGTTTATGTGAGATGTCTGAAGCCTACACGTAAAATGGTAAGCAATTTGAATTTTATGTTCAGGTTCTCTATTTCTATATCTTTTGAAAGATTCAATTTGCTAGACATTGTAAAAGAACACCTCACACAGAGCATTTGTCAAAACAAAATTAGAGAAGATGGTGTTCCTGTGACGACCCACACCTCTACTGCTTCTAACATAATTGTCTAGTAATTTGAGCTTTCTGTCAGGAATTGATCTAGAGAAAATCAAGCAAAATGAAACATGACTTGACAGCCTACTGCTTCAGTCACTCTACTGATTGCAGAATCTCTCTCCTTTCACTGTGTTCTGTTTTATTCTAAAAAGGGGATGGGGGCTATTTTGTTTTTAATTTGAAGACTTGAAGGAAGAGGCAGTGTTTCCTCTTTCCTTAGTTTTTGTGGGTGAATATGAATGAAAACTCCTGGGTTTTATCAGTTTCTTCCCACCTGCACATGGAAGCTCTCTGACATGATGATTTTCAGAGTAAGCATTCTGAGTAGTCTCCACTCTACCCCCATTCTCACTCTGTACACCACTTTCTTTTGCAGACTGCTGCCCAAAGAAGTAGTTTGGCCTTGCTGTAGTAGAGAATAACTCCTGGGCATTTCAGAGGAGTGAGCTCCCAGACCTGGGATTCTAAAACTTCATAAGTGCACAGCACTGGAAATTCAACCAAATGTGGGTACTGCTTTTGGCTAGGGTAGACTTAACTTTCCTCACAGTGGCTGATATGGGGCTGTGTTTTGGATTTGTGTTGAATACGATGATAATATAACAATGTTTTTGTCATTGTTGAGCAGGGCTTATACAGAACCAAGGCTTTGTCTGCTTTTTTATAGTGCTATGCTGGCAAGGAAGCTGAGGGTGTGCAGGAGGTTGGGAGGGGACACAGCCAGGACAAATGACCCAAACTTGTCCCAAACACACAAAGGGGTATTCCAGACCATATGGCATCATGCTCAATATATGAAGAAAGGGAAGAAGGAGAAAAGGGCAGGGTGCACACTTAGAGTTATGGTGTTTGTCTTCCCAAGCCAATGGTACGTGTGACAGAGCCCTGCTCTTCCAGAGATGGCCTGCCCATGGGAAGCACTAAATTAATTCCTTCCTTTGTTTTCTTTGTGTGCAGCTTTTGCTTTCCCTATTAAACTGTCTTTATCTCAACCCATGAGTTTTCTGGCTTTTACCGTTTCTACTGTCTCCCTAGTTCCTCTGATGAGGGGAATGGGTGAGTGGTTGTATGGGGCTTGGTGGCTGGCCAGGTTTAAACCACAACAGTGTAGGAGGATTAAGAAGCTCTCTCAAAAAAAAAAAAAAAAAAAAAAAAAGTGTCTAAAAGAACAGATACAAAAACTCTGACTAAGCATTGTCAGTAATGACCTCAGACAGTCAATAGTACTACATTCAGATTCTACCTGTAATGAAACACTTCCTGGGTTCCTCGCTTATTCTATGCATTTGGAGGTCATAATAATTTAATTATAAAAAGTATAATTTGATGACTACTGTGCGACTTTTGTGACATGAGGTTATAAGTCAAAACAAAGACATATCAGAAAGAGATATATCCTCTAACTCATGGCCATAGAGTGATATAAATTATCAGCCTCTTTTCAAATGATACAAAACATACTCAGCACTTGGAAAACATAGTTTATACTTAAACACCTAACAAACTTATTAATTCATTGTAGAAGTAGAGCCTATAAATGTGCTGGACCATATCATCATGGAAAATGAATTAGATCATTAAAATAATGTTGAGAATATTCTAAAGTTACAGTCAGTCAACCAAGACAGTTTTAAAGGGGAAAGAATTGAAATATCATAGGCTATCACTAACTTGTTTCCTTATTACAGTGTAAGGTTGCAAAAACACATCACAGGAACATTTCTATCGATGTAAAAAATGTCAATGTGGGCTGAGAAAAAATAAGATTGTCTCCAATGTTCTGTGCTAGCAAGTTTTATTTGCTGACAGTATATTACATGTGACGCATATCCCAAATTTAATTTATTTCCGAAGAGGAGGAGAAGAGCTAAAAAAATACCAACTCTATTCATGAGATTATACATACAGAAGTGGCATTTTGCAGTACTTCTATTTTATATAGAGTAGGATGACATTACATATTTGTTATGTAAAGTGCCTAAACTGATCCAAGAACAGACACAGTATTTCAGGGCTTTTGCAACAACTGAGTATTCACCAAAATACCAATCTATCTGTAATACATATGAATTTTTACAATGTTTATTTTCTCTCTAGTGTTGTAGTATGACTCAGCAATTAGTTCTTAGCTTACAAATAAGCTAATTATGAGTCATAGCTTTCATAAGTGCTTGTAAGCAAAACAGAGAAGAGAAAAGAAGAGGTGGAATAAAAGGAAGGAGGAAGGGAAGGGAAGGGAAGGGAAGGGAAGGGAAGGGAAGGG
>VXBS01000722.1:626321-696111 GCA_013400255.1 Sitta europaea | reverse complement strand
AAAAAAAAAAAAAAAAGGAGGGGGGGGGGGGGGTAATGTGGGAATGTCATCTCTGTTTCTCTGAGCAGTAATGTAGCCTGACAACAATTTATTAACAAAGCCTTATTGAGACAGCATGAAAGATGAGCAGCAATGCAACCAATATGGAAATTCATCCAATTGCTGATAACAAATACAAGATCATAACTGATGCAGTAGCTTTGGTCCACTGTCAGGAACACCAGATGTTCAGGTCATCTGACAGCAATAGTCAATCATGCAAATCACTTTTGAATGCAGGTAACAGTCATGCCGACCCTTGGTTCACCAGTGGTATGAGAAACTCACGTGCTACACTTGGACAGCAGCCTGCCTGTGCTGCCAATGTTGGTCAGGGGCAGGGTGTCAGTTTGCCAATACCTAAGTCAATAATTAAATATCTCTGCTAATTACTGATAAATGAAGTTAAATTTTCACAGTCAAATCTGTTTTGCCCAAAATATTTCTTGACAAGTCATATCTGTGTCTTTATTTAAATCCATAAGTTTCTCGATCTTGCTCTTTCAGGTTTTTTTTATCCTTTGCTCCATTGGGACAGAGAGACAGAAGCCAGTGCCTGTGTGGGTGCTTGGATGTTAGCTGGGATCAACTTACACAGAGGTTTATTAATAGTATTTGCTATCAGACATTCAGTTCATTAGTTCTTAGAACTGTTGAGACAGATTTGATCAGGATCAGGGCTATGAAGACAGTGAAGACCCTAGAAGAGAAGTCGTATGAGTTGTGGCTGAGTTCAGTTGGTCTGTTCAGCCTGAAGAAGAGGGGACTGAGGGGAGGCCTCACTGCAGTCCACAGCTTTCTCAAAAGGGGAAGTGGAGAGGCAGACACTGATCTCTTCTCTGTGGTGACCGTGAGAATACCCAAGGGAATGGATTTAAGAAAATTTTAGGAAAAAAGCTGAAAAATGACCAATAGTGGCCTAAGTGAAATATTGATAAAATGCTCGCTGGAAAGAGATATGAAATCAAACACTTAATTTTCATGAAACAAAAATGAATTGACATGGAACTATGCAGAAGTTATTGAAAAGGTACGTCATATAACATGCATGATGACAGTCAATTTTATGGTTTTTATTTGTTAATTTGTTTTTATTTTTATTTCTCAAATGAATAGGAACTTCACACCAAATATAAATATTTGAATATGGTCTGGGTACATAAGCACACACTATTTCTTTCACATTAGAAAAAACACATAGACAAATGTGTTAAAGCTCAACTTGGCAAAGAGATAGGTTAGGGAACGTGCAAATAATGTTTACTGGAGGGATGAGATATTTTTTAAAAACAGATGTTAAGTGTATCAAAAAAGTAGTTTGGGACTCTCTTCAGCACAATCCCAACAGCATGATTTTGTTGACTTACAGTGTATTGTCAGGATTACACAAATATTTCTGTAATTTATTTTCCCTCTTTGCATATTCCCTCTATGCTCATTAATTGCCCTAGGAAGGAAGAGTAATAGAGACTTCACTTGTTTTCAAGAGCACACATGTTTAGACAGATGCTGAACTTTGAAAGGAAAGTAAAATGCCTTCCAGTGAAAATTCTGATAGATCTTAAAGACTGAAGGAATAACTTTGGTCTTCCACAGAGAACATTCTCCTCCTCTTTGTTGAAAACTGAAACAAGATTTAATGATGCATGAAGTTTTATCCAACAGGGCAGCTGCTATGATTGGCATCCAGGAAAGAGAAACTCGATTTATTACACTAGAATGTCTAAATTTAATTTTTATGTGAACTGTGAATTTGGTTTTAGGTCCTGATTTTTTAAGAAGTCTAATATCTCACTGAGGCACATGTGATTCCCATGTGAAGTCGCACTGGCTTTGGCAAGGAAGGTATTAATTTCTTCAAAGAAGCCTGTTTGATGCTACATTTTTGATCAGAACAATGTTGATAACACACCAACAATTTAGCTATTTCTCAGCAATGCTTACCAATCACTATTTTTTTTTGTTTCTTGCTCTGGCCCCATTGAGTAAGTTGGAAGAGAACAAATCTAGGAGGCAAGAGAACTGATGTAGATGATCAAAATTGATCAAAAAGTCAATGTTGTGTCATGCCTTTCAATAAAACTGGAGGACAGAGCTAGCCAGGGATTGTCATTACTCAAGGAGCAGCTGGACATCGGTTTGACTAATGAACAATTGCTTTTGCATCACTTGTTTTAATTTGCTTTGTTTTATAGGGGATTTGTTGTTTTGCTTTGCTTTTTTTAATAAACCATCTGTATGTCGACCCATGAGTTTTCTCACTTCTGCTTCTCCAATTCTGTTCCACATCTAACTGGGGGGCAGGAGCGAGTGTCTGTGTGGGTCATAGAAGCCTAATGCGCTTAACCCACTAAACAGATGAACACTGAAACTGATTTTGAAACTATGAAATACGGTAAAATAAGAAGAGCTTGAACTTTTGGCCCAGTCTCAGAGATCTGACATCACTGTCATAAGCAAAACCTGGTGCATTGAGTTCTGTGATGTGAGTGCCACACTGGATGGTTGGAGGCTCTTCAGGAAGGATAGGCAGGGCAGGCAAGGCAGGGGGGTGGTGTTGTATGTAATGGAGGAGTTGGAATTTATGGAGCTCACAGTTGGCAATGGCACAGTTGAGAGCTTCTGGGAAAGGATTAAGGTATAAACAAATAATGAAATGTCACTGTGGAAGTCAGCTAAGCACTACCTAGCCAGGATAATCACACTGATGAATTATACTTTGAGGAACTAAGAGACACCTCCTAAAGAAATGCCTTTATTGTTACTGGGGGCTTCAACTTGCTGGATATTAGCTAGAAACACCACACAGCTGGCACAAACAGGAAGATTAGTGAAACTCATGGATGATAACTTCATGATACAGGTACTAAGGCAGCTGACTAGGAAAGATGCCCTTGTTATTTTGGTTTTTAATAGGAAAGGTTGCATGAGTGAAGTGGTTATTGATGGCCATCCTGGCCACAACAACCACAAAGCAGTTGAGTTTAAAATCTCTGCTGACAGGATGAAAAGAAATATCAACACTTCAACCCTGGGCATGAGGAGAGGAGCAGACTTTAGGCTGCTTGGGGAACTATTGACTAAGGTGCACTTCAGAAGGTGTTTGTGTCCACCAGAGCTGGTCACTTGTTAAACACCACCTTCTAAAAGCACAGGAACAGGCAATTTCAAAATGTTGTAAGTCAAGCAGACAAGGAAGAAAGTCAGCTTGGCTCAGCAAGGATCTCCTTCTGGAAACAAGGTAAGAAAAGAAGGTGTATGTCCAACAGAAGCAAGGTCAGTTGACATAGGAGGACTGCAGAGATGCCTCGGTAGAGAGAAAATTTATCTGGCCAAAGCTCATCTGGAGCTCAAGCTGGATAGTACTATGGAAGAAAATTTTTTTAGAAGTCTTTTAAAATATATTAATAGCAAAAAGTAGTGCAAAAATGACATCATCATCTCATGAACAGGGAAAGAGACAAGGCATAGATGTTTCATGCTTCTTTTGCCTCTGTCTTTAACACTAACAATGGGATAAAGTGGGTCTCGGTGCTCTGAGCTGGAGGACCATGACTGCAAGAATGATCAGCTTGCATTTGACCTTGAACTTGTGCAGATGCTGCTACCCCAGGTGGATCCCTACAAGTCTATGGGGGCCAATAAAATTCAAAAATATTAAAAGAGCTGGATAATATTGTAACAAGACATTTCCCTATGATTAATGAACAGTTGTGGGAATCTGGGAAGGTCCCAGATGACTGGAAGCTGTCTGATATCCAGATGTTCAAGAAGGGCAAAAAAGATGACCCTGGAAACTATGGACCTGTCAATCTCAATTCAGTGGTTGTTAAAATTATGGAGAAGATGATTTACAAAGGTATTGAAAAACAAGTGAAGAACAATGCAGTCATTGGTTACAGTCAGCATGACTTCATGATGGAAGTCCTGCTTGTCAAACATAATTTCTTTTTTGACAAGGTAACTCACTAATTGACTAAGGGAAACTAGTTGATGCAATCTTTTATGATTTCAGATACTGTCCCTCCCTCACAACATCCTTCTAGATTGAGCTTGCATGACTAAGCTTTGTTAGAAGGGAGGCTTCTGTGAGAAGCTGCTAGAAGCTTCCTCCATGTCGAGCAGAGCCAATACCAGATGGTTCCAAGACAGATGTGCTGCTGGCCAAGGGCAAGTTGACTACAAAAGGTGGTAATGTCTCTGTGATAACATATTTAAGAAGAAAAATTACTGCACATATGTAATTGCAGTCAGAGAAGTGAAGGTAGAACATATGAGAGGAACAGCCCTGCAGACACCAAGGCCAGTGGAGAAGGGGGGAATGAAGTGCTCCAGGCACTGGAGCTGACCTTCCCCTGCAGCCCATGGTAAAGACCATGATGAGGCATCTGTGCCCCTGCAGCCCCTGGAGGACCACAGGGATGCAGAGATCCACCCACACCCAATGGAGGGGACCCATGCTGGATCTGGCGTATACCTGAGAGGAAGCTGTGAACCCATGGGAGACCTGTGCTGGAACAAACTCCTGGCAGGGACCTGCAGACCTGTGGAGAGAGGAGCCCAAACTGAAACAGTATTCTTGGTAGGACTTGCAGACCTGTAGGGGACCTATCCTGGAACAGCCTGTCCTTGAGGGACTGAGCCCTATTCAGGAGACCCACGTTGAGCAGTTTGTGGGGAACTGTGGTCAGTGGGATGGACTCACAATGGAGAAATTAAACTGTCTTCCATGAGACAGACCCCACGTTATAAGTGGAAATAGACTACAGTACTTGAGCAATGGCAGGAGCAACCTGTGGCGAACTGAGGGTAACCCCCGTTACTCGTCTTACTGAACAACCGGGGTGGAGGAAGTACACCTGGGAAGTGATACTAAGGATTTGCTGGGTGCCTGGCACCCAGACACGGTTTATCCTCTACAGTCTTTTGGGTGTCAAAACCCAGACACATATGCAATTTTTTTGCTTTTCCTTTAGCAAACTGCCCTGTCTAAGCCTATGAGTTGTTTTTAATCTTATTTCCTCACTCCTGTCCATCTGGGAAACAGACTGGTAGAGTGGCTGGGTGGGTACCTGTTGTCTAACCAAGGTCAACTCACCACCCTCCTTAGGGAAGGTGTCACAGCATCATCCTACCGGAGTTCAAGAAGTGTTTGGACAATGTTCTCAGGCTCATGGTGGGATTTTTGCATTTTTCCTGTGCAGAGCTAGGAGCTAGATTTGATGATCTTCTTGGGTCCCTTCCAATTCAGGATATTGAGTGATCCTATGAAAACATTCTGCTAAAAATGCAAATAATTTTCTAGCATGAATGTGAAGTTGTATGCAACATTTCACTATTGAATCATATTGATGGAAAGCCATCTGGTGAAAATTACATAAAATTACATAAAATCATAAGATATGATTTTTGAAGACTGAATTTTAGAATAAAAAAAGTTCTGTTTTACTTTTGCCTCATAAATTCTGTGAACCTCATCTCACAGAAAATAATTAAAAACAGTTTAAATTTTGTTTTTTTTTATAGTTAATTCATAATTAATTCTCAAAAGCTCAGTTTTATGTTAATTATGCATTTACAGAATTAGAAAAAAATCTTGTTGGTTCTGGATTGTAAAATACAATCTATACTTCATTATACAGGATAATAAATCAAATAAACAAACTATTATCCCTTTCCTAATTTGAAATATCCTATTGTCAAAAAGACTGTCATAAAATATTACCAAAAGATCAAAGCAATTTGGACAAGGTATAGGAAGTGTAAAGTGGAGGTTAATAGAGGTTAACATTCCCCAATTTGGACCATTATCTCAATTGCTGAGTTTGAACCATTTATTCCTAGTTAATGAATAAACAACACCTTCTAATCCCAAGGGCTCAGGAAGAAAATCATCCATGCATGTTAGGTTTATCAAAGTGGACAAAAGTACACAGATAGATGGCATGTAAGTATTAGTCCAATGGTATATGCAAAGCCATTTCTGTCTCACAAATGCAAAAGAAAGACAACTGTCTTTTTTTTATCAATAGCTAAGAATTCTTCTTCCCTTTTGTGAAGGTTACGCCATTTTAACACATATGCTTGATCTGTAACTGAAAATTATTTCCCACTCCTTATAATTTCTAAATAAATATGCTTCTTAGATTCACTGGGAGAAGAGGGCAATAAGGCCTGCTTTTTAATAGCTAAGATAGGAAAATATTGAGTAAAACAGAGAGATAAGACAGGAAAATTGTAGTTGTTATCTTTCAGTAATCTCAACTGATAACTAATTTTATCTGACCATTATTCACTCTTAAAATAAAAAAAAAATGTTTAACTTTTCAGTCCATTTTGATTTTTTCATTCTATTGGGAACTTATAAATGTTATGGTAGGCTTTATGGAAATGTATTCAGAAGATGTTCACAAAAACAATTCTGGAAAAAGTTTTATGCAATTTTCTTTTAAAAATCCATTTCCCTGTCATGGAGGATTTATAACTCAGCTGCTATAAATGCTACAATGATTCTGATTTTAAATAATTTCAATTATTTTTCCTGGTTTTTACATCAGGATAGTCATATTTTTCATCATCTTTCAGCTTAAATATATGATTATTTACATTTATAAATTCATAAATAAGCTCTTGTTTAAATGAGTGCAGGTTCTGTGTTGTTTATAGAAATACATCTCTTGAAACTGTTAATTCTTATTTCATTCAGAAGCAAAGGAGAAAATAGCTGCTGACCTTACAAGTTCCCCTGCACTACATTTGCCAATAGAATCATAGAATGTCCTGATCTATAAGGGGCCTTGAAGCTCATCTCATTCCAACCTTATGACATGAGCAGGGATACCTTCCACTAGACCAGGTTGCTCAAAGTCTTATCCAACCTGGCCTCGAACACTTCCTGGAATGGAGCATCCACAGATTCTCTGGGCAACATGTTCCAGTGCTTCAACCCTCTCAAAGTAAATTTCATCCTAATATCTAATTTTAACTTACTGTCTTTCAATTTAAACCATTCCTCCTTGTCCTGTCCCTAAAAACTCATAAAAAGTTTCTCTCCATCTTTCTCACAGGGTCCCTTCAGGTACTTGAAGGCTACAGTCAGATCACCTCAGAACCTTCTCCAAGATGAACAATCCCAATTCCCTCATCCTTTCCCTATAGATGAGATGTTCCATCATTCTAATCACCTTAATGGCCCTCCTATGGACTTGATCCAATAGATCAATGTCTTTCCTGAGGACACCAGATCTGGATGCATCTCTCCAGGTGAGGTTTCATCAGAGCAGAGTAGAGGGGCAGAATCCCCTGTCGACCTGCTGTCCATGCTGCTTTTGCTGCAGCCCAGAATACCATTTGCTTTCTGGTCTGCAAGCACACACTACTATACTCAATGGTCTGCTTAAAGAGTCAGATTTACCCACCACTTACCATGTTCCCTCTCTTAACTCTGGTTGGGTTCTTTTTTTTCTGTTTAATTGATGCCTTTTTTGGTTTAATTAAAGTTTTTTTTCTGTTTCACTGATGCTTGGTCGTACAGGACACTATCACCAGGATGCACACATTCTGACCTAGTAAATCTGACTGACGGTCACCACTAGAGAAATTAACTTGTGTCCTGTCTTCTGAGGTGGTTATCTGAATGAAAGCAGACAATTATTTAAGACTTACAGAAACTAAGTTTGCTAACAGAAATTAATCCTTTAAAACTTAAAACAGTCATAACAGCAAATAATATGAAACATAGTCTGAGCAATACAGGTTTTAAAAATACTTTTCTTTCATGTGAATGGAATAATGGCAGCCCTATTTTGTTGTCTGTAATTATTAGATAATGTTTATATTAATTATAAAGGCCTGTCATATGTAAAGAGCTTTGATGCCTTTATGAAGAATTTGAATAATTGATTTTGTATTTTTTACCTTATGTATATGCATATGTGTGTGCCTATATATATATATATAGCTTTTGAGAAAACTCAGTGTTTAAAACTTCCTATATGCATTCTATTTTTTCATGTGACATTGAAACTTTAATCTGCTCCAGAGTAAAACTCAAAAACTTTTCTTTTACCCTCAGTGTTCTACTGCAGTATTTATATTCTGTGATGCCTTTAAGAAATCAAATTACTGCTTTAGGCAACAGTCAGAAAATCCTGATACACATGCCATTTTCATTTTTATAAATTTACTTCATATTTTCAATCTACTTTCTCTTCCCTGCATTTCTAAAAGTAAGTTGGCTTTTATTATCACCATGTTGTATTTCAGAATTCTTGCCTTGAAGGAAATAATCCCTTCACGTTCTCCTATGAGTCAGTAACCAAGCTCAAATTAGAATTTGTCATTCTGAGCTCCACACTCTAAACAATGCCGTCTTGTTATTTCTTTGACGAGTATTATGAAAAGATGAAATGAGGCATAATATTTGAGATTTTCCATAATTTTCAGTCTGTTGTTGATCTGATCCACTGCCTGAATTTTATTCTGTCAAGTTCAGAACACTGTTTTCATGTGGGTATTTTTATACCGTTCTTTCCATTTCTTCCTGAAACAGTCTGTTATATTTTTATTTGAAATGTTGACAGCATCAGCTATTTCTTCACATTATCAGAACACCTTTCCTTTATATCTTAACCAAGACAGACATATTTAAAGATTTTTTTTTCTGCAAGTGAGCATTGGGAAATCTTTAATCAACTTTGTTGTCCTTCTTTGCATCCTAATCAATTTCCTGATCATTAAGTGAAACTGAGTATGCACCACTGCACACAGTAATCAGTTGGCAGAAGGAATGAAACTAAGAGGACAGATCTTAAATGACGATGTGGTTTTGTAATACATAGTCGGAATGGGTAATGTTATGCATCTCAGAGAAGACATGAGACCAATGAAAAGCTGAATTCATTGACTTCCATGTCAAAATATTCACTTGGTTCTGAAGGGCCAAAATTAATCTGATACATCACCTTGAAAAGATATCCAGAATGCATGGATCTGTTCTATCAGGTTACTACGTGTCATGGTTTAGGAATGATATTCCCCAAATTAGTGTTCCCACTTAACGATTCCAAACTAGAAGCTGCTCTCACTCTTCCCTCTCATTCCTACTGCAGTGGAATGGAGAGGAGAATTGGGAGCTCAATATGTAAAGATCATGGGTTGAGATAAGAAAAATTTACTGGAAACAGAAAATAAATAATAATATTGTAAGGGCTCTACTTCCTCTTCATCACTCACTAAGTGAATTGATTTGATCTTGAATTCCTCTTTTGTCTAAGGGGACTTGCTAATAGAATGGATTGTTCTTCTGGTTCAGCTGTAGCTTCAGTGGTCACAGTCACTATAGCAGATATATATTGGCTTTCCTCCAACTCCTCCTGAACCTGCTGTCTAGTGATAAGCAGTGTCTGGTAAACAGTAGCTGAGGTGCAGCTCATTGCATAACCTCACGCCTCTAGAATTGCGAGAGTGTTATTCTTTCAAATATTTTGCCACGTTGTCAGGGTCCTGAGTTGTTCAGGGGTGAACTTTTAAATCATTGGAGCAGAATAGTCCTTCAAGAGCCGGACAATTTTCTCCCATATTCCATGTCACTTCTGACTATCCAACCTCGGATCATATGTCTTAAAGACCGTCTTAAAATACCTCTTTTGTAAAAGTAAACGTGGTGTGGACTGCACTGAGGATCCCTGGAAGACCTAGCAACAAGCATATGCTTTCCTTACCATCCAAGGGAAACTAAAAATTCTCAAAAGCTGAAAGGAGGCAAAAGGGGTGAAATTACAGGGAAAATCATCCTTCCCTGTGTTCCTCACCAACTGGGTATGATTGCTAATGGACTTTTAGAGATAGAACCTGAGGTAAGGATAGGAGAGCAGCTCTGAATACATGCCCCAAATGACCCCCATTTCCCTTGATGTTATTATGTCATAAGCTGGTATCACATAGTACAGTAACAAAGCAATTTTGATCCCTCTCCCTGCTCTGAAAAATATCATCATGAGTAGCATGTGTTGCATATACAGCAATACAGGCAGTTAGCTATCATGCACACGTGAACAAACCCAGCAACTTTGTGACCCATGGTTCATGGTTACTAATGGTTCATGGTTACAAAACCAGCAAATGCTTAGATGGCATTTCTTTCCAACCAGCTCTGGGCAGATCTGTTGTCACCCCAACACTTCGTGCCTGACATTGGGTGCCAAACAAAGCTGTTTATTAGGAACAGTAGTTTCTTATTTCTTGTTCCCACTAAATTACTCTAAACCACGTGCTCCTTCCTCACCTCTTCTTCCCTCTCCCTATGAGACAGAACAGAGAGGACAACTGGAAGCACAAAAGGGGTTCATCATGGGTTGAGACAAGAACAGTTTATTGAAAACAGCTAATAAGTAAGACAGCAATCAGTAACAGCAAAGTCCTAATGACAGAGAATATAAGAAAAAAGTTGGACTATTCACATGTTTGCTCACCCCTCCTGGACAAATCCTGAAAATTCATAACTACTTCCTCCCCATACTAGCCAGATGCCTCCTCTGTCCCCAGCAAATGAGGGGAGGTTATGTAGAATAACCTTTGGGTCCTAGTCTTGCCCACTCCTGGTTACTCCAGAAATCAACACTGTCCTGACCCAAACCAGGACACCATGTATACCTTGCTGAACATAAGACACAATAAAAGAAATGTGAGCAGTAATAAATTAAGCACACACAGAGAAAGAGAGATTCATGCTATTTGCATCCCTCCCAAGGGGAATTCATGTATGCTTTTAGTTCTTCGTATCTCATATTTGATTTTCCAATCATTGTTCTTGTGCATTCAGGAAAATGAACTTCCTATCTGTAGTTCTTTCTGCTTCTTAATATTTGATTGTGTCCTACCTGCACTATGATCACAAATTGAGTCCAACCATCAACTTAGCACTGCTAAGTCCACCTCTAAAGTATATCCCCAAGTGTAACATCCATGAGATTTTTGTACACTTCTGGGGTGGTGATTCCACCACTTCCCTGGGAAGCCTATTCCAATGCCTGACCAACCTTGCAGTGATGAAATTTTTCTTTCCCGACACAATTTGAACATATTTTGTTAGGTCCTGTCACTTGTTGTCTGAGAGAAGAGACTGACCTCCAACTCACTACAACCTCCCTTCAGGTTGAGGTAGGGAGTGATAAGGTCTCTCCTGGGCTTCCTTTTCTCCAGGCTAAATTTCCATGTGATTCCCTTTCCATGACATTTTTTATGTACCTACTGATCAGAAATAGGAAACCTATTTTAATTCAATTGTTGGGGACTATTCATGATTAGGGTATGGATACTTTTATTAAATACTTTTTCAATTCAAAATTAAGCAGAATTAATTTAATACCTTATGGAAGTACTAGATTAAAACCATTATTGAGGAGATGTATGCTTCATGGCCTTAGAGGAAAATTAAGCCTGTGCCACCATTTTAAATCACACAACACTGCTGCTAGAGCAGATGAGAACAGGATGTGCCACAGTTGCTTCTGTTGCATTCCTCTTTTTTCATCTGATAAATAATTCATTTATCTGTGTAGTGTGAAACAGTTCTAACAGCACAGAACAACAGATTTCTTTCCTCAAGTTTATGGTAGCCTAAAGGTTATGGCTCTCACAAGAGTTTCTCAGCCCCTGTCAAAAGAAGATCTATGCAGCATGTGCATTCTTCCTATATCACTTTTTTTGTGGGAAAACCCTTAGGAATATAGCAGTGTTAGTCTCATTCTCTGAAAACACTTAGGGATAATCCTCATACAATACTGCTTTCCAAATCCCTTGTAATTGCCCTGGGAAAGACAAATACATGAAACACAAACACACATACACACACACACAAACAAATGGTATTATAAGGGTGTCTAAGGGTGTCATTATGCAATTTGAGAAGGAGGAAACTTTTTTTTTCCAGAATGTACAAAATTTTGTAGTCAGGCTTTTTTTTTTTTTTTTGGGGGGGGGAGGGTGTGTGTGTGTACACTGTTTCTGCAACGTTTTTAATTTGGGAACTCTTAAGAGTTTTATCAAATGAGGATGCCATAGTGAGAAAAACCAACACCTTACCATGTATTGCACCTCAATAGATAATGAATAACAGTATTGCCCACATGCTGTTTCAAAGCACAGTGTCTTAATAAACCTACCTGCACACAGGTTTTTCATCACTGAGTTTTTACTAAGGAACATAATTTGGATATTTCTAGGAGCTTCATACTAGTCTGTTAGCCAAATAAGATGTTATCTTTCTTGGTTGTGTTTATGAGAATGCATTTTCACATTAAATTGGAAACAAATGAAGCTACTGCCATTCCTCTCTGGAGTACACATACTCCTGATGCATGGATTTAACACAGGCTTAAGGGGAGAATGATTTGTGAGAGTCTCTTGTTAAAATATTGGCAACACATCACCGAGGATTTCCTCCAGCAAGGGGAACAGATTACACCTCTGTGAGCTGAATGCAAAACTACATGGGGTTTCTTTGTGTTTGTTTGCAAAAAGACACACAAACAGCAAGGAAAATACAATTAGAAATAGTCAAACTGGTTAATGACAAAAATATGGAAAAATCCCACATTCAGAGTATTTGCTTTGCAGCGAGAAAATGTCACTCAAACATAGCAAACTATTCAATTAAACTCAAAACAGGATTAATTTTCTGAATATTTATATTAGATTTAAAAGAAAGATTAAACCTTGTTGGGTAGAATCACATGCAGTTAATTACTAATGTTTATTCATGGTCTATTAAGTCACTTAAATTTAGGACCATTTCACAGGTGATCTAGGACTGTCACTTGTCCTCAAGCAGTTTCTCTCTGAGCAGAAAGGTAAGTGTGAATTTCTGTAGATATTGTCTCGTGCCTGTTTACCCCAGGTAAATATCTCAAACATCCTATTTAATAGTACCAAAATTATATATAAGTAATTGCATCTTTAATTTCTGTGTCCTGATTTTTACCTAAAATGCTAAACTGCCAATTTTAATATCTTCTCACACTATTAATAAAAATAACCAAGACTAATAGAAAGTTCAGGAGAGCTTAGGGTACATATTTCTACTTAAAAGTGCCCAATAAATTTGTGTAATGTAAATTAAAACACTAGATACCAATTTAAAATTGCCATTAACTTCCTTTAATAATCACCTTTAAGATAGCTGAAATATTTTGATTTTTATTGTCTCCAGTCTCAAAAAAATGCTTTTTGTATAGTTTGTTTTAAAGGATTATGCCCTCAGGACACTTATTTAGTCAGACATTCATAGTGAAAAAAACCACAACCTCCAGACAAGATGTTAATATTATTTATTAAAACATATGTGCATAGGTATTATTAATAAATACCCACCAGGTTATTTAAAGAACTACAGGAAAGAGACAAAATAAAATGAATATCGAAAATAATAGTACATTTGTTATACAAGTATTAAAACTAACGAAAGAGCCAGGGCTAGTGTACACTGCTGCATATTACTCATCATAGGAATAGCCATGTTCTCAGTGCCCCCACAATACTATGTATGGTATACATAGTACTAATGCAAGTGTAGATGGGCACATTGATGCAATTGTGCCTGTTCCTCAAAATTCAAGCAGGTCAGGCTATATAGTCATTCTTTGTTTCTCCTAATATTCATCTATATGAAGTCTAAACAAATGCTCTCACAGCAGGCAACAGGGGTGCCTTTCACATCATTTCTTCATACAGCAAAATCCATTCATAAATCCTGTAGTTGGTATTATGAGGCAACTGTTTAATTACAGACTTGGCTTTCAGCTATTTAGAGGTGCTTTGCCCATTTTTAGAGTTTAAAAAAAACATGCCAATGTTATAGAAAAATGACCTCTAGAGTGAATTGTTATGGAAGGAAAATATATTGAAATTTGGCTAATAAAAATCTCAAACCTTGCAGCATTTCAAATGTTAGAATACTACTTTGTTCCAAATTACTTCGTAATTGTGGATATAAAGAATTTTTGGCTTTGATGTTATGCCTTAAAATCTGTTATTGTCACCAAAAGCCCCTAAATATGAAGTTAAAAAATAATCCCCAGAAATTCGTTTTTCTGAATATGACTTTCTGATCCATGCCCTACTATCCAAAGGACGGAAAGATGTGAATATGAAAGCTGGTGGCAACAAATCTACCTAAGAAAGAGGCAAAATACCCAAAACAAACAAAAAAACCCCTATAGTTTTCCTGCTCACTAAAACTGTTGTTATTGCTAAATATGAACCCTGGAGGAGCTGTTTCATTGAGGGGATTGGAAATATAATATGGATAATTTTTACCTCTAGGTCACTGTTTCAAGTATAGCTCAGACTAATAATGAAAAAACTGTATCATATCATCTGTTGGCTCTGGAATGATTTGCACCAAATGATTTGGCAATTCAAAAGAAATCCTAATGGTCTTCAAACTCATCAACTTTGTATCAAATAAAATCTTAATTGCAAACCTTAACAGACTTGCAGTATTGTCTTAAGTTAATGTTTAATCGTATCCCCATTCATCTGTTTAAATAAAAAATAAGTTGTGCACCTTTAAAATTAGATCTGAGAGTGAAGGAGAAGTAGTGGAATGTCTGAAACCGCTGTTTTCAAAACATCAAAATAAGAGTTTTTAGTTTTCATTCACACAACCTGTGTTGTCTGCAGTGCGGACAGTGGGAGAGAGCTCTCCTTTGTTTTTTGTTAGTTTTTAACTAGCTGAAACAGAAAAGTTCTCCGAACTTGAGGTTTTTTTCTTTTTTCTTAAAACTGTTTAAATCTGCTCTGAACTAAACACAGAAAAGCACCAGGAGCTCACACTTGTAGCCTACCAGGCCTGGCCTGGGCCTGGCATTTTCCAGTGCTGAGACTGACACAGACTGAATGAGCCGAGCTGCACACCACGAAAGAAACTAAATTCATCATCTCTTTAGAGCAGCGAGAAGTTTTGTTCTTTAGTATTCATTTATTGTACTTTGCCTGTTAAATAAACACATTTTTTCCACTTTCTTCTAAAAGAATTTTTTTCTGAACCAGTTAAGAGAAAAAACGTTTAGATTTACTTCCTAGAAAAATCCCATTCAGAAGTTTCTTCCCAAAAGTTGCCTTAAACCAAGACGAATACATTAATTGGCACCTAATGTGGGGCTTAAAAAAGTTTAAAAAAGATGTACCGATTGTATTTTAGTTATACTTACTCTGTATTGAGATAAAACAGTCAATAGCCATATTACTGCTTGAATTCATAATTTCTCTTCCAGTAGAAACCTTTCTGAGTTTCTGTTCTCTAAGCTTTTTATAAGTTTTAATACCTTTCTAGTCCCTAATTTTATTTTCTTATCCAGAAATAGCTCCAGTGTTGTTCCTAACATGTAATTTTTTCTGTAGAAGAGCATAGATTAGAATAACTATTGTCCTGAAGTCAGTGATAATAATTTATAAGAAATTCATAGAAGTACTAGAGTTAATAGCAAGTATGTTTAGTTTATAAATCCTTCATCCTACCCCACGTCCCAGTTCCAGTAACATGTTTTAGGAGTTTGTTAGTAATTACACCCAGTTTGTTAGAGAAGGAGGAGGGGATGAGGCCTTTCAACTTTTCCTTTCCCTCTTCTCCTTTGAATCTGTTACATCACTTTTTGAGACGGTTCAGTTTCCCTTGAATGCCAAGGAGACCAACTTTCTAGTATTTCAGCTGGTAGGTTTCCTCTATATAGTCTACAACTTCTCTAAAATAAAAACTGAACTCTCCAGAGTAACTGATGAGACCCTGACCTAAAAGTAGACCCAAGTGTAGAAAATCCTGAGTAGTGTAAAGAATAGGAGGATATGGGCCAAACCCTGAAGGAATTTTTGAACCCTATAGCCTGGGACTTTCCACATAAACAAATTGAAAACCAAACCTAAGTAAGAAAATACTTGAAAGAAAAGTATCATGATAATACTAAAAAGAAAAAAACTAATTGCAATAAGCTGGGCCCTGACATATGCTTATCGCACACTGCTAGATACTGTAGGGCAACAGATAGAGGCAGGCGGGCAGGGAGATAAATCAACAGTTAAACCAGCTAGTGAACCTAAGCCAACAACCAAACGAGACAGTGAACCTAAGCCAGCCACTAAACCAAACAGTGAGCCTAAATCACTGGCAGTTGCTGCAGGGAGAAACCACACAACTAAAACTGATAAGCCAGTGAACAATGAAGATCCAAGGGAAGGAACCTCAAAACCAGCAACCAACAGAAAGTCAGAAGTCAAAACAGCTGGCACAGGATCAGAAACCAATACTGAGCCCTTTTCCCTGAAAGACGTTTGTGACCTAAGAAAGGATTATACTCAACAACCTAATGAATCAATAATTAGTTAGTTACCCCATCTCTAAGATGCCGCAGGTGAGGCTACAATTCTAAACAATGCTAAAGCAAAACACTTGGGATCCCTGTCCCATGAGCCAGTTATTGACCAAAAAATGATGAGGGGGGCCAACCCTCACAGTCTCTGGGAATGGGTCCTGGGAAGTAGTGGCACAAAGATATCTGTGTACAGTCAATCTCTATATACAGCAGACACAGTGGAAAACCATAAAACAAAAAATTCAAAGCTTGAAAAAGATGACAGTAACAAAGATTGTCTTCTCAGATGACCTAAACACTAGGAACCCATACTTAGTACCATGTATGTCTGTGATGTAGCGAAAACTTGTACAACTTCAGCCACAAGAATACGCTTCTGCTTTAACCATAATGAAGCGGGACGACAGGGAGGAGACCATGCTAGATATGGCAAAGAAGCTCCAAACATATATAGATAGCGTATATAACCAAATACATGGAAACATTACAACTGTAGAAACCCATCTACAGAAATTAGATGATAAAATAGAAAAAAATAGTCATAAAAATCTCAGAGAAAAGACAAGAGAGATGAAATAAAGCTTTCTCCAGATCTCAACAGTACAAATCAAAAGTTCTGGTACCAAACACAAATATTCCCTAGATAGAGAGAAGAAGTACACCCCCTAAGCTAAACTGTAATCTGTCCTGCATAGTTTTGGAAAAGACATAAGGAGATGGGATGGAAAATCTACTACTGCTCTAACTCAACTGGTGCTTGAATTGTGTGAAAGCAAAACTCAGAGAAAAAGTTCCACCAAAAAGAAAGTAACTCCAGTTACCCAAGGAAAAAAAAGAAATGAAACACCAGACTTAGAGGGGCTCTGCCTCTAACCAGGTAGAGGCTAGAGAAAACCATGTCTTTTAGATTGTGTAGATTCGTTAGCCTGACACATCAAACCCACAAAAATATGAAACCTCAATTGACACTAGTGCACAGTACATATTAATCCCATCAAGATGTGTAGGGACAGAATCTGTTTTTTCTCTAGTGTAACAAGTAGATCACAAGACTTTACTTTAGTAAAAACTGATGTGAGCTTAACTAGAAATGAGTAGAAGAAACACCTTATTATGACTAACCCAAAGACCCCATGCATTTTAGACATAGACTTCCTTCAAAATGGGTATTTCAAAGACCCAAAGAGATTCAAGTAAACATTTGAGATAACAACTGTAAAGACAGAGGGCATCAAACAATTAAACTCCTTGCCTGAACTATCAGAAAACCCATCAACAGTAAGATTCCTGAAGGAAGAAGAGCAACAAGTACCGATTATCACCTCTATAGTGCACCACCAACAGTACAGAACAACTCAAGATGCTGTGATCCCCAACCATAAGATAATCCGTGAGCTGGAAAACCAAGGAGTAGTCAACAAAACCCACTCACCCTTCAACAGCCCCATCTGGCCTGTGCACAAATCTGAAAGAGAATAGAAATTAACTGTAAACTATCATAACTTGAATAAAGTAACTCCACCATTGAGTACTACTGTGCCAGACATGTTAGAGCTCCAGTATGAGCTAAAGTCCAAAACAAAATAAAATACCGCTATTTACATTACCAATACATTTTTCTCCATTCCTTTAACAACAAAATACAAGCCTCAGTTTGCTTTCACCTAGAAAGGCGTACAGTACACCTGGAACCAACTACCCCAAGAGTAAAAACACAACCCCACCATCTGCCATAAACTGATTCAAGCTACACTGAAAAAATGCGAGGCTCCAAATCATCTACAGTACATTGATAACATCATTGTGTGGAAAAACACAGCAACAGAAGCGTTTGAGAAAAAAACGATAATCATCCAAATCCTCCTGAAAGCCAGATTTACTATCAAAAAGAATAAAATCAAAAAACCTGCTCGAGAGATCCAATTCCTAAGAACAAAATAGCGACATAAACAGCGTCAAATTCCTGCTGAAGTCATCAACAAAATCACAGCAATGTTTCCACCAACCAACAAATAGAAAATATAAACTTTCCTTGGCTTAGAAAAAACAGTACTGTTACTTAATTAGCTATGTCATTTCAATGGATGAAAAAGAGCTAAAACTTTGCATTTTAACCAACTATTTATTTGCCAGAGAATACAGCAATGATTATTCCTGATATTCAGTAAGTTTAAAACCTATTATATTGGTTTAAATTAAGATATTAAACTTCCATTTCCACCTCCATTTAAAAGAGTCAAATAGAAGTTAAATTAATTGAGTATACCTAAAGATGCACTAGTGGCTTGGTTCTTATTTGTTCCTGGTAAGAACTGGGTCTATAAGACATTTTCTTTAAAGAAAACCATCCACACCAAAATCTTTCAATGCCTTTTCAATTTAACCTTTTCTGTAATACATATTCTGTCTTGTATTTAGCAAACACTAAATTGCAGTCTTTGAACTAAATATTTCACCTCTCAAGTGCACTTCTGAACCCCCAAGCCCATCAGCCCTGCTAGAAAATTGTCTTTACTTCTCTTGGTCTGAAATAACCTTCTGTATTTTCATGCATAGTGAAACATTTGTGAGAAACGGTTTTGAAAAGGTATCATATTAGAACACCTTATAAATGGATGGTTGGCATCTGTCTCCAGAGTAATATAAATCCATTTCAAAACCTTTCATAGCCTGAATAAAACAGGCAGTTTAAACCAATTTTTTCCTCAGGTCAAGATTCACAAAAGCATTCAGGACTTTAGACATTTCTTTTCTCTGTTGAATGAGACTCAGTTTCCTCAATGGCTTTGGGAAACTGCAGTCTCCTTCTAACAACTTTTAGCTAATGACTAGCTCCGAGATTAGTTTACCTCAGTGTCCTTTTAATGACTGTGATACACCCCACTGGAACTCTTAGAGTTCAAGCATTCACTCCAAACTATTATTTTATGACAGACTGCCTTGTTTCCTAGATAGAGTGGTTATTTATCTTTATCAGAGGATTACCTGTTAGAATTTCCCTCTGGAATGTAATAGGAAAATGTCTGCTAGTTTTCACATTCTGAGAGCACTCTAGAACTCCCTGATAGTGGGGGATATTATTTCTTCCAGAAATCCCTCATCCCATACCAAATTTACTACAGGATCCAGAAAAAATTTTATCGTTGACCCCAAACCCATTCTATCTATTTTTTTCTACAGACACGATTATATCATTTCAACATTCTTCTTAATTAAAATAATATCCCATGCTTTTTTCCCTTGAATAATCTTTAAGAGACTAGAATTTGTCTTTTATATTTCATCGGCTAACACAGGGCACTTCAGAAAGCTACATTGCTACATCTCTTTGGTGATTGCCACTTTATTTTTATGTGTTCCAGCATGAGATTTTTTGGCTGAAAAAAACCTGAAATTTCCATTCCTTCTCAATCTGCTTATTAAAAAAACAGAGAAGATACAAACACACAGCAGTGATAACCACTGTTGAATGAGAGAAGTGACCTGGTTCACAAGACAAAGAAAATGTAGAAGTGTTGAATATCTTCTTTGACTAGAAAGTGTAGTATCTATTATAAAACCTAGCCTTCAGGAATGCCAGGTACCAGAAACAAGGGGAATAATCTGGAGAAAAGAAGATGAAAAGCTGGTAAATCTAATCATAACAGGGAATACTTGAGCAAACCAGACATGCATAAATCTATCATCCATGAGGGGATACACCCACAATTTATGAGGGAGCTTGCTGATGTCATTGAAAGGAAAGTAAAGGTTCTTTCTTTGTTCAGACAGGCAAGGAGGAGGACCCAGGAGCTATAGACTGGTCAGCCTCAGTCCCTCTGAAGGTTTTTAAGGATATAAACTAAATCTAAACTCTATTTTCAGGCATGTAAAGAAAGTCATCAGGAATAGTCAGCAAGGTTTCACCAAGGGGAATGAACACACACTTGACAAACTTAGTGAACTTCTATACTGAAATGACTGTCCTGACAGATGAGGGAAGAACAGTAGGTATTATCTACTCCAATTTCAGTGACATATTTCACACTGTCTCCTTTAAAATGCTTTATAGACACGCTGATGAAGCATGGGCTGTATAAGCAGACAGCAAGGCACATTGAAAACTGGAAGACAGACCCAGAGCATCATAATCACTGGCACTGTGGCAAGTTGGAGACCAGTGACTAGTGGTGTACACCTGTGGTCAGTGCTTGGTCTAGTCCTGCTGAACATCCTTAATAATCTGGATGATGGGGAAGAGTTCACTCTCATCAACTTTGCCAATGACACCAAACTGGGAGGAGTCACTGATGGTCATGCAACCATCCAGAGGGATCCCAACAGGCTGGAGAACTGGGCTGATAGGAAGTTCATGATGTTCAGCAATTAGCAGTGCAACACTTAGAAGCAGTCAACAATGTTCAGTTTAGATTAATGTGTTCCAAGATTTGAGGAAAAATAATGAAGTATTGATAAATGTAAAAGCTACTTGTCCCTCTCATTTTCTCATGATCCCATTGGAGTACCTACAGTTGGACCTCAGTCTTTGGTCATGATTTTTCTTGATGGAATGAATGCTTTTCATCTAGACACAAAAGTGTAGACCTCTTACAGCTATACTTCTCACTTCCTATAGCCTACTATTTGTTGTAACACAGATATAGTGTCTGCTTCTCAGAGTTAATCAGAGAAAGACAACTTCCCAAATAACATGGATATTGTTTGGGGCAAACCAAAAGCAAAAAGAAGTATACAGTGAAGCATTAAATATATTTTGCATATATTTAAGAATATGATTTAACATGATGCAGAATATTGACGGATTAATGCCATAATTCAGTCATTAGGTGCTTGAAAGTACTTGGCTGTCTCTGTTGATTGTTTTCTTCCTGTCTTTCTTTGTTTTCGAATACGATGAAAGTAGTACTTTTTTCCAGTCATCAGTGAAAAAATGAATTCTATTTAACCAGGAGTAGAATTTGCACCAAGACCCCTTTTCCACATAACTGAAATACCAATTTTCTTTCCAATGCTTATTCAGGAATGCAGTAACTACCATTCTCTAGAAAACATCTGTATCATACTGTTTTATTCAGTACATTCTGATGTTGTGTTTCTCAAATGTTCCATGTGTCCGGAGCATCCACCATCTGACTGGAACAGTCCATAAATATTCTAAGCATTCAGAGTATAACATCTGGCATACTCGTTATTAGCCTTTCATTCCACATTTTATTTATATTATAATTTCAGTAATGGCTTTTTAGTAGAGACATGATGCCTGTGTCAAAAGTACATCTTATTAGTATTCACAAACTATAGACTGATGAAATAATCATGTCAAAGATTTGCTGATCATAATTTCTATGATACTGAGAATTTCAACAGATATTACAATTGTCTCCATGTTCTGTATTATTAATGATAACAGCTGCAAGTCTTGCATGTTGCAGTAGTCTGAGCTGAAACTTACCATATTTTGACATATGACTACTTAACCTAAGTTCAGAATTGGTACATTTCTTCAGAAAAGTGTTAAACTACTATTAGCAGTTAGAAGAGGGAAAAATAGCTTCCTTTTAACTCCATATGGTACATACTGGAAATTCAAACTGTTGCTAATGAAACACTGAATCTTTTACAGAGTACATGGTGAAAAAAAATCTGGGGAAAAAATAAGTAAATAACAAGCTACTTTGATAATTGCAAAAACAGAACAGAGAAGATAATAGAGAAGCACAAAAATAATATTAAATTTTGGTATTACAATAATATTATTAATATTACAATAATATGCTTCATTGAAAGTGTGCCTATGAAAGATAATTCTTGCAACTAGAATATATAGAGACAATTGTGTACATAAAGGAAAAGCTAGTTGGAATCCGAATTCTTATTAGGATCTTAAATAGCCCCACATTTTTGGGTAGATCTAATTTAGTCCATACTAAAAGATAAAGAAACCAAAAAACCAACCTAAAACAAACCCAAGCAAAAATAAGTGCATAATTCCTTTAAGCCATTTGAAAACTGCAGACCTACATATGAGAGAACTCTGCAAATCCTTGTTAACAAATGTAATAAATCAGTTTTGGGGTAAAGTTGCAAGGAATTAAAAACAAAGAAGAAATGACAGATGGTATATGACTAGAGTTACAGGAATGAAAATTTCCTGAACAAAATCTCAAGGTACTCAGAATTACAAGCACCATTTACAGAGGAATTATCTCCTAGTAACCGAAGACAGCAAACCATGTACCAACTAGAGGAGAAACCATCCTTGACCTACTTGCAAACAGAGAGAAATTGATTGAAAATTTGAGAAAGATAGTGAAATGTGGAACAGCCACAATGAACTAGTAGAATCTAGAGAAATAATTAATGAGTTTACTTAGCACAATGGTACATGAGTACTGAACTTTAAGAAAGAAAATTAGACTCCAATCCACAACAATTGAGGAGGAAGACAAATTTCTGGGAAGGTCCCCAGGGCAGTAAGCACAAGAGAAGCTTCCCAGGACTTTTCACACTAAGTCACTGGAACTAGTCAATGAAAAACTTTTTTTCCAGTCACACTGATCTGCATAAATTGGTGAAGTTTCCAGCATCCATAGTCCCACTGCTCCTTTTCCTGCTTAGCTTCTCTTCATATTATGTGTCCTTCCCATATATCTGTGTAGCGGAACCCATAAGTACTGACACCAAACATTTTATCAAAATAACGTATACAAAGTTCATCCATACAAATATTTCTAACAATTTGGGTCTAACAGTCTAAAGGGCAGCAAAGAGAAACAGTAAACCTAGAATTACAGAATTTAAACTCATTTAACAATTGAGTTTTCCATGCCAAAATAATATTGATATTGTTATTATAAATAATACTATTCATATCAATATGAATAATGGCGACAATAATAATACTAAGATATATCACATTTCAAGGATTCTGGATCCTACAGAGGTGGGCTATACTCCTGCTCAAAACCAAGAGTTTTGAAAACATTTTTGATACTAGACCAACACCATAACATGCATGAAGACTTTGTAACATGTACTGCTTTGCAAATATTAATGGGGCAATTATGTTCAAAGATAAAACTATAGAGGTCTGTGGGATGGAGAAATTGAATGTGCCTGTCTTTATCTTAGTTCTGATCCAAAGACCTTTTTCTACTCATTTCAGATGAAAAGATGACTAGATAGAATGTGTCTTATTTTTGGATTGCTCTTTCATCTAGGATGTAGTCCCAAAAAAACCCTACTCTCTTCAGACAATGAAGTAGATGCTGGTCAGAAAAGAGGTTTATTCTTACGCCCTTCCTTTCTCCTGAGGCTACAGTCATTCACACAACTTCCTCCAAGGGATTTTCTCTAATCTATGAACTTGCCAGATAATTACAGTACTAGCTTCTCTCAGAGAATAGGCACCTGATAAGGCATATCAGAAACACTGATGACTTTTGGGTGTTAGTAAATCCTTTTCTCCCCCGGAAAGTAGTAAACATTGCATTTATGAAGGGTGAAATTAATGGTTGGACAAATTGTTGAGCAATAATCCTGACTAAAAATAGTTTTCCCAGAAAATTAAATCCTTCGGTTTTGTAGACAAGGTTAATGCATAATTCTCTCTAACACATAAATTGAAAACCACTTCTCAAAGAATTAAATGAATGTATCAAAATCACCGTGGCCCTTTCTTTGAGTCACATCAGCAAATTCCAAACAGCTAGTATCGGTACTATTGAATTCTCATACACTCCAGAGATAGTATGGACTCCTCTATTTTTTCTATTGTGAGTGGCCTGTGACCCACCCTAACTCTCAAGGATTTAATATAAATTGATTGAGAAATGGCTGGAGACCAAAAAACAAAACCATGCTAATAAATAATTAAAGCAATTTAAGTCATTTAGCAATATGTGTACACAAGCAATAGAGTTACAGTGCTTAGGAATGCTATTGATATGCTTTAGTGGAGACCATAGAATATTTCAGCAAACTATTGTTTTTATAGAAGAAAAGAATGTTAATTTTTATAATTCTTGATGCATTAGATGCCATATTAGGCAAAAAAAAAAAAATTGGGGGATACAGGATGTTTGGAAAGGGTAACTTCTAAATTTGACATATTGGGACTAAGAGTCATAGTAATTGTGGTACAAGAGAATAGTATATCTCATGTTGTTGATGATTTCTTTATCAAAGACCACACAGTCTACAGCTTTAAAATTACCTGCTGAAAATGTCCCACCAAGTCAAGCAGATTGCAGGGAGACAAACAGCCAGGTAGATTTTCTAAGATAGAACTGTAGCCCAGGAACCTACAGTAATTTTAATATCATATTAAATAACCAAATGGAAAACTAGTATTGTGGCTGTTCTCATAGTATTTTACAGAGGGACAGTAGTAGAGCAGACATTGCACCAGAAATTTAAATCACAGTACGAATGACAGAAAAGCAGATTTTTCAAACTGAAAACATTTATTACTAAAAATAAAAAAAGTGTTATGGGGAAAAATTAAGCAATGTAAGAACAAAATATGTCATGAGCAATAAAGTAATGCAAATAATGGAAAATCAATACATAGATTGCTTAATTAATAGTTCATACAAGATTTATAAGGAAAAACTTGAGCACTTGTTGCAGTCTGTGCAGAACTTTACCTCTTAAAGAATCTGCTGTCATTTTACTACATTTTAGATTTCATGATATTACTTGAAATTCAGTGAGAAAAAAATAATAAATTTATCTGCAAAGATGAATTAATGCATATAAAGAGTTTATGTAGATGACTGGCACTCTAACAATACACAAGCATTTTCACAGCGTGTATTACAAGATTTTGAAGGTGCCATACTTATGACCCTGAGTTTATTGATTGAAATTTTTGGTTACTTCAATGAACCTTGATTGCATTTGCCATTTTGCATGATTGAGTAATAAATAATTAGACTGAAGGAAGAACATTTTACATAGCAATACAAAGATGTATAATGAAAATGTCTGAAAAATATTTCCCCATTATTCACTTTCCTTGCTGTAGTGGAATTCTTTAGGGTTTCTTTCTTTCTTAAAGTAAAAAAATAATCAGGTGAAAATGGATGCTGATTTCTACTTTTGTGCAAAATCAAGAAAATACATCTCTATATTTCTTATTTGGCCTTTTTTCTATTGTTGTTTTTCGCCCTAAAAATCCCCTGACTCTTCTGAAGCACTTATTTAATTTTAAATTGAGAACCAATCAATCACCAAACAATTCATCTACTAGATAATATTATAAGAAAAAATTTGTTCACTGGAAGTTTTATAAGCTGAATTAATTTGTTGATTACAATTTCTCTTTAGTCAAAGTGAAATTTCTCTTCACAAATAAAATCAGAGGTTTCTACCAAACCAAAAAAAAAAAAAGGAAAAAGAAAAAAAAAAGCTACAGGTGCAAATAAAGCATTTCATCCTCAAGTTTGCAAAAATGAGAACTAATTACTCTCCTTCATAAGTCAATATATTTTGTTTCTTTCGTTTTCCATTTTTCTCATTAATGGCAAGGGATTGTGATTTAAATGCCTGTTGGAAATTATCAATTTCCACTCTATATGGTCAACAACTTCTTTATTGTAGGTACTTTATCTGTGTGCTACATACATTTGAGCCAGGTGGCGAATGGGCTTTACCAGGGATTGTACAATAAGATTCTACTATCCAACCAGAAGGCCACTGCTCTTCTATGAAAGGGGCAGAATCGGCTTTAGCAATTATTTCACCTCAAAAGAATCATCTTTGATCTTCCAAACCTTTAGAAACTCAAATAATATATCTTTAAAGCTATTTCTGGGTTAGGGTCATACAAATTACATGACTGTCCACTACCTGGTTGGATCTGACTCATGTAATTGGGAGATGAAAGATGATGATTTCCCACCTGCTTGATCTAATTCAAGAGCTTCTAGTGCCTGCTTTGCTCACACAATTGACTACTCCCTGGCAGCTCTTGATGCATCTTGATTAACATATGCACAAAAGATTTCATGTAGTTTTTGCTCAAACCAAGTCTGAAAGCTCATTTCTGCAAAATTAGTGTTTCTAACACCTTTCAATGTTAACTTTATGTGCTGTTTTTAACACTAGCTGGAAATTAAACTCTATATAAGCCACTCACCCTTCCAATCTTCAGTTTACTGAAAGGGTAAAGCTATGGAATAAGATAGACTTAATAACAGCAATATAAATAGCAAAAGTATACAAAAAGAGAAGGTTTTTACCCACAAAAAAGTGTTCACCACCAATGAGGAACAAATTACTTGTTGTGGATGCCCTGCATAGGTCATGCCCCTGTGACTCCACATACCAAGGCAATATGGCAACTGTTCCTTTGCATCATAACAAATAGCCACTGGGAACAAAGACAAGATGGTATGGGAGCTACTGCAGTTAATGTGTGTGTTTCCTGCCTCCCCCCAGGCCCAAAGCTCAAAAAAAAAAATGACAAACAGTGACAAAGAAACCTCCCAATAGCTGGGTAGCCTGAGTGGGGTTTCACTGTTTCTCCAGTGGGCTCAGTTCTGCACAGGTGTCTGTGCTATTGTTCTACTGCTTCACTGCTCTGGAGGTTGTTCCCACAGGTCACAGACACTTTCCCACTGTTTCTTATTTTGACTTGCTCAGGCTTGGCTTGATGGGCTTGGCTGGGCTGGCACTGCCCTTGCTGGTCCTTTCCCCGTGGAAGCCTCTGCGCCAGAACTGCTGGATCAGCGCTTCTGTTGATTTACATTTTTTTATGGTATCATTTCAGCACTACATCTCATAGCTGCATCCCAGAGAGAAAGGGAAGAGGACTGGCAGTACGGCAAAGAAGGCAGAGTCCACAATGGCTGACCCTGACTCTCCTTCTGGTCGAGAGAGAGAGAGACAGAGAGAGAGAGTAGCGTACTCATTTTCATCCTGAAATCACACCTCCCAGTGATGATTTGAGTGATACAGAATAAAGATTGAGACAACCACACCTTGCCTACCTTCTCTCTCCTCTCTGCAACATGGCCACCAGACAATTGCTCTTTGCCTTTAGAAGTTTTCTAGTGCCATGAAAAATAAATGAGATTTTTTGACTAAGCAATCTGAAATGCAAATGATGTTCAAGTAACACAAAATAACTGTCATAGTGATGGAAAACACAAGATCAATTAGCTATGTTCACATGTTACATGGATGGAAACATTACATTCTAAAATAACTGATGATACTATCAGAATTCTTCCCCAGGCATAAAATATTGGTTTTAGGTTTTTTAAAATATAAAAATATATGTTTTCTTTCTTGCTGTTTTGTTTTTCTTGTCTGGGCCTTCCTGGGGTTTCTGAGAGCTCTGTCAGCTTGGTTTTCACTGACTTAACTTGTCTCTGTCTCTGTGTCTGTGAAGGTTTTCTATTTTCCCCCAGCCCTGCGTCTGAAGAAGAGATGGAGTCGTCTGTTTTTTTGTGTTCAGGAATTTGTTTATTCTTTCCTTATCTCGTATTTGCTACCTGGCCTGCCATGGTCTTCTCTGCAGGCCAGGCTGTGCTGAACTCCTCACTGTGCTCTCTCCTCAGGCTAGGTTGTGGTGTTCTCTCCTTGGGCCGTGTTCTCCCCCTTTTGCCCTTGGGATGGCACTATCTTTTATACTGAAAATTATGTATGCTTTATTTATAACAATTCTCCAATATCTATTCACTATGTTGTACAGTGTACTTTTGTTCTAAACCAATCCAAATATGCCACACCACCACAGAAGATGGAGAACAAGAGGACAAAGAAGAAGCTCAGTGACACACCCCATTTCCTCCATCTTTGTCCTCTGATCTCACATTCTAAAATCCCAAAATTCTACTTTTTCACCCTGTGACCTACTAATTATCATTCTGCCTAAATTCTTGTGACCCATAAATCTTCCCAGGACAGTCAGAAGGATGTCCTGGTTCCCACATATTGGTCTTTGAAATTTTGCTTCAAAAGATTGTATGAATCTATCTATTTTCAATGCCATAATATTTTGTTGACTGTAGGGCAAAGATGGCTGTAGAAATGGAACATGCCTTTTTGATTTTACAGAAAGTTAACATCTTCACATTAGACAAAAGCTAAACAAAATACAATTAAATGCATTTTGGTTCCTATCCAGGTGAAACTAAGTCTTGAAAAGAGTGAAAACGGAAGTTCTATGTCTTTGACATTTTGAGATAATGAGTACACCTAATATCAATGGGCATAGGTGAGACTATAGAATGTGTAACATCTTACAGTAAATTTCAAAATGTACATTAATAAATGGTGTTATCCACAACACCTCACCATCTATCTCAGTAGGAAAGCTCATTTTTATCCAAAATTCTCTAGAGGAAGCAGACATCTCTTTATGTTCTTGTTACACCTTTTTTTTTTCCTTTCCATACACTGCAGATGAAAACAAATAATTTAAATTAACAAACTGAAAATAAAAAAGGCCTTTTCAGAATGCTGCCTGCAGGTCTTTAAAACGATGAAAGCACTTCACATTATAAGATTGCTCTAGTCTCTGAACATGGATCCCAGTTTGAGAGATTGAAAATCTCCCTGAAGTCTGAAGCACTTAAATAATTTAGATTAAATTTAAATTGTGCTACACTTTATAAGCCCAGAACCATAGTCACATCTTTACTGGAAAGCTTATAAAAATTTGAAATGCTCCAATAATTTTAAATCTTGTAGAAGCCTAGTACCTTCCAAATTAAAGTGCTAATAAAAAAATAGCACTGAAATTTAAATCTCTATATGCAGTGTGGAATGATTTAAAATTATTGAAGCTTTTCAATTTTTTATGAGGTCTCTATGTAGAAGTGAATCAAACAACATTTTTAGTACAATGGAAATAAGTTACAAGATAAACATAGAAAAACTGTCATCAGCATAGCAGTGTAGTATGAGAACTTTTCAGGGTGCCAGAGAAGCTTTGAAAGAAAAACTGCAGATTGAAAATTGAAGCAGATATAGCCTTCTGTTTAAAACTTTTTCATTGGACTCAGGAGATACTTTGTGTTCTGATTTTGTGCAACATATTTAATGTCTTTAAATTTCCATTTCCCCCTTTCTTATTTAGATAGCAAATTCATTGGGGCAAGAACTTTTTTTTTTTTTGTAACTGATAATCAACTGATTAAATGTGGATATCTGCCATGTCAATATCCATATCTAACCTACCTATCCCAGCACTGCTTCATAGTCAGTGGAGAGAAATACATTATTTTCAAAGGCTGTTCATATAATTGTAAACCTTTCAATAAGAAATAGATCACATCCTGAAGAAGCCTATTAGTCTCCATAGACAGTAAGAGGAGCCCAAAGTCACTAGTTTAGCAATAGATTTCAGTATTTAAAGTTGAGGGAAATGCAGCCAACTTGTTATTATCTTGTCTGATTATTAAGACTTCCAGGTTTTCCTGCAACACCTGTATTTAACAGCTGTAAAAATTTCAAATAGATAACCTTAAGTCTTTTGAATCTACAAGGGTTCAGCAGTGAAATCTTTAGAAACAATGAATATGCAGACTTCTCAGTAATATAATCATAGATTCGTTCCTGAAGTTAAAAGAAGAAAGAAAATAAATGGGTCATCTCTATCTAATTAGATGTTTTATTTCTTTCGATAATATTCACAGTAGAAGGCATTGAAGAAAGAAACATAGCAGATATTTCACACACTTTACCTGTAAGGATGAATAATTTTCTTGCAAAACTAATTGTAGGAAAACCTGAAGAAAATTCAATGACTTCCACTGACCTGATTCAATCTGAGTTTCAGTAATAGATCGAGATTATTTTACTGGATGACAAAATCCTTCTGACAGCTGAAAACGTCTTCAAAGTAGGGAAGACTTTTCACAAAGCCAGTGTTCACCACACACAGCAGGTATGAAACATGTCCTTCAACTAAATGTAAAAATCCATGGCAGGTGGTGAAGAATCCCAGGAAATTCATGTTTCATGTTGAGTATAACCTACTGCCTGATGAAGAAATTCAGTAAGGATGGTAAGTTGTTAAAACTTGTAGTGGGAGATGGTTATGGTGAGGTGAGAGCAGTGCCCTGCAAGTCCATGGGTGCTGCTCTTCTGAGACCCAGTCATTTCTCTTCAGCTGCCAGACCCTGGGCAAGGAGTCCCTTGCATGGAGGGGCTATCAAAAACACAGCCAGGCACAAGGGCCTCCCTGCAGAGATGCAGGCATTGCCATGGGGGCAACTCCAAAATGCATCAAGGGTATGAGGGTGTGTGAGGGTGGCACAGTGCTGGAGCAGTCTGCCCGGGGAGCTTGTGGGACCTCCCTCTCCAGACCCATGTAAAACCCATCTGGACACACTCCTGTGTCCCCTGCTATAGGTGACCCTGCCCTGGCAAGGGAGCTGGACTAGGGGATCTGCAGAAGCCCCTTCCAACCCTAACTCTTCTATTAGAGTCACCTGTGCTCTCTGCTCCTCTACCTTGCTGGGAACAGTACCAGAAAGTGTTTGAGTAAGCAGATGATTTAATCTGAAATGCTTTATAGAAGAACAGAAACATTTGGGTTGAGGAGCCTCTTTTAGTGAACAGAGTGAAACAAACCCAGAGACACACAACACAGAGATACAAAGCAATTGGTGATGTGCACTCTGTTGACAATTGTGTGTCAAAAAAGAGTGGTTTAAGTTGCATAAGGGATCACCAGAAAAAGGTATCAGCAAAAAGCAGGGTTAATATGAAACTTAATGTGACAAAGTTAATTGGAAAAGTTCTCTCCAATACTGCCTAGATTCAAAAAGCATGCAGAGAAAAAGGAAACAAAAATCTGACATCAATTGGTACAAAACTGAACTCAACCCAAAATTTATCTGCACAGTGACTGAGGGAAAGGGGAAGGGCAAGAATAGTAGTGTTAGTATTCAAAGGGTTAAGGGAGACCCCCTCACAGATTGATAAGATTTAAAGTTGTTTCCCTTGTCAAACTTTGCCTTAGATTCGACTGCTGAGGCTGCAAAATGTACCTGCATGGGAATGGAATGGAATGGAATGGAATGGAATGGAATGGAATGGAATGGAATGGAATGGAATGGATAAAATCCCAGGATCCAGCCCAGCGCAGCCCAGCTCTCCCAGAGACTGGGCTGGACCAGCCAAGGTGCAGAGGATTTGGGGATGGTCAGGGCCAGCAAAGGTGGGTCCATGCTGGATGCCTCATTACTCACCTTGGCTATAAGCCAGGGGGGTCTGTTTCTGCCCTGCCTCCAGAGCACTGACCGGCAATGCAAGGGAACTGCACTTGGGAAACAGACCCACTGGGGACCTGACTGCAGGGTAAGGATATCTCAAGGGCTGATAATGTGCCCTGGCCTTGGGGGAACTGTGGCTGGGCTCTGAAATGCAGAAGGTTCAGGTGAGGGCTGTGGGGCTCCCATGGGATGAGAACCCAATGAGTTGCAGGGAGAGCTGTCATCACTGGCCCCTGGGGTTCCTGCAGAGACCAAAGAGAGGTAGAGGGATGTGAGGTTTGGTGCCATGGTAAAGGTCACAGAGTTGTCTCAGTTGGAAGGGACTTGGAAGGATCATTAAGTCTTTCTTTCAGGGAGCAGTCTGTAGAGGGATCAAAGCTCATGGTGCCAAGGGTGCTGCCCTTCCAAGGGGTGGGCATGGGACAGACTGCTGGACAGGCTGGGCGGGCAGGTGTGGCCATGCAGGTTTAGACCCAGGGCCTGCAGGCAGTGGCTGGTGGAGCCGAGAGTGGTCAGTGTTGCCCACAGCAGTGTTGCAGCTCGTGTTTTTTTAAGTTTGATTCAGTTGTTGCTATTTGATGTTAATGGTTTGTTCTCCTGTTCTCCCCCATATTCATTCCCAAGTTGGTTTGTTCCCAAAGTTTTGTCCTCCCACCAGTTTCCCTTTATGGCTTTTCCCCGCCTCTGTTCCAGTCCTTTCCCTATCAATCACTGTTACCCAACCCCTTGTTCCAGCTCCTTCCATGCCAATCCTCCCCAGAGCCAATCCCTTTACCATCCCTCCCCCTGGGCATTCCGGGGTGTCACCCAAACCTCGAAGCCCCATTGGTGTTCGTGACCCCTTCCCTCCTCCCATCTACCCTGATTCATCCCAAGACCCATGGCTTATTCCTTTGGCTCCTCCTCTGAGTTACCCTTATTGGACAGTGTGTTGTACCCACTCACTGTTTTGTGTCTGTATAGAGTCCTGTGCACAGAGCTATACCGGGCTCTTCTCGCCTGTTTCCCTTCAACCCAAATAAACAGTTCATTTGGAACCTCAGACCTGGAGAGCCTTTCTCTTGCTTCTCAACCCAAACCCTGGATGTGGTGAGACAGTTTCCACCTAGGAGCTGTGGCTCTTAAGGTTCAGCTGAAGGCACAAACACCACGCCTCAGCTGTTCCCCACACTTGGCACAGTGTCAGTGTGCTTTGGGCTAGCCTGGGATCTGGTGAACCGTGTCACAGCAGCTGCTGAACCTGCCAGCATCCAGAAGGTTCTAGAAGGTTCTACATGGTTTTGGCAGCTGCCACAGCAGTTGCTGCTGGCAGTCAGAGGCTGTGTTTGCAGCCCAGCACCTCGGCACTGGCTCTTAAGGTAACTAAACCTTGTTCTGTTCCCCCAGACCACACTGTCTAAAGGGCAGAAAATTACCATCTGGATACCTCAGTTTTCTCCTGCATTGCAGGGTAGTGATTTAACTCTGAATTCAATTTTTTTTTTAAGTTTGCTTTGCATGCAAAATGATTAGTAGTAATACATTTTGCAAGTAACTTGGTCCACATATAATGTATTTATTCACAATGCAGGTAGTAGATGCAGTGTAAAGCAGCAAACTGGACAAATTAAAGCAATCTTATAGAACACATCACACATTCTAAACAGGAAGTCATGCTGCAGAGAGTCACGAAAGTAGAAAACTAGGATATAAGGAAATTTTAATTAAAAAAATAAAGATGTCTGGATCATTCAGATTCTATAAAATTAGTTACAAATAAACAATTATTTTTAGCATCTAAAGTCTAGATTCCATATCTCTAAGTCACACCTGAAATTTTTCACAAGGTTCTTCAATTCTGTTGTTCATGTAGACATAAGTGTGAAAGTGAGAAAAAATTTCAAGCCAATGAAAACCAGATAATTTTTACTTGCTGGTATTATCACACAAGGCAAGATTTGGAATTTCAAAATTTTCAGATCACTCATCAGTTTCTTTGTCAGAATTTTGTACTTGTCTGGTCATTATTCCCTCTGAGAATGAGGGCTTGTTAAATGCAACTAACTTTGCTTGTTTCTCTCAGTGATCAAAAACATTTCTCCTTTGAGTCAAACCTCTCAGATTCAGGACTTTTCTCACTCTTTTTGCTGGTTTGGGCTGTAATACATTTAACTTTGTTCACAAAGCCCCCTGTGATGCTGTATTTTGTATTTGTAATTAGCATTGTGTTGATAGCATTCCAATATTTTAGCTTTTGTCAAGCAGTGCTTACAAAGCATTAAGGCCAGGACAGCTGACCCCAGCTGATCAACAGGATATTGCATACCATATGGCATCATGCTCAGCATATACAGCTAGGGGAATAAGGAGAAGGAAGAGGAGGGATGGCATTCATCTTCCCAAGTCACCATTATGCCTGATGGAGCCCCGCTTGCCTGAGAATGGCTAAACAGCTGCCTGCCAATGGAATGTGGTGAATTAATTTCTTGTTTTGTTTTGCCTGCATATTGGACTTTTGCTTTAGCTTTTAAGCTGTCTTTATCTCAACCCATGAGTTTTCTCAATTTTACCTTACTGATTTTTCCCCATCCCATTGTGGAAGAGTTAGCACAGGGCTCTGTGGGACTGTGCTCCTTCCTAGGGTTAAACCACAAAACTGTCTTTTTTCAATTTTTACCGGGTAAGACTGACCGGCCAGTCACCTTTCCCCATCTGCTTTTATTAAAATCTATCTTCTAGGGAATAAAAGTGGATTAATCAGATATAGTCATATGCTTATCGGTCCCCAAGACAACCTGAAATGCAGTAAATAATGCAGTGCATTCCATATTTTCCAGTACAAAATGAATACAGGGGACATTGTATTTCTTTAAAAGTTCAAATTAGCCCCTTTTTCTGTCCAGAGTGTAATCTTGACACAGAACATTATAAACAAGATATGCATTGCTCATAATTTCTGTAAATATTTTTCTCAAGCAAACGCAATTTGGGATCTTTAACAAAAGTGGTTATGAGTAGTATGGGATGAGACAACATATACAAACATTTTGGGGTATTAAATATACTCAGTTAGCTCTACTATTGTTTATGGCAGTCCTTTTCATTCTCCACAAGCATTCAGACATTTAATCAGAAATTTAATAAAAGAACTTTTTCAAGTCTCATGCTGCTAGAAGGTGTCAGAGCAATGCAATACCCATAATACCCACATGCTGATCAGTTCTTTTTCTGAAGCGTCCATATTAAATAAAACTATTAGGCACATTTCAAAACACATTTTCAAATGTTCATAGGTATCCTGCAGCACCAGGGAAAATATCATACTGCACTTGCTGAGCTGCTAAGTTGTCATTGAATATAATTTTATTGTTCCAACAGCCAGTGATTTAAAAAGCCACAAACTTTAAAATTACTGGAAATACAACTGAAAGGCATAAGTGTGTTTGATCTTGTGTGTTTATGTAGACATTGTCAAGGACTATTTCTCAATAATTAAATCCGACTTGGACAGATACAAGGAAGGACAGACTTTTTTTTTGTGTTGTTAAAGTTACTTCAGCTTTATAAACAACTAATAAGATGCTAGTGGAAAAATATAAGGAAAATTATGTTATTTCAATTTTGTGTTCTGCATAATGAAATTTTTTCTGCTTCTAAAGGTAAAAAAATATCAAAACTGCAACATTTACAATGTGAGATATTTTAGTCAATGTTTGCTAAAGCCATATGGAAATCTAAAATCTTGACTTCTTTTCCTTCTTTTTTGATGTGAAAAATGTTTTTGCAGGTATGGCATTATCAGTAATGCAAGTGAGAATAAAGAAATGTTTCATTCCAGTTTTCAAACACTTTAAAACATGTTCAAGCTTTCAGAATCCATACTGCAGTCATTTTACAAATATTCTGAGTTGAAAGGAACTCAAGGATCATTGAGTCCAGCTCATGGGCCTACAGAGGAGAGTCCCAGGAATCCCACCTTGTTTCTGGGAGCATTGTCCAACTGCTTCTTGAACTCTGTCAGGCTGTGACCACTTCCTTGGGAAGCCTGTGCCAGTGTCCAACTATCCTCTGGGTGAAGAGCTTTCTCCCTAATATCTGACCTAAATGTCCCCTAACACAACTTCATGGAATTGCTTCAGGTCCTATCACTGGTCACTGGAAAGAGGAGACCAATATCTGCCCCTCCTTTTCTCCTCTCAAAGAAGGTGCAGACTGCAATGAGGTCTCCCCTCAGCCTCTTCTCTTCTCAAGGCTGAACAGACCAAGGGACTGCAGCTGCTTCTCACATGGGTTCCACTCAAGGCCCTTTACTATCTTTGTTACCCTCCTCTGGACACTTTCTTGCAGCTCACTTTCTTACATATTGTGGTGCCCAAAACTGTAGGCAGGACTTCAGTGTCCTATATCGGCACCTTTATTGTGGTGAGACCACCCCAGTGCAGGGCAAAGCAGGACAATCCCCTCCCTCAATACACACACACACATATACACACAGACATATTTATAGAAAAAAATAAGCAGAATCAGGCCCTACTCCAAGTCAGTGGTTTTGCCCTGGTGTATTTCAAGCTTAAATTACCATCAAATCTTTTTAATCACTCTAGATGTATGGTAGTGAAGGATCAGACTTCATCTTTTTCATTCAAATCCTGACTTCAATTTATATGAAACTGGCTTTTACTCTAATACTCATATCCTTGTCTTTGTGCAAAATAAAGATATTTCAAAAGCTCAGCATAACTGCAGTTTCTGCAGAAATCTGGATATATGCCAGTATTAAGTGGTATTGAATCAGCAAAAATGTCTGAAGAATTGTGAACAAATTTGTCAAGAGATAACAGTCATAATCCTAGCTTAAATTTAGGGTCAGAGCTGCTTGGTATTACCAGCAGAGTAGAAGGTGAAAGGGAGCCAAGGCACATATGTCCACTTGTGAAGCAATAAGTACTTGAAACCAGAATGATGTCTCACTTGCATATGTGCTTTATATGTATGCACTTTTATGAATGTAAAGAAGTGTTTCCTAATGTCACCTTATCCCTTCTTTGTCTTTTTGTTAGATATCAACCCTCATAACTCTGCTCTCGAAAGAAACTGTTACAGGATTGTCTTTGCCTGCTGGCAATGGATTTGTGATGCTTCTAGCTGGTGTTAATTATTTTTATGAATACGGAAAATAGAGCTGTGAGGTGAGACAGATGAACACAGTAGAATGAAGAATACTGTAGCATAATCAATGAAAGGCTTTACTGGCAAAGATCCCTGGTCATCTATCCTATCTGTATAATTAAAAATATCTCACCTAGTTAATTGTAGTCAGCTCAGTATTCCATCATTATCAAGATATGCCCTTCTAGGCATACTGAGAGTCATACAAGTCTTGAACCCTGCTGAACAAGGGGGCTGCTTGCTCATCATTAAGTCCTATTAAGAACAACAAACCAGATATTCCTACAAATTTCTTCTTTTCAGTGGGTCCACAAGTCATTCTTTGAACATATTGGTTGTAGAACATGGTCAATATTTTCCACTGACTTGACTGCAGGAGCCATATTAAAGTCTACTTTCTGCTTGAACGAGATAGAGTATGTTGCTGTTTTACATTCCATGTTATCATGTGATCTTGAAGTAGTTAAATTCATCCTCACTACTCTTAAATATTCATAGTTAGTGAAAAGTTATATTTACTTTTGGGTGCTATTCATCTCATAAGACACATGTCAAAAATTTTACACTGTAAATGTCTATTTTTTTTCCTCTTTGTAAAGAGTCCAGAACAGAACTTTTAGTGATGATAGTGGTGTGCGTTCCAATTGAGTATGGGAATTCATAAATTTTAAAATCCTTCATCTTTTACTGGAACACTGGATTCACAGACAAGGGAAGAAAAGTAAACTCTCACTATGTAGCCTAGTGATCACATCAATCTGGGAGCTGAGTCCTGTTTGATTTATTTTTCTTTTTTTTTCAGGATTATTTAAAAATAACACTTGAAGAAAAGACTTGGAGCCATGTCACTCTTTTCCTTGGCTATATTGTATTAGAGACACAAAGCATTTTAAGGTGCCATTTCTGTATCTTTATTGTGAGAAAATCTAGGATTTTGAAAGTGTTTGTACTTTTCCATAAAAGTCTATGGGTGACCATCATTGTATAAATGAGGATCAACTTTAAAAAGCTATTTCTTTAGTGCCTAAGTAAAGGATAAATCATCTGCATTCTCCTGAAATACTTCAGCAGTTTCTAGTTTTCTGAAACTAGTTCTTCAGTTGTTAAAAATAAGTGCCCTAACTGATTGCTAAAGCTGTTTCTTGTAATAAAGGAATTAATTGATTAAATATATAGAATTGCATTTCTTACGCAGTTTTACACAAACATCTTCCTATTTTTGTGATGCTACAATTAATTTTGCTATTTTAGATGAAGAATCTGTTAAAGATACGAGTGCAGAGAAACAGATCAAAGTTCACATTTGGTCATGATAGTTTTTTCTGATGGATCTCTTTATACTTAATTGGAGACTATGAGTAACCAGGTATTTTTTGAGTAAAGATTGCATGTAAGTGTGAAAAAGCTGAATTGGTTCTTTTTTTCTATCTACAATGCTGTGGTTTAAAGGTTTTGGGATTTTTGCCATAATATTTATTTCCTTATCTAACTCTAAAAAGGTAGTGATTTGTAATACAATTTTGGCAAAGGCAACTAGTCAAACCATAAATTGGATGGTGTTCTTTGGGTTATTTTTTTTCTATTACTCTTTTAGACTCAATCAAACTAGTTAGAAACTGAAAAAAGAAGTCCTAAGTACCAATCATAGTAATCATAGTATGATTACTAATCATAGTAATTTTGGCAAAATAGAGAAACAATGAAAAATCTTGACTTGGTGAAGATACTGGCTGATTTATGACTTCAGTCTACTTGGAGAACAGAGTATTTTATTTATTACAGAGTATTATTTTTTATTACATTTTTCAAGGGACTCCTGTTTGTAACTGAACTGAACAGTCACAGCTACTGAGGGTCATTCCAATAAGGATGTCCTAGCTGGAAGTTTTTTGTGCCTATTCATGGTTTGCACACATATGGCATTTCCTGATAACCTTCCATATCACACTGTAAATCGTGCTGGGCATCTTGGGCAGGGTTCCAGTCCTAGATATCCCTTTGGAACTTCTGGCATTCATCCTGTCCCCATATGAACCATGCAAACTTTATAATTTATTACTATTCCTTATATCATGGGAACCTGCTTGACTTATGTCATTAGCTACCTCCTTGTGCTAAAAGGGATCTGTGTATGAAGAAGTGGAGTCACACAAAACAGTTTTTTTCTGTGCCTCTCAGGATTAATGTACATCTTTATATTAAATTTCATCCAGTTGCATGGTTTAAGTTTTCAGTCTAATTTCCTTTCAATAAACTCCATCCACCCCAAATGCTAAAGCTTTTTTTGCTGTCTTCTATGCTTCTTTCATCAACTACTGATCATCTGCCCAGAGACTGATGGGAGTGACACTAGACTATTCGCACAAAGCGAAGTAAAGAAGGTGTCGTATTCCGAAGTGGTGAACAGCTGGGAGTTCTTTTAATAATGGATGGTTGGAAACGGAATTAAGCCAAACGAGGGAATTGTTGTATCTGAGAACTTTTTATTGGTAACAAAAAAAAGCTCCTCAGGAAGGAGGACCAGGAGCCTGGACAGGGTTGCAACAAGGATGATCAGTGTGCTGGCTTGGAGCAGCTGGATGGCTGGATCACTGGTGGCTCAGGCAGGGACAGAGAGACTGAGCAGGAAGGGAGAAGGTCAGTGACACAGGGAGGCAGGACAGACAAGAGGGCGAGAAGCCAGAAAGGGCAGGAGATCTAAAAGGCAGGACTCCAAAAGCAAGCTCAGAAAGTCTCCAAAGAGTCAAAAGGCAAAAAACAGAACATTCCCAAAGAGTCCCCAAGGCGTATGACGCAGTTACTTTTTATGCACTCAGCTCCTCCCAAAGTCTAACTGCTGACAGGAGACCATTGTCCCAGTCCATGGGAGGAGACCTTTTGCCATCTGACTGGAGAGCATCTCTGGGGTACAGCATCTTTGGTGTTCCCCTGCTGACTGCTTATGTCACGTGAGACATGAACTGGTGGCCAGACAAAATCTCTCCAGAGACAAGGCTTTACTCCATCTTCTCCTGGCTGCCTCCTGGACACAGCAGATGTGCAACCCTCTCCTCCACGTGCCTCTGCAACCATTGTTGAGGCATAGCAAAACTTGTTGGTTCCTTGCAGAAGGGGAGAAAGGTTGTGTACATTGTACATTGTTGTGTCACTGCACAGAGAGAAGGCTGAGAAAATAGTGGTTTTTCTGACATCAGAAATAATATATACTACTCATCAAATAATACACATTGGGTTTGTTTTAGTTTGGTTTTCTTCTTTTACTGAAAAGAATTTAGAACAAATTTCTAGGACAAAATATGTCTATTACACACTTATCTAAGAAACCAGACAGCCAAACCAGCACTCTGTCTAAGGTCTGTAGGATTTCCTATAATCTCCATCTTCGTGAACAATTATTTTTGACACACAAAGTATTCAAGGGAAGTAAATAAACAAATTAGCTCTCTACTATCTCTCACATATATAATTTTTGAAATTTGTAAATAAACAGAATAGTAAGGATGAGCTCTTTCTCTCAAATTTTCTGTTTTCAGCCTGGTCTTCTGAAGAAAGAAGACTTATGATTTATTTTTTTTTGTCTGTCTAAATCCACCTACCCCTATAACTTTTCAGCTGAGTTATGCTAAATGTGAGAGAAACATTAGGGTATCAAAAGCAAGTTTCATAGAAATCAGTGATTGTAAGAATAATCCAAATTTTAGATTTTAGAGTCTGCTTTGAACAGCTGGTTGAACTGGACAGCCAGCATGAAAATGAATTGGAAAAAAAATTACACAGATTTTTGAAGATATTTCACTAATTCTGCTATTCATAGGAAATGTCTGTTTTATTTAAAGGTTTATTTAGTTTCTTCACTCTTAAGTTTTACTTGATTTTTGCTTAAACCAGAGGAAATGAGAAAGCTCTTAGTGGCTTCTCTTCCCGTACTTCCCAGACTCTGTATACTGATGAACAACTGTGATTTGTGCCAAAAGCAGGAGATCTTCAGGTTCTGTGTAAACATTGTTTTTCATGCTTGTATAATCTATAGAGTGTCCTGCTTTGCAGATTAGCATCTGGTATATATTAAGGAATTTGTTATTGGAACATCCAAGTGGTTTTTCTTTGTATGGAAACCATACAAAGTGGGTTTTCTTGGTAGGGAAAAAAGAGCTGGCATGTGCTTTATTTAGAGTTACCTTGCTCAGATGTAGGATTAGTATGGAGCAAAAGCAGCTCTGGAATTTGAAAACTGCAGTATGTACCTAAATACAGAAATTAAATAAATATACATATTAAATATTTGCCTATTTTATAGTAAAGAGAGTACAAAAAATTTTTATGGCGTTAGCCAAATAGAATATTTTATAAAAAACCTGTATCTCATGTCTTTCATTACCTAAGTTAAGTTATCTCACTAAAGGTTAATCACACAAAAAAAACTATGGAAAGGTGACACGGTGCTTGAGAGGGTTCCCCAGCTAGCCCTGGTCTCAGATTGTGCCTAGAGTGGTCTCTCCTGGTCTGGAATAGACCCAGGTAGAGATAAGGCAGCGGCTGCTGGATCCCCTGGCAGCAAGACTGCTCTCTGTAGCACCAAGGTGGGAAAGGCTTCAAGGATTAGGGCAAAAACCAGAGAGGGGTCCTTTGTATGACTCCCAAAGGTTTATTTCCTTGGAGAGAGTCAGGGATGAAGAGACACAGAACTGGGGTGTGCAGGGGGTTTTATAGGGGGAGGATCCCAGGGGCAGACACAAACTTACAACCAATAAGGTCAGGAGAGGGGAGGAGTCCAAGGTGGGATTGACAACATCCTGAACTAATGAGGGAGTGCATGGGAGGGACTAGGGGCACGTGGGACAATGGGGCATCGAGGTTTGGGTGACACCCCAAGGGGAGGAACCGTGCAGGGACAGGCTGGAGGGAGGATTGACAAGGAAGGGTCTGGAACAGGGGATGGGACAACTGTGATGGATGGGAAGGAGCTGGGCGGGGAAACACTGACAAACAGGGAAGGAGCTGGAACATAGGGTGAGGTTTACCATTTAAGAAAACTTCAGGGGTGGATACAACAGTAGGGATAGACCAACTTGGGAAAAATGTGGGAAAGTGCCAAACAATAAGATAACAATATAAAAACTAGGAAACTAAAATAAACACACCACAGCAGAAAGGATCAGAGAAGCAGTGACAGGTGAAGGAAACCTGGCAACCTGTCAGTGAAAAAGTACAGTGGCTCAGCTACTTCCTTGACTACTAAACAACAATTATTTGATCAACTTCCCAGGTGGGAAGCTCACCAAAATGAGTCAGCAAAATATATTACCCAGAAAACAATGCAAACTAAAAGGGGTTATTGTCTAAAGGACAAAGGACTTCCTAAAGATGCAGTTAGAAGAGGGAAAAGGGGCCCAAAGTCACTCGTATGTAAGTAACCTGTTGATCAATGTATTTCTGTGAAAACCTCTGCTGATAACTGAAACCCATCCTTTCTTCTTATGACACTGTCCTTTCTTTGTGTTCATATTTACACAAGCCATTAGAGAAGTTCAAGTTGGAGCAGCCATTGATTAGAGTAAGTGGTGTAAGTGACCTTATCCAGAGAGGCAGGCCATGGGTCTAATACCCATGGGTTTACATTCGAGGAAGAGGAGGAGACCAGGCTCTGGGCCAAGCTACTGAAAAGAAGCACATTGTGCTTGTGCATATTCTCCAAGTAGATTTAGACTAAATCAGCTGGAAAGGTGGAACAGAAGTGGGTGTGCTGTTCATGTTTATGCCACCACTGTTTTTATCTGTGTGACTGGCTGTATTTGTTTGTGAATCAGGAATATGTGCTCAGACTCATTACTGGCTGAACCTGAGGACATGAAGCCAAAGCAACCTCCTATCCATCTGGCAGGAATGAGGGGACATCTGAAAGTGAAAGAGTGATGCTATATGTGCCAGAGAGCAGCAGAAATTAGTTACTCAGCAAGGCAATGCAAGTCAGAAGCTGAGTGACAGCAAAACAGGCAGAACATTGACAAAAATGGCAACTGAAGTAATAAAAGCAGGTCTAGTGCTGGAAGCCAAGTTCAGCCAACAGTCTGGTGGCAACCATACAAGATAATTAAAACATCAGAAACAAGATGCCTAAAGTAGATATTGTTATCAAGTTGGCAGTCACTTTAACACAACATTTTCACTGGTAATCCCTTTCAAACATAGATTTTTATTTATATTTATTTATGTACTGATATTAGGTACAAATATAGACCTATTATGATTACAAATGAGTATCAGTATTTACCTGCTATTGTCAATTAAAATAAAAAGCCTACTTGCAGTTGAGGAAACTGCTGACTAGTCATTGGAACTCCTTGAGATACAGGGAACCACAACAAAAAAGAATTAAGAACTCATTTGTCTGTAATCGTATAAGGGTGAGAAGATAACCCAATGCTCTGTGTTATGTTTCTTGCTTTCAAATCAGTTGAGTTTTTATTTAGTGTCACCTGAAAATCATGCATTATGTATCTGTGGTAAACCAAGTTGCACATCAGTGAAATACTTTGGGGATAGTAGTAGCTTTTTTATGGAAACACTCACCTGAAAATTGTATGTCATTCATCATAAGCAATAGTGTGGTTTTATGTTCAAGGCAGGAATTTCAAAACAACATCTGAAGGTGTCTGAAATGAATGTCATAGTGGAATTTAAATTATTTACCAACTTTAAATCATATATGTGAAAAAGAAGAGTAAATAACTAACAAATCAATAGCAAAGCAAGTGATAAATTTGTTGTGGAGTGCAAGACTCATCAAATTCAAATTTATAAATGAGTATCTTGAGCTATAAATATTAAACTCAAATAACCAGAACTAATAATATCAGAAAAGTTATTATGACAGACAATGTGATCAGAAACACTGCAGATCTCATTAGAAATAATAATTTGCATGTGCAGTATGTGTTACAAGTCTGTTGCACCTTCCAAATATGAATCTTCCATGTGAAAAAGCATCTTTCAAGGCTATTTTTTACTACTCAGATTCTGTCAGTATCACATATAACTATATTCAAAGTTGAATTTTCTGGCATTTATTTTGCTCTTTACATCTATTCACATTTCATAAACAGAAAGGAATACAATTTTAACAAGTTGTCCCAGAGGAAAGAGCATAAAGAAGGTCATAAGAAAAACAAAGCATGTTATCCTAAATGAAAATGAAGACAGGGAATTAAGAAGTTCTAACATCTTACAGCTTAAGCTGCAACAGAGCAAGGCAGAAGGAGAACAAGATGTTCACCTATGGGTTTAAGAAGGGAAGAATCACTTTCTTTCATAAGGGATTATTTATTTCAGTCTCAAGGCTTCTGTGATGCATTGAATGCTTGACATTGTTATAGAAAATCAATGGAATTCAATCTGAGAAAGTTGTGTTGCATGCATTCAAACCTGATGGTTGCATAAATCAGTATGTCTGTTAAAAAAAATCCTTGGGTCAAAAGAAAGCCACATTCATTTGTATACCTTTTTACTTCTCTTTTAATGACGTGTGATTGATATTTTACTTTTCTTCAGATGGACTTCAATTACCAGTTGGCATTCAACTGCCCTGTTAAGCTGAGCAATGAATGATATCACTTTATAAAAATCTGATTAGGAAACCTGCCTCCAAAGCATTTTCACTTATTGAGTTTTTTTCACAAAGGGACACTGAAGTGAAAGATATTTATGGTGATAGAAAATGCAGTATAACTTTTTTTCATTCGGAGTAACTAAAGAACTTACATAGCAGAGTTGCAGTATTTCTGTTTTCTCTAAAAAATTATAATATGATAAAATAATACATTTTTTCAAATATTGCCAATATTAATGAGAATAATTCTTAAACCGTGGTATTTGATTTGTTGGAAGTTTACAACACAACTTTTGTTAAAAGAAGGAGTCAGAGATGAAGAAAATTAACCTAATTTTAATATAGTATATATAAGAATTGGGCCAGATGTTCAGGAAGTGAAAGCCATATATGGCACTCACAAAAGTAATATAATAATATGTTTTATAATATGATTTATTTATGGGGACATAATCTGAGTAATTAAAAGAATGTATGTAGGATTTTTTAGATGAGATAAGACCTCCAGTACTTCAGATTTTCAGGATTAAACCAATACCTGAAAATATAGGGAAAAATGAAGCATATGTATTGTGCCACTTACCTTGGGAGCACTGCAACGACATGGCTGAGAATTGTCTCTCATAGTGCAGTGATCATTTACCACCTGCCACAGAAGATTTGGGTAGTCTCTTGTCTCTGTTTTGATTAAAACCATAAAGATTGATTTTCTATTAATGGCCTATAAATTTAATTGACACACAGTGTCATTCTGGGTAGTTTTCTATTAATGAATAGCCTAAGGGAATTCTAAACCTCATAATGGTTTAAACAAATTTATACTATGTAAGTTGTTCTATCACTTCATCATCATCATCATAATTTCTGTTCTCTTTTCAAAAGTACTGCAGAGTTCCAGAATGCCATCTCTCTCTAGCTTTAGTTATACCTTCTTTCCTGAAGACTATAGAGAGAGTGTGTCTTGGTACATGAATTTATCTATCCTTCTATAGGCTTATATAGCCCATAGCAGGATTATGGATTTGTGCTTTCATTTACCTCTGCAATGGAAGAAAAAAATTATGAACATTTTTAGTTTCCTACAATTGCTTATTCTAAATAACCATTCTTGTAAGAAAAGTACATTATATGCAGATGTTCTTTGGGTTTGGGATACTTACATTGGCTGTGGCTAGAGCAGTATGTTTCAAAAATAGGTATTATTTTTTTGTGTGTACTAGTATATGCAAATATTATCGATACATCTTCTTAAATCCTATCTCCTAAGTATATTTTAGTATTAGTATATTTACTCCTTAGTATAGTTTATATATTTACTTATATACTAAGTATGTTCATCTTCATACATGTAAACTACATGAATCGCAGCTTTTTTGATGGCATATTTTTTTTTCTCCTCCAGATATATATATCTTACTAGGAGACTCATTTGATTCTTCTACTTTTTCTTGGTTATTAAAGTCTCTCAAAGTCTATATTCTTAGATGTTCCATCTTTATATCTGGTGATTTTATATACACCTGAGACTTAAATCAGTCACATATATTTTAAAAGAGAGTCTGTAAAGTAATGTAAGGAATTCCCCCAATTAGAATAAGTTACTTACCTGTACATTATCTCCAAACCTTACCCTTAAAAATACACATTCTTTGATGCAGAGGTAGGAGATTCAATGATAGAATAAACCATGAAAGACGAAGACAAATATGTGTTAAGGTCCAAAACCTGGAAATTAAGATACTTACTTTTCAAGTCTTTGTATTTATAAGGAATTTTAAATAAGGTTTTGTGAGGACTCTGATGTCACTGCTTTCCTAAGTAAACTTCCTGCTGAAGTACCCAGTCTTCTTGGCTTTTTGAAACATCTTTTAAAACTTCAATTTACTTAATTCTAGAAGGTAAATTTTATAAACTTCAGAGAACTAAGGAGAGGAGTTCTAGAAGTTCTTCGTCTGTGGGAGTAAACAGGTCCTCAGCAAAGGCTCAAAGGCTTTTCATTTAGAGCTGAGGACATAGTTAAGACTAACCAGGGCCAATCTCAGCTGTATTCTCACTCTGGTGGATGTCTGCTGAACAATTTTCTAGAGAGGGAGAAATTCTGCAGCTACTTCTGTGTCAGTGCTTCCCTTCTTCAAAGCTTGTGATACAGCCCAGCTAAAGACACCCTGTCTGAGCTGATCACAAGTTGCATGCAGAAGAGAATAGACTGAGAATTTCTGCTGCAAGTTGAGATAGAAAAAAATTTAGTAATATATTTTGAAACAAAATGCATTTGGTAGGGCTGGTTTCAAGAAACAGAAATAAATTAAAAGTCTGTCTTCTGGATGATACACTTATTTCAAAAGAAGATTTTAAAATGTGTGGGTACTATTCAGTCATATGTTTAAAGCTTTTACCCCATCACTGCGTTCCAGAAAGACTCCAAGGTTGCTAATAGTCCTTGAAAAGTGATTCTACCTCCTTGAGCTAGATCATGCCAGCTGTCGGCTCCTTCAGGGCCAGGCTGCTGAAACAAGAACTCAGAAAGAATATTTCTGTAATTTGGGTTCAGTAAAAGACACACTAGACAGCCTGTGCACTTCTAAGAGTTTCTAAGGATAGTTTATAAATTCACATATACTTGGATGAAGGATGTCTTACTGTTATCCAGTCACTTGCAATCAGACTTAGATCAATTAAAGTTAAGGAACATGTGTATCTTATCCCTAGAGCATTCCTTGTAAGCATATTGTAATGGGCTAATATAAATTCTGCAGAACTCTTGCAAAAATTAAACTAAATCACAGTATTATTTTTCGTCCAGATTCAACATTTACATTTCAAATATTACAAATTAAGCTGAATGTTCTTCTCCTTTCTCTAAAACATTTTATCCCAGGCCAATACTGACCTTTAAATTAGAATGATAGAATAATTTAGGTTGGATAGGACTCCTAGAGGTCATCTAGTTTATTCCCCTTCACAAAGCATGGCTAACTTCAAAGTTAGATCCCACTGTTAAGTGTCTTTTTCAGTTGACTCCCTGAATAACGTGTTCCAGTGCTTAAATATTTCCTGTGGAGAATTTTCCTCTGATACCTAGTAATAATTTTTCCCTTGCTTCAACTTCTGACCTTGACCCCTTGTCCTTTCACTGTGAACACCAATAAGTCTGTCTCCTTTGTGACCTCCCATTAAGTACTCAAAGACAGAAGTCTTGAAAGACATCCCTCTTTAGTTTCACCAGTTCTCTCAGCATCTCCTGTGTGTCATATGCCTGAGCCCCCTGACCCTCTCCATGAGTATTCTGGACTCTCAGTGTCTTTCTTGTAATGGTAAGCCTAGAGCCTGAGGCAATATGACACAGACTTGGGTCACACAGATGCCACACACAGGTTAATCTTTACATTCAACCTGCAAGTCGCATTCTTACTTATTAGTTGGCTAATGTGTCATGAAGTTGTACTGCTGATTTATACTCACATTCTTGTTCACTACCATACACAAGACCTTTTATAAAATGTTGTTCCCCAGTGGGTAGTGGCTGGTGTGTGAGAGTGGAAAGCATTTGATTCATTAAGCTTATTATGTCAAGGACCTTTTATAAGGTAAAGTAACAAGGAAAGAGATAAAACACACAGACACACAAATCTGATAAGTAAGTGATAAACAAGAAAATAACAAAGACCAAGACACAACAGCTGCTAATTGATGGGCTGTTAAAAAACACAAGGCATAGCTTTAAAGAGAAAATCTGAGCTGTGCAACAGATAAGAGGAGAAAATTATAGGACCATGAATAGTATGGATTTTGAGAGGGGACTGTGGGACTATGCAAAGCTTATTAAGGAGTGTAGGTGAAGGATCGAGGTAGGGAAAAATAAGAAAAAGAAGGAAAGAAAAATAAAAGGGTCTATTTGTGCATGAGTTGATATGTAGTGGATTGACCTGGGCTGGGTATTGGGTGGTCACCAAGCTGCTCTATCACTCCCCTTCCCAGTGGGATAGGAGGAAAAGAGTAAGATAGAAAACAACTAGTATTTAAGATAAGGCAGTTTACTAAAGTTAAAAAAGACAAGCAAAAGTCAGCACATGCATAAGCAAAGGGAAAAGTTAATCTCTACTTCCCATCAGTGAACAATGTTCAAACACTTCCCAGGAAGCAGGGCTTCAACATGCATAGCCATTGTTCTAGCACTCAAACTACAGATTAACAAATACAAACACCCTCCTCCCACAATTCCCTCTGTCTCCCTTAGCTTTTAAATTTGAGATGACACCGCATCTTATGAAATATCCCTTTGGTTAATTTGGGTCAGATAGCCTGGTTGTTACTCCTCTGAGGATCTTGCCCACTGTCAGCCGTTTGATGGTGGTGATGGGAGTGTTAGAGAGACAGTGCTGCTCAGCCAGAGCCAAAACACTGGTGTGATATCAATACCCTTCCAGTTATCACTGCAAAGCACAGCATTTTTCCAAAGGAAAAATGAACTTGTATCTCAATCAGACACAATACATGTTACCACTCAGTTCTGACACATCACCGAGATTGTTAATATAGGATTGATTTGTGAAGAATACAGTACACTGACAGATTTTGAAATGTTAACACTTAAAATCTGGTGGTCCCACCAATTTTGTTCATTCTTATCCACAGACTATCCAAAACATCTATCATAAATTTGGCCGTAAAAATAACATGTAATATCTTGCTAAAGTCAATGAAAATTATATCCCCTGCTCTTACCTCATGTACAGAGCTGTGTATTTCATCACAGAAAAAAATCAAGCTGGTCAAGCAGAGTTTAGCCATGGTAAATCTATGCTGGTTGTTTCCAATCACTTTAAACCTGAACATGACTTCCAGTTCTGCAGTTCCCCTTCCTGCTTTTTTGATGCTCAGCATGACTTTTGCCTTCATGCAGAAATTAGAGGTTGTCCTGGTTGTCACCACCTTAAAAACGATGAGAGCAGCTTACAATAACATTAAACAGCTTTTTCAGAAGTGTTAGACATGAGAAGAATCAAATTCAAATGTACACCATTAATTAGATAGTTGTTAATAATAAGCAGATAGAAAGATATTTTACATAAGTTCTTTTACCATTTCCACGTTGTGTATTACAGTGCATACATAACATGATCTGCCACTAATCCTAATAAACTGAAAATGTCATAGAAAGTGCGTACCAGGTTCAATTAAAATGTCCTAAAGTTGTCAGAAAACCACATCCCTGAAAACCTCAGTGACAGGTTATCTCTAAGTATGTAAAATGCACAATCACAGTATGACAACTGAGGCTGAGAATAAATACTTAGGCAGAAGACAGGGACCCTTGAGCTAAAAAAAATTATGGCCATTTGCTGATGAGTTTGAATTCAACCTGGAGAGAAACCAGTTTTAGAGCATAGCAAAACCAATGTATATGAGTTAGCCAGATAGCTGAAGTGATGCTGCCAGAAAGGTATAGCAGGAATACCCTGTTAAAGTTTCATGAAGTAAGGTAGGAATAAACAGTACCCTCTATTAAATCCTTTGCAAAGACTGTGCATGTAACTGTATACTAATATGGCATGCTAGTTTTAGCTAGGACAGAGCTAATCTTTTTTTCTGTAGTAGCTGTTACAGGGCTGTGTTTTGCTTTTGTGCCGAGAGGTGTTGATGATAAAGAGATGTTTAGCTATTGTTGAGGAGTGCTTATAGAGTGAAAAGGCCTTTTCTGCTTCTTACACCAGTCTGCCAGTGAGTGCACTGAGGGTGCACTGTGGGAAGCAACACAGTGGGGACAGCTGACCCTAATAGGCAAAATTTTACACCACATGACATCATATTCAGCATATACAGCTGGGAGAAGGAGGAGAAAGTGGGGGGGATACTTGTAATGATGATATTTTGTCTTCCTATGTCACCATTTCAGATGATGGAGTCCTGATTTCCTGGAGATGGATAGCCTGCCTATGGGAAGCAGTGAATGAATTACTTGTTTTCCTTTATTTGTGCATGTGGCTTTTGCGTTCCTTATTAAAATGTCTTTTTCTCAGTACACAAATTTTCCCATTTTTTTCCTCTCCCAATTCTCTCCCTCATCCCACCAGGTGGGATTGAGAAAGAAGCTGTGTGGGTCTTAGTCAATAGCTGGGATAGAACAATGATATATACCAGAAGCACAGCTGGCTTTAGACTTTTGACTAGCTGCTAAATTTGGATGCAAGAGCACCCTCAGATGTACCCCACCTGATACCATTGAGCTGTATATATCCTGTTTGCCAAAATGGTCCCTACCTTGAACCTTCTTGTAGTCAGTAGGATTTCTGTCTGAATTCTCTCATCAAGCCTAGAAGTCTGAGACCCATTGGCAGACTTTGCCAGTAAATAGTTAAAGAAGACATTGATTACGTCAGCAAGTTTCTCCAAGTTCTGCATCAGCTGATTGCCTGACAATTCTCTGTTCTCCTTTGTTGCTGCTATATATTTATAGAAGCATTTCTTGTTATCTTTCAAATTACTCACTACTTGGAAATTCAGCTGATCTTTGTCATTCTGAATTCCATCCCTGCTTTGCATGGCATTTTCTGTGTGTTCCTCTTGGGTATATTTTCTCCTCAATCTTCCATATGTTTTCTTTTGGCATTTAATTCAGTCAGGGTGGTTTACTGTTATGCCTACATAATTTTAGGCATATTGGACAGAGTACTCTAGTGTTTTAATGAAATTGTCCTGAAAGATCATCCAGGTCTTTTGGGTCCCTGCAGTGCAAGATGCCACAAGGTCCAGCCTAGCCATTCCCTGAGCAAGCCAAAGCCTGCATTTACTAAAAAATTTTTTTATGTTTCTGTTTGCTTTCCTCATTTTCCTCACTAAATTTTATTATATCAGAGGTATAGAAAAGTTTTACTAGCCTTCCCATCCACCACCACTTTTTCTTATTTATCATCATCAGTATCTGCATCAGAGTGCCTCCCTTAGCCTCTTCAGCACCAGCAAAGAATTGTCTCCAGAAAATTCCAGAAATCTGCATTTCTTGCACCTTTATGTATTGTATTCCTAACACAATGAGAAAGTAGAAGCTTGACATGAGATGCTCCATGTCGGTGTGACATTTTGTGTTCAGTAAGTGAAGTTTCCTTTGGTGCCTGATCATAGATCACTCACTTTATGAACATCAGATCTGGAGCACATTCTCTTCCTCCTACACTGTACTCCAACCAGCCTAAAAAATAATAATCCCACAGGAAAAATCTTGTGAAGTTTCTTTGCACTGGTCTCAAACCATGCAACAAGAAATACCAGTATAACTGATAGACACACTGTCTGTGGTGAAAATACAGCAATTAAGCAGAAAGTAATAAGAGAAGAAAGAGCAATTATTGTTTACCTTTTTATATAGTTTTGTAGAAAGAGTAGAAATAGTTCGAGGAAAGTAAATGGCTCTTTTACTTAAGGCTACCATTTTAACACATTGCCACATGAACAAACACTATCAGAATTCAGTGTGACTGCTGAGCTTGTGATTCTTTGTCATACAAATATGACAAAATTCCTGTGTTTATGATTAAGGATTAACCTCCGCTCTTCACACCCATTCAGTGTCATAGTCAAAACCTTGTTATGGTAAAAAGGGGCATTCTGAATTTTTGAGGACAAAAAATTAGTCTAGTAAAAGTTTTAAAAGTCAATTTGTAACAGAACCTTCAGCTCCAATTAACAGGCCATTTGCACTAAAAGCTTATATCCCTTGTCCAAATTCAAACAGAAATGGCTCATGCATAATACTTTAAAAATTGTTATTCAATAAAACTTTCTAGTATCTATATATTTTTCTCTAGTATTAAGCTCGCCTTCCAATGTTCTTCTATTATCAGGGGTCAGCACCTTTCCTTGAATATCAGAGTCAGAGTTACAGCAAGTACTCAGCACATTTGCCGAGAGTATGATGTTCACAGTTAAGAGGGGTGTCTTTCCATTTGTCTTGGACTTATTGAGGTTTGTTTGAATGTGTTTTCTTAAAACATTCAGCTTTCTTGCTACTGGTACACAGCTGAAGTTTTCAGGTTGCACAATAGATACTCACTTTGCCTCCAGTCTCACAGTACAGCCTCAGAAAAAAAGAAAAAAACAACCGAAAACCCCCACCCAGTTCTGAATCAAGGTAAACAGACTATTCTTCAAATGCTGCACTGTTACACACATACAAAGCTGACTCCTATTTACTATTGTACACAAGTTTATAGGTGTTTAGTATTAAAAAGCAAAGAACCCAAGGTCACTGATGAAAAAAATCAACCAGTCCTTTATGCTGAATTCCATGAACTATGTACATCTCAAGTGTAATAAGAAAAATGCACGTTGAAGAGACAAAAGGGGGAAGGAGGGAGAAGTAACTATCATTTTTATGAGATTTGTGCCTCTCTCATTCAAGTGAGTACTCTGACCAATTAACTGTCACATAAAAGGTGGATCTTATCATCACTTGATAAAAAGAATAAACTATATCTGGTTCTATGTAAGAAAAAACTTCAAATGATAACCATCATCCAAATTTCCAGGGCTCTTCCTAATTTTATTTTCACAAATGCACACAAAATATAATTCATACATTGATATTTAATTTCATTGTGCAATGGGAAATCAGGAATCCTACAAATATTCTTTAGGACATGTGAAAAATTTCCTGTTCTGTTCTATTATTAATTATTGTCATTTCTTTGTTGACCACATTGAAGCACAAAGGATTCTAAAACATCCGTTGTTCTTCCTCAGGTACTTCAAAACTGCTTGAACTTTTTCATTCTGTTGAATTGCTTCTTATGAGATGTATCTACAAAAGATTTTTTTTTTTCTACTCAAGTTTTTATTAAAGTAGCACACGATTTTACTGAACCTCAAGTTTGGTATCAACACATAGCAGAAAATCTGTCTTGGTCATACCTGGGGTTTGAAGTGAACTTGAGGCAAGTGGAGCCTGCTAAACTGAGAATCTTCAAACAAAAGAGGTAAATTGTCAGGCCTACTCCAAAAACGGCAACCCTCCTCATAAAATAGACTTTCTAGTATATATGTTTCCCAAAGACATATTTTATATCTTTGGCTATTTTTTAATTTTTTATTTGTTATATTTATTTGCTATATTTTTTAACCATAGCTTGCTTTTCTAAGCATATTAAGTGGAAGGGCTGTCGAACATATTTTTATAGATCAGAAAAATACATTTTTATATGTGTATATTAAATAGTTGGTGTCTGTGATGAGACCGATAGACGAGGAAGAGGAAGTTATCCTAAAAGTCTGCTTAAAGTAGTGAATCATCCTAAATGAATCATTATTCCATAATGTGCCAGACTATATGCTCTTTCAAGATTTCTATAGTTAATGTTAAAAAATTTATTTCCTAATTTTATTTGCCAAGTTAATTTTAAATATGAGTTAGTGTCCATAAATATTTAACTGGGAAAAATCCTTTCTCTAAGAAATGATTTTGAAAATGTAACTTTACTGCATGTTCATCAGGATAATTTGTTATTCAAATTTTTTACTTTTGTCAATTGAACAAGACTAACTGGTGATATTGATCAGTGTTAAATTCTTCTCTTACAGTGGTTGTATGTCTTGATATTTTGCTGTTGATTCAGGCTTACAGTCAAATGTTGACATTTTCTCCTACTTTCTTTCCTTTTACCAAAGAATATTGTAGGTTTGGGTGTTCTATTTACAACAGATCTTATCTGGTTACTGTAATTCGAACCCAAAGAATCTAATGACTGTTTATAAATCATAGAATCATTGAATGGCTTGAGTTGGAAGGGACCTCTAAAGATCATCTAATCCAACACCTCTGACACCTATCATAGAATCATTGAATGGTTTGGGTTGGAAAAGAACTTAAAGGTCATCTAGTCCAACTCCTTTGCCAACAACTGGGACATTTTTCAGTAGATCAAGTTGCTTAAAGCCCTGTCCAACCTGACCTTGAAAACTTCCCATGATGGGGCATTCCCAACTACTCTGGGCATGCTGTTCCAGTGTCTCATCACCCAATGGGATGAGGGAAAATAAAGAAGACGGAGACAGATCCTTCTGGGGTACCCAGAGATGTCCAGTGACAGGAAAACAGGCAATGAATATCAAATTAAATGCATGAAATTCCATTTAAACATAAGAAAAATCCGTTTAACCTGAGCCGTAATCAAACACATGAGCATACTGCCCAAGGTGGTTGTGGAGTGTCCAGCCTCGTCTGGTTGGGCACATCCTTTAGCTTATCCTTCTCTGAGCATGGGAGATGAACTGAGTAGATTCCAAGGTGCCTTCTAACCTCATCCACTGTACTGTTTCTCAGTAAATATACATTCTGGAAGAGACTGAAGGCCAGGTATATTGTAACTTTATGTGTCCAGTGTGTGCTGCTTGATAAAAGATAATGGTCTGGGTTGCTGTGTTATTTAGCTATATAGGGAAGAGTAAGGAGCCCAGGCCTTGACTTAGTAACAATTTATCTATTTTCATGAACTTGAGCAATAAAAAGAGTATCAAGAATGATAGTCAGTCTTAGAATATGGTGTACCCTCATGACTAGAACACCTATCAGAAGATTCAGTTTTAAATTTCTGTAAGAAGAACAAGGCTGAATTTAAGAGTCAACTCTGAAATCACTCTTAAATATGACAGCAACATACCCGTATACCTCGGTTTTATACCTTTCCACTCAGTTGCTTCTGAGGAAGCAATTTGGAAAATTTTACTTTAGTTTCAGGTAGAAATAAACTAAATTTTTTAAGAGATTTATTTTGAGGAAATACATTTAACTGACACTTAAAATTTTAAAGCATTCTTCTAAATTCAGTGTCCATAATATTAAAAGATTAATTTCATTAGTGCAGCTATAGGTTACACTTTTTAATTTAAAAAATCTTTAATGGAGGACTGTTCAGGCACACATTTAACAATTACAGAGAATATGTGTATATTATTTACTGGATATTTTAATTATGGACCCGACCTATAGATCTCTGACCAGTCCTTCCTTGTTTATCAGTCCAGCAGAGCACTTGCATCCTCAATCACCTCTTTTATTAATTTGTGGTAAAGTGCTACAGAAAAGGTAAAGTGCTAATTCCAACTGACACTAATTCTAAGCCAGATAATTCATCACTCATCCCTAAGCAGAGCTCCATTCATTGCTGCTAGAGTCTCACATTCTGGGTGACTGTCTCTTCTTGCCTTCTTGTCCTTTCTTTCCTAAAACTTACTGTTTCTATCCATGGTAGATATCCAGCCATGTGAGTCTTCCAAGATGATGTCATTGAAACTGAAAAATGGTTGGAGCCATATGTATATAAGTTGTACGTATGCCTGTTGAGAAGGCTTTTAGAACTGTTATTCAGCAAACTTCTTAGAAGGATCCCAGAGAATGTCAACAGACAGGAAAAAAATATCCATGAGTGTGCTGAAAATTAATAGTTACCAATCTTCACTCATCAGTCCACTTGAAAACTCACTCAATTTCATTTTACAGAGGCAGTGTCCATGTTTCTCATAAGGGTATCCTGAACATTTTAAAAATATAGTTTTGTTTGCAGGTCTTCTGTTTTACTGATTATTCAGGCAATTTATACACAGTTAAAGCAAAAAAAATCTCCAGAAGGCAAGACAGAAGGGCTGCATCTTAAAAAGGTTAATAATCTAAGTTCATACCTTTCTTCTCTCTAAGAAGACAGGCAGGTTGTGAGGAATTGATGGCATACTCTTAGCAACTCTCCAGGCCTCTCTTCTCCTAACAGGCCCTGGGATGGTAAGCAGCACACAAGGGCTATGTGTATTGTGTTATCTGTTTCCCAGAAGAGAGCTCCCCACTCTGGTCCATGTGCACTGAACATGCAATGAATATTTCGCAAAAGCTTTTTATGTTTAAGTTGAGAGAATTTTTTTTTGTTGTCCTTAATCCTTCTGGATGTTTATCATTCTTATCCTGAGTAGTTGACTGTTGTGGTGTGCTTGTTTCAGTTTCCTAGTTTTTATATTGTTCTGTTATTTACAGTTCAATTGTTGTTTGGCACTTCCCAAAGTACCCCCATGTTTTTCCCAAGTTGGTCAATCCCTACTGTTGTATCCACCCCTGAAGTTTCCTTAAATGGCAAACCCTGCCCTACATTCCAGCTCCTTCCCTGTCAGTCAGTGTTTCCCTGCCCAGCTCCTTCCCATCCATCACAGTTGTCCCATCCCCTGTTCCAGACCCTTCCTTGTCAATCCTCCCTCCAGCCTATCCCTGCACGGTTCCTCCCCTCTCCCAACCTTATTGGTTGTAAGTTTGTGTCTGCCCCTGGGATCCTCCCCCTATAAAATCCCCTGCACACTCCAGTTCTCTTCGTCCCTGACCCTCTCCGAGGAAATAAACCTTTGGGAATCGTATGAAGGATCCCTCTCTGGTTTTTGCCCTAATCCTTGATGCCTTTCCCACCTTGGTGCTACAGAGAGCAGTCTTGCTGTCAGGGGATCTGGCAGCCACTGCCTTATCTCTACCTGGGTCTATTCCAGACCAGGAGAGACCACTCTCGGCACAATCTGAGACCAGGGCCAGCTGGGGAACACTCTCGAGCACCGTGTCAGCTGACAGTCACTCCACTGATCTCACAAAAGCCATTTCTCTCAGCATTCTCAACAGTCGAAGCTAAGAGTGTCAACATGGAACTAAGGTCATACACATAAGTATTTCTTGATGCATTATTGTTTCTTGGGTTAGTTTGTTTTGTAGTCTTAAGGAATAGTAATATATCATAAGAGATTATTTCCATTTTCTGCCTCTAGAGCAGTTTTATAAGAGTTATTGAGTATTTTGGGTAAAATCACTATAGATATTAAATACATGCTGTACAAGTAAAATGGTTACTAATGATAAATTTTAAAGGCAAAAAAATACTAGCTCCTATTGCAGCTGAAAAAGGTATTCCTCTTTCGTATCTTTTATTTAAATCACTCGGTGAAAATATCAGTGTATTCCAAAATCTATACCAACAGAAGGCAAACCTTTATTTTGCCAGATATGTACTCTGCACCTGCCATGTATTTTGTTATAAAGCGTAAGTATTGCTAGTGTACATGTAAATGCCTGTTTCATCCTCAGATACATTACCATCATGTTAGTTATAAGTCATGTAGGAGAACGAATGTGTTACCATGAAAGGAAAAGAACCTTCTAGTTGCCATATGATTTTCCTTTAATTATGAAATTGAAACATGAACCATGGACAAACCTCTCTGACATTTGTCAAATATCTCTTTCCTAACAGGTACTTCTTTATCAGGCTCCAAACAATGGAATTCTGTAATGAGACAAATTGTGTATCTTTTAGAAAAATTGTTAAATTTGTTATGAAGGGTAGTTCTACAATTGATGGGCAGTGACCCAGAAGAGTTACTGCTGCAGATGAAAATAGATAAAGGTCAGTTTAAGTTCCACAGAAAAAAAACTGTCTTAGCATTTCTAGCACCAACATTATAGTTTTTTTCTGAGAATAGCAGATGAGTTCAAAGCTCTGTTATGTTGTTTGGCTATAGAAATGAAGTTCAAAAATTAAACTTGGGCATACAATGCAAGTAAACACCTTATGAAGCAAGCATTGACATATGCAGCATCTTAAGTCCTGGATCACCAAGCAGACCATATGAAGCAGCCAGAACAATGGTGTATTTGAAGCATATTTTCCTGTGTGGAACTTCTTCCAAGGTTTCAGTCAAGTATCTTTCGAAAAGAGAAGTATTGTGTCAAAAACTGTAATTTCTTAGATGCTCACTCCCTTGATTTTGCTGGTTGGTAATGTTGATAACATTCATTACAGCTCGAGCTGTAGGTACAGTCTGAGCACACCTTGTTGACTGCACTCCCCTGTCAATGTAGTCATCAAAGTATAACACATTCTTAGGACAGACAGTCAGCCTGGTAGTGGCAGCAGAGCCACATCAAGTAGATGCAGTGCATCAACACCAAAATGATTAAAAGAAAGGGGGTTTATTTTTCATTTGTTTCCCAAGATTGATCTCAATTTTCCTATTTACCCATCCTGAGAAGAGGCAAATTTTTACAACTTCTCTAAGACCTGTTTTCAACCTTTCAGTATTTTTGGGGGGCTTAGCTTTGTTTATTTGTCCAATTAAAAAAAAAAAAAGTATTTTAACAGAAAAGCTCATAAATATTTTTTCTTCATTCTAAGTACTTTCTAGTAGTCCTTAGGCTACTAGTAGGCTGTGTTCCTAGCCAATAATATAATTTATAGTGTGTACTCACTACGCAAAACTATTTAGTAATCCTTTCTAGGAATTAAACATATACAGAGAAAGACATGGGTGAGTTAACTAGATATCGAGGTTCTATTTGGACAAAATTACTACACTCTTCCTTGTTTCTTTTATTTTTTAATTATAAATATGGATTTTGGTGTAGTATGTTATTCGGTAGTGGCTGTACATGTGTGGTATGCATACTTAACCTCAAAATAATGACATTAAAAACATACAAACCACATTTGTTGTACGAAATTAGTGTCCTTTTTCCCTCCCTGTGATTACTGAACATTACAAACGAATCATAAAATGGCATATACAAATTCATCTTTTGTTAGTTTTAAAAGACAATACATGGCAATGTATAGGAAAAATATCTCACTACATATTGTAGAAAAAGGTACCAAAATCAAATAGCAGATCCGTATTCTCCCAATGCATTCACTTCATAGCTGAGCTAAGTTAGATTCAGTAAAATATATGCATGTTTTTCTCTGTTTTATTTTGCCCTGACTCAAAATGCTAACTGCCTAATTTAAAGACTCTGCTCTTTCCATGATCTGTCATTTCAGGCTCTAATCAGCCACAGTCATTAAAAATCTCACAGCACTTCCCGCGTAAGTAATCAACATGATTTGTTAAGTGATGATGCTGGACTCATCTTCATACCAGACACAAACAAAAATAAGAGCAATTTCCGGATTAGGTCTATATGTTCCTATAATTTCCTGTGTTTTATAAATACTCATGAAATTAAATGCAGTCCTAAATTGTAAGGAAGACATTTCAGACGAAGATGAAGAAAGTGGACTTCAGTGTAAAATAAAGATATTATTTCATATGTGATTATTCAATACATTGTGAATTGCTTGTGTGAAAACATCATAAGATTTTTGCCTTTTTATTCATCAGGGTATAACACTTCTCTAATTTTAATCTCTGAATTTTAAGATACTCTACAATTTTATTTTATTAATTTCCTTCCTTGTCATTCTTAAGGTAGAGATATGACACTTGGGCACTCACTACAAATACCTCAACTGATTATTCATAGGATGTAAAGCTCCAAGTTCTTTAAATGTGTGTTCTATATCATGAATTCTATTTACTGTCTGTCATACCTATGCCCCCTACTTTTCATTTTCTCTTTGCTTTTCTGTTAATTAACCCATAACTCTAATAATTTTTTCAATGATCATGCAAATTACATTCATTTGGTTCTGTTGTTCTAGAAACGGTGCAGCAGTTTTAATTTATTTTATGGTATGTCTTACACTTAAAACCTTGAGGTTTTTGCCATGGTTAACTTTTAAAAGGGATGAGAACTCCTTTATATTTATTAATTATAAGATATGCAGTCAACATCTTTGGCCTTTATAATCCAGTATATGGAAAACTTGCTGCCACACTTGATTACCAGACTCTATTCTCTATCTTACTGGTGGAGAAGCAACTCAAAGATAGCAGCTGCAAATTTGTGCTAAGAAATCTGCAGTAGCAAATGAGTGCCAGAAATAACCTTATATTCAGCAATTATTAATTAAGTAAATTTATTTTTTCTCAGTGGTTTATTCTCTCTCATACGAAATCAATTTAAGGTTTGAACCTAGTAGAAATCATTACTCTGAATACTCTGTTAAAATAGAAATCATTAAATAAGGTTTAGATTGAAGTCCCAAGGCTCAATCCTTTTTTTATTTTAGAGTGCATTTCTGACTCCTATTTCTAGCATTATTTCTATACTGCCTTAATTAGTCAATTGATTAACAAAACTCCAAACTAAAAAAAAAACCCGCCAGTGAATCCTGAAATATGAATCATCTCTTTACATCAGTGTGAAGTCTCTGATCATTAAAGATTCACTAATTATCCTTTTTAAGTTTAGTGCATTCACAGTGCACCCAGAGGCACATCTGCACCAAAAGAAGTAGAGAGCATCTCTTACTTAGCCAGTTCTTTAATCAAATATTTAGGTTGTTATATTAAATAACTATGATTGACATTTGAGGGACACCTCGAGTCCTGATTAAAAAAATAAAAACAAACCTGAAAAAAAATCCTGAAGATTATTTGAATCCTACTTACAGGGATTGGTTTTGAATTCTAAATATAGTCGATTGCTAAGCACCCTAGATTGGATCATTCCTCTAAAACCAACAACATTCAGGGATTTCATGAAGAAGGCCAGGCATTAGAGTCAAAGGAGTTTTATCATCCGTCTCTAAGAAAGATATCAGCCATTCTTCAGACAAATAGGTCTTCAGATTTCTCGGATCCATATATTGCCCATACATAGGTACTAAGCACTGCTGTATGAAATGTAGCCCACAGTTTCTGAGACATCTTCAAAGAGTCTGAACATTTAGTAAGGGACCTCAGAAGTTGCAAGTGAATGGCATTTCAAATGGTATTAACTTTTTTAGTGTGGGATGCTGTACTGTTCTGTAGAAGTGCCAGTTTCTTATGAATGCAGTGTCCTGCCTTTCTGGCTCTATACAACAGTTCCTAGGCCATCAAATGGTATGAAATGTCTGTGGTTAAGAACTACGTCCCTGAGGTCAGTTTTGCTAGTAATGAGAAGGGATTTTTCAGCTGCATTTTTCTGAGAAACCTCAGTTCCACCTAAGTCCTAAATAGTAATTTACATACTTGGAATGATCTAGTCTTTTATCAGTATTTGACATACAACATTAGTGTCATTTTAACAGATTTACAAAATCAACTACTTTCCAGTATCATTATTAGGTATGCTTGGCCTACATTCAAGTTTTTCTACCTTTTAAGTTTTTCCTATTAATAGATAAAAATCATTTCATGGATTTTCATGTATAACTTTTGCTTAGGAATATTTGCTCATTTTTTATGTTATCATATGTATAACTTTAGCTATTTAGTATTTATATTTTAAATTCAGAAACGCAGATCATTTGAAAAGGAATTCTTACCTTTCCTTTTTTTTAATAAAAAAAAAAAGTTATAAATGTGACCCAAATACATTATAGTAATACTGGACATTATTTTCTCTTGAAATTAAATATCAAGTTTTGGAAGTTTGATTTTTTTTTCTTAATAATAATTTCCTTGGTGTTGATTAAAAGATACTTTCAGAGGCCTGTTGCTTACTAGCATTTCTCTAGATTCAATGGATATGCTTCCATATTTGTAAAATTAGTTCCTGTGTCTAAGAAAACAGAAAACATTTGTCTTCGTGTCTATTCTAAATCTCCACTTCAGTGGCCTTGATGAATCTTTGCAACGTTAACATTGAATGTCTTCAGATATTCACATTTTTTACAACTTTCTTTAGCCTCATGCAGATTACCCCTGCATGATTTCTTCCTCTCTCAGGAAACATCATCTTTTGGCTAATATCCTGAGATGTATGCTACTTCTATCCTCAGAGGTCTTCAAGACCCAGATAGATGAAACCCTAGCAACTAGTGTGACTTCACAGCTGACCTTGCTTAAAGCAGAGGTTGGACTAGAGACTTCGGGGATCACTTTCAATCTGAGGTATTCAATGTTACAGTGAATAAGTCAGTAGTCTTGGAAATTGTCTAGTTCTTTAATCAGTAACTTGTCTTTATAGCACTTTAAAGAGACTGTAGCCTTCTTTGCTGAATTCATGATTCACAAAACAATTTCTTATATTTTTGCACCTCACTTTAGATGGCCACCAGAAGTAGACTTATCAGCTCCATATAATTTTCTTTATTGCATCAGGGTCTATATATTGCACATCACTTATTTTCTTAAATAGTATTATTTACTTTTGTAAAATAAGTTTATACTTTTATTCATATTTATTAATCAGAATTTTCAGGGGTTAAACATGACCAAGCAAGTTGCATGGGTCTTCTCTACTGTTTCCTCCCTGTGTTATTATTAACCATAATTTTTTTCAGAATTTTATAGGCTGAAATTTATCACCCCCAAGTTTTCTCTGGATTATAAAATTTAACAATAGTAGATACAGTTGTTATATAATACATATAAAATACAACTATTATACCCTTGAATTCATGTTCATGGTAGTCATTCAGCTCAACATTTATTACATAAATATTAGAGATTAAGTCAAGATCTGCTCCAAATTTACTCCTGAATATATTACAGAAGCTGAGTATCTGTTCCACTTTTGCAATTTTGATACCTTCCTTGAATATTTGCACTTTGACCTGGATAATTTATATTGTGAAACTACAGATATAAAGAGAAAGATCATCAGATTGCACATTAGCACACTCAGAGGAAAGACCTTATTATTATCTTTGAAGCCACCAACTTCTATTAATTTGCAGACTGTGGTGGTTACATAGAAAACTGGGACAGACCAATGAGCCCATGTACAAACAGAAGCCACAAAATGGGCTGCAGGGATGAAAGTTGCCTACTTCTTCCCATGTTTCTGGGAAGGAGCTAGACTCCACAATTTTCTTTACATTGACATATCATAAAGTGATATGATAATTTTTGATGAAGCTGAGTAATGTATATTTAGATGAAAACATAGTTCTCACTGGAATACGAAGAAATAATATTTTGTACTCAATTAATTTGACATCAGTCAGTGTTAGGAGTAAAATGTGATGTTAGATTCATTTTTTACTTTTGTTTGGCTACTAAGGTAAACATTGCCATTTACATTACTGCGTGGAGTTTTTTCTTTTCCTATTCCTTTTTTTTTTTTTACATTTTCAGCGTGTTCCTGTTAGTTAAACTTCATACACTCGTTATAAGAGTAAGAAAGAATAAACTCCAAGGATATTCATAGGTTTCCCATAGGAAAATTAAAAAAAAAGAAAAAAAAGAAAAAAAAGTAACTTTATCTGTCACATCAGAGGCTTTAAAGAAGCCTAGACATTGTATAATTCCCATGCACTTTTAATCTACTTTGTGCATATTACACACTTAAACTTTTCTAAATTTATTGTAATTAGACCTATGTATTACAAAGGAACTGTTCATATTGCTCCTACCTAATCTCTAATTTATATGCAGAATAGCAAAGCTAAATAGTTTAGGATTTTCACATTTAATGCTCTTTTTGCCTAATCAAATTATACAGCTTAGTAGCTTCCTTCCCTGTGGTTTGCATTTTTGCTTTTTTTTTCTTTTTTTAATTTCTTTTTTTTTTTTTAATAATAAATCAACATAGTCTTAGGCAGGCATTAATGCTACTTCTGTAACCTTTCTCTGAGGTGTTCTCTGGGGACACAATAAATCATCACTCAGAAACAAATGTTACATGAGTAGCCCCTTATAAATAATGAGTTTATAGTTGAAGATCTAGTGAATCCAAATTATGTTTAAATTAAATTGCACACACTTTGTGTTTTCCTTCATTCTTTTCTCAAAAGAGCATTAGAATTTTGACTTCACAGGCAGTGGGAGATGTGTCTAAATAAAACTGAATCAAGGGGCTTTCACCAGAATTGGTTCTGATGGTCCAAAAGACTGATTTAGAATTTGATTTTCTTAACACTGCATATCCCATTGAATAATTTAAATAAAAACCCTTCAGAAACTCATACAATCATTTAGTAAAAGGCATAATTTCCTGCTGACCGTTCAGTTTTAACAATTACTGACACGTATTCTCAAACTGCAGCTTATCTTTTTCCTTTATTTTAGAATATTATCCTCAGCAACATATGGTACAGTGTTTGTAAAGAGAACTAAAAGTTTGAAAACAAGTAAATAAGCCCAAGGTAATTTTTTTTGGTTTGTTTTGTTTTGTTTTAAAAAAAATATTATCTGGCTTCACATATTTGGTGCTCCCTGATCAGACTGTACTATTTCTTTTATTTTTATTGTCCTTTTGAAAACATTAACAAAATTCATACTGTGTTCAGACATGTTTTTCTTCTCAAATTAATGGTTAAATTTTATGCGCAAGATGAATGAGTTCCTGATCTATTTTTTTTTTTTTTCCAGAGAGAATTTTACAAAGACCACTATCAAGATTTTATCTGTCATCTTTCCTATATGTATAACTTCACATTTTCTTTTCAGCATTAGATTTGGGCTTCTTCCTTTGTTCACTGCTTATGTTTATAGTCTTCAGAAAGGTAACTAAGATATTTAAAGAACATTAACTTCATGGAAAAATAGTTCAAGACAGTAGAATTTGAAGGGTTAAGCAAGAACACAGTAGATAATTAAAGCTTGCCTGTCAGAAATCATATGAAGAAACAGGAAACAAAAGCCTGAGTTTAGATCATAGTCTCTTATTGAACCCATTTTTAATTATCATTCCAACTACATGACAGCTGAATAAATGAAGGAACAACAGAGACAAAGTATTATGAACTGTCTGCAAGGAAGTCAGGAGTGATGTTGAGTTTGAGAGGGTAGAGAGAAGGTGTTTTTAGATTTCTTCTCATTTCTAATTAATATATGTCTCTGTTTGATGGCAGTAAATTAGTTTCCCCAGGTCAAGTCAATTTTGCCCATGACAGTAATCAGAGAGTGACCTCCCTCTATCTCAACCCGTGAGCTTTTTGTCATATTTTTCTCCCCTGTCCTGCTAAGGAGGGGGAATGATAGAGCACCTTGGTGGGCACCTATCAGTCAGCCAGGGTCACATCACCAAACTAATAGATGAAACAAACCTCAGAGGAATTATTGATACACCAAGTAGGTGGGATGCAATTCAGAGGGACCTCATCGAGATGGGGAACTGGGTAGACAGGAGTCTCAAAAAATTCGCCAAAGGACAAGAGGAAGATTCTCATCTTGGCTGAAATAATCCCATGCACTAATTCATGATGGGCAATATATCAGTCAAAAAGCAGCTTTACACTGAAGGATATGGAACTCCTTGTGGACTGTGTGTTGACCAGCCCTTGCTGCCACAAAGATCAGCAGCCTCCTGGACTGCTTCAGAGGAATGCTGCCAGCAGGGAGATGATCCTTGCTCTTTTTCCTGGAGATGCCCCTTCAGGAGTATTGGGCCCAAATTTAGGTTCCACTGTACAACAAGGACATGGATGCATTGAATTATGACCATACCCAGGTCATGGTTACTTACAGGGAGATGATTAAGTGTCTGGAGTGTCTTACATAGGAGGAGATGCTAAGTGAGGTAGAACTCAGCTTGGAGAAGAGAAGGTTCAGTGAGATCTTTTTGTTATGCATTAATACTTGATAGAAAAAGTGTAAAGAAGACAGAGACACATTCTTTTCAGTGATGTCCAGTGACAGGACAGGAGGCAATGGGCCCAAATCAAAACACATGAATTTTCACATGAACACAAGGAAACACTTTTTTGAGTGTGAAAGTCCATGCTGGAACAGGTTTCCCAGAGAAATTGTGGAGTTTCCAACTGGGAAGATACTGGAAATGTGACTGCAAAGTACACAAATAACCAACTCTAGGAAACAGGTGTTTTGGACTAGTGTCATGGATTCACCCCAGCTAGCAACAAAGTGCCACCCAGCTGCTTGCTCACCAGCAATCAGGGAGAGAATTAGTAGGATAAAAGGTAGAAAATGTATGGGTTAAATTAAAGGCAGGTGATAGGAAAAGCAAAAGCCATGCACACAAGGAAGGAAAAACAAATAATTCACTGCTTCCCATGGGATGGCAGGTTCAGCCATCTCCAGCAAAACAGGGCCCCTTCACATGTAATTGTGACTTTGGAAGACGAATGCAATCACTCCCCCTTCTTCCTTCTTTTTCACAGCTTTATATATTGAGCATGATGCCATATGGTACGGAATACCGCTTTGATCAGTTTGGGTCACCTGTTCTGGCTGTGTTTCCTCCCAACCTCCTGTGAACCTGAAATTTCCTTGCCAGCTTGGCAGTATGAAAAGCAGAAAAGGCCTTGGCTCTGTATAAGCTGTGCTCAGCAATAACAAAAACATCTCTATATTATCAAACCTGTGTTCAGCACAAATCCAAAACAGAGCCATGTACAAAACACTGGGAAGGCAATTAATACTACTCAGCCAAAACTGGCACAACTAGGCAGCCTCAAGGATTGCCTTCCATCCCCAGTTTTTCCATGATTCTGCAAGTTTTCCCTCTTGGCATGTAAATTTATGATATTTTCATATTTGCTCTGAGTTTTCCTGTAAAGTGAAGGAGAAATCTACTATCCTTCATTTGCAGTCAGGATGCAATCTTGACAACTTCCTCTCTCTTTATAGACTGTTTAGGGAACTTTTGTACCATCAGAGAGAAAGTAATCTGCTTAAGAGGTGAAAGGCTAGGAATTGAACACCCTATAGGGGGAGAAGAACTCTTTCCTAGACCATAGTGCAAGTTCCGTGACACCTTCCTCTTTTGACATCTTTATAGCTGGATCTTCAATATACCAGATTCGGAAGAAAGGATTAGCAGCTTGTCTTGGTGGGCTACATGATCACCTATAATTTACAATAGTTGTGGAGTTGTAGTGGTTTTGTGTTATAGGGCAAAATCTCTTGAGCCTGCAAAATTCATAGATCAAATGAGTTATACTTCTTAAGCGACAATTTTGATATCGTATCTGAGACCACCACTGTTGAGATCTCAATCTCTGTGCTTTACTGTCATTCCACACAATGGCACAGGCTTAACCAAAATATTACTGTCCTCCAAAAGTGTGCATCTCATAAATTTCAAGGATCAAATTCAAAGTAGGTGATGCAGGGACTGCATAATAAAAAAGGTTCATTAGCAATTTTGAAGGTCAACATTTAATCTAAAATTGAGATATTGTTTTATCTCACTGTTTAAACAAAACAGTATCTGTGTGAGTGTTAATAATTTAGGAATGTAAAAAATGTAATTTAATTACTGGTTTTTAATGTGAAGTACTTTATAATATTAAAATCCACACCTGAGTACAAGAGTTTCTGTGAAGCATATTCCAAAGTCTCCTTGAAACATTACTATTTAAACAAACCTCACGGGATGCTTTTGCTATACATTGAAGATTCAGTCTGTGATGTAACTCACAAGATGCATAGGCCTAATGTGAACATATTCTATCAATTCACCCAGCACACCAGTCAAATTTTATATCCCTCAGCTTAGTATGTACTCAGAATACACTGAAAAAGACATCTCTGTGCAATGCCTCTACAACTAACTGCAGAAAATACAGGGGCTTTTTTAAATAAATAACGTCTAGCCACTCTGTGCCATACCTAGGTTCTTGGTCCACAGCCATGAATTTAAATAAAGGGAAAAAGTACTTACTAACAGTTAAACACCACGTCTTTTGCCTTTTCATTGTGAGAGTACTTCATATTTTGCTTCATTCTTCTTCAAAGACAAATCATATTTTTATATTGGCCTTGTGGTTACAGTATAAAGTAATGTATCTGATGTAAAATCTGCTAGCTGTAAATCATAGTCTATTTTAAAGATTGTGCAGGATGACCAATAATAATATTATAAAATGAAAATTAAAATCTGTATCTCAAGAAGAATAATTGACTTAGAAAAGTGCACTTTTAAAAAACTTATATTTCAAAGTTACTTCCTGTAATTTAACAAATACTTGACAAGAGAAATGTTTCTATTTCCATGTATTTATTTTATTGGAATTATTTAATGGATTTGCACAGTACTGGTTTCTAATATCATTAAAATAAATATTCTGTGTTTATAGTGATATCCATATGAATAGGTAAGAATTGCAGACAGAACACATATAATTCTTTAGTTGGAGTGAGGTTGTATACGGCAAGCATAAATCTGATTATTATTACTTAATATGATAAAAAGTGTTACTCCAGGATGAAATAGAGGCTTTAGAATTGGGATTTTAGTACCTAACTTTAATGTAGCTATTCTCTAAAGCAGTTCAAAGCCCAGACCCTAACGGATCTTCACCCCCTCCCTCAATGTTTTAGTGTTACTTGAAATACCCTAGGGTGTCTGAGATATCTCTGAGACTAACATGTACTATTTGATTTACCAGATAACTCTACCTTTCTAGAGAAGCAGCTGAAAATATGTGACTATGACATATGAATATATGACTATTGGAATGTACTTCAAATGACACTGAAATCCAGTGTTTAGGCAACAGAATCAAAGCCCAGGCTATGTTATTACCAGGGAATAAAGGCTATACAACAAGGATTTAATAAGCCTGTATAAAATTAAGTCTTCAGTGTCTGTGGATACCCCAAATTTCATCTCTTATTGTTCCATATGATCTTCTACTGCTCTTGAGAATAATTTCCAGCTTCATGTGAATTTCTCAAATACCCTGTACCATTCAGTTCTGCAGTGGTGGCAGTGTTTAACCCCAGCTGCCAACTAAGCTCCAACACCAACACTCCCTCCTCTCAGTGTGATGTGGGATAGAATTGGAAGGGTAAAAACTGAGGAAATTTGTGAGTTGCTATTAAGACAGTTTAATAGGTTAAGCAAAAGTTATGTGGACAAACAAACAAGGAATTAATTCATTGCTTCCTATCAGCATGCAGATGTTTAGTCATTCCCAGGAAAGCAAAAATATGATGCAGCCTATCTAAAACCAGTACAAATGGTCACGTTTAGGCAACTGTATCAAGTCTAAAAAGAAGGTGTCTCACACGAGATGAAACAGCCAGGGAAAAGGTATTGTGGGTGCTGGCCCTTGAAAAAAACTCACTGGCCTTGGTTTAGTAAATTAAGTGTGATTTTTAGCTGGATTGTAAGAGGTTCTCATGTGTCTGAGATCGAAATTGGAAGACTTGAAACAGTTGGGGGACCTATATCCTTCTAAGCTGGTTAGTAGGGAGTCAGATGAAATATCCTAAGAGCTGTGAAACAATATCTAGATCCACCTGTTTGAGCCTGAATTCAGTCTTCTAGCCATGAGACTTTGAAGGACAATACCCATCCTTTGCATGAACTTAGGGTGACTGGCAAGTGTCTGGGTAAACATTCTAAGCAAAAACAGGAATTAGAACCTTATAATTTTTCTTAGACTGAGTGAGAATTATATGCTGTAATATTTGAATCATAAAATGTGCATGCTGCTGGAGGATGTTAGTTTTATATCTTGTATGATTAAAGCATCTGCGGAGTTGAGTTTTAAGGTGCTATACTTTAGACAAAGGACATATAACAATGTATCAATGTATGTGGTCTGCTTTTATTTAAATCTTATTCTCATTTGATATAATGATTTGTCTTCTTTTTTAAGTTAAAC
>VXBS01000722.1:613115-626296 GCA_013400255.1 Sitta europaea | reverse complement strand
AAAAAAAAAAAAAAAAAGAAAAGGCACACATAGACCTGTGCTTGTGTTTTACAGAAAGAATCACTGCAGTCCATAGTGCCTATGATTAACATGATTTGTTGCCTGTGGCTAATGTTTTCTTTCAGTTAGAAATCTTTCTTTGGATATCAGAAATGATCCAAATAATAATTATGACAATCATGTTAGTTTCTGTAAATAGAATTATTTAATTATTTTAATTAAGCAAATCTAGAATCTCAGTTATTAGGACATGAAGCTTGATGCTTGGTAAGAAGTACCCTAGCATCAGCACTTTGCTGATACATAATTGACTGATATCCAATAATTTAGTAAAGACTGTAATAAGTATTTTCTAATTTTAGTAGCTAATTTAGGAACCTTAACATAGTTTTATTTTTCTTTTTCATATAATAATGAAATTATCTTGTCTTGCACAGGTAACAAAAGTACCATTCATGCATAGATACAGCTAACTACGTATTCAGCTATGACACTATTGGAAGCAATATTCTGATAAAACATGAGAGAAAAATTTGGATTACTCCTTCATTCTATGAACCAGTAAAATAATTTATCATTGAAAAGATTATTTCAAGGTTAATTTTTTTCGGTATAAATTAATTTTTTCATAATCTGAATTCAGATCATATGTGGAGATAGATACTAAAGGTTAGATATTAAAGGACTATCTGTCCTTTTTAGGCCTAATCCATCACTAAATCTTGCTGTGAACATCTCCTTGTTAAGAGGTTAACGAGAATATGGTAATAAGAAAACAAATGAGTTTGATCATTGGCAATAAAAAATTTAATGAAACCAAATCCCTCTGAAGTGTTCCTTTAGGCTTCTCTAAATAGTCAGAGAAATAAATAAACAGAATTTTTTAAAGACCACGAAGAGCCATATTATTTTAAGGTGGTCTATAATAAATGATCACGCAGATCATATTGTATCTCACTCTTTATTTTCTCCAAGGTAATTTAAAATTCATACATAATATTTGTTATTTATGCAAGCAAATAAAATTTCAAGGAAAGAAACAGTTGTGCTGTACTATTCCAAGTGCAACCTTTCAGTTTAGGGTTCATCAGAAATTCATCATTCTTTAATCAACTACATCCCAAATAACTTATTAATTTCAAAATTATGACATGGTTTTATTTCCATGTTAATGGGGATAGTGGGACTGAGACTCATATTTTTATATTAATTTTATTATTTTGATAATCTGTAACAGATGGATGAAAAACTATACATAAAAAAAAAGATTTTATTGGCTTTTACCCAATATGTGTGTTCAAATAAATATGCTTAAAATATACAACTCCTTTGGTTTTGGATTGATGAAAGTGAAGTACAAATCATGATCTGCACATTTTATTAGGACAGATTCAGATTTTAAATCTGAACCAAAAAAAAAGATTCTTGAATTTTTAGGTTTGAAGAAATTTTCATATAATTGTGATTGACGTCAATCACATTGTCAGCATAGGGGAAAGAATGAAATATGTTTTTTTATATATGACTAGAAAGGTTTAATATATTGTAAAAGATAAAATAGGAAACAGAATTTAAAAGGAAAAAGATGTACTGCATGCATAAAAACATCCACAAATGCATGGTGAAAAACCTTTGGAACGAGAAGCTATTTAAAATAGTTGAATCTGCAGGAAAACTGTATTAAAAGCAAAATCACAAAAGGAGAAAGTGAGCATAAATTGTAAGCAATGTTTTTTATTTGAAAGATTTGTCCAAGCTTGGCAGGATGACATCTAACAGGAGTACAAAGGTCATGAAAAAGGAGGCAGGAAAATGATCATTCTTTCACAGTAATCAAAGTAAAGTACATCTTTTTGTGATATGTTTTTACTTTAATAATCACTGTTGGAAGTTTGTTCTGATTTCTACCTTTCTAACCCCGCTAGCATAAAAGGGAAGAAAATCTTAGGAGTCGTTTTTGTAAAAAATTCTATTGTTTGACTGTATATTTCTAGTTACTTTCAATGCATCCATATTTTTCTGCATATAGTATCTTGTCTTCTACAGAAAACTCCTGATTTTTTGAGCTAAAATGGAGGGACAAAGACAGAAAGAGACAACACTGGTAAAGCCAAAATGTAAATTCTGAACCAAATATATAACACATTCATTTTTATGAATATTGTCTTGCATGAAGAACAAGACCTGAGGACAAAAACATAGAAGCTGTGTCATGAAATTCTTTCACTTCCGTGAATGTTGGAACCTGGTTAAGTCACCACCTGGTGATGTGCCATTGGGCAGTGAAGAGCTATGGACATGCGGTGTGAATACCTAATCACTAAAACTAAATAAAATAGTCTTTTATGAATCATCCAAAATGTTTGTTAACCCAAATTTTAAGAAATATTGCATTCTCCAAAGCTTGTATACTTCCCCCTTCTGCCAAGAGATGTTATTTATTTCTACAAAACTTGATTTATTAAGTGACTTTGATCATCACAACGACAAGAGCACTACCATAGAAAAATCTGTAATATTTCATATTAGAACCATACAGCAATTTATTTTGGGAGGGATATTCAGAGAATATTTACTTCAAATCCTGCTCAATATAGATTTAATTGGCTGAGGTTACCCAAGGTTTTGTCCAGTCAAGTCTTGATTACTTCCAAGGGCAGACATAGAACAAATTCCCTGGGTAACTTGTTCTAGTTTTTGTTGATATTCATGGTAATTTTTTCCCTATTTTAATCAGAATTTATGGTTATTTTATGTCTCTTGACCTACTGTCATATCTGGTTCCATCTTTTTTGTGCCATTCTGTCATCACTGCACATATAGTACTTAATATGTAAAATTTATATAATTTATATTTTAAAGCATCCGTGAGTACAGGGAAACATGAAATTGATGCCATAGGGTTATCACTGACAGCTGTGGTACAAGGTGTCAGGGTTCTCTGCTTTGGCTACATTTGCTGTGACCAAAACATGCATCCCTGAGCCATTCTATTACTGTCTCAACTATTAGGTCTCTGATGGTCTCTGATAGTCTGTACTTGTCTGCTATACTTTGTTATGTTGCTGTTAACATGCCACAAACTATTTAGGAATTTCAGCTCTGTGTAGTTATTGCCACTGACAGTTCAGGTCTTTCTACCTCTCCACTGGTTCTTGTCACATTATGTCATCAATTGCATGGATGCAGCCCATTTTTGCCCTTCTTCATTGACTGACCGCAACCTGTACCTCATGTTCTTTTAACGTCAGAAGTGCACATAGGGTGTTTTGCTCTTTTTATGATGCTCTGCATGCTCAGAGAGTAAAAGGACCTTAGGCATTAATGGGATTACTTTGTAGTGTTTATATGACAGTGCTGTCGTATGCATCTCTTGATGGCTGTACATCACATCCATATGTTCAACTGTACACATTCCTACTGATTACATATCAATAAGAAACAATTTTTCCTTTCTTTTTTAAAAAAAATTATTTCCCCCGACTTTAGTATATTCTTTAGGACAATTTTATGCAATGTATTAAATAAAGAGAGTACAGATTTTAAGACTGGTCACCCAAACACTAAATTCATGCTCCCCCAGGGAACGATTCTTCTATTAAACAGTTTCCTTCTCTTCTGCATTGTACAAAACTATGCTGTTTTACTGCTGTGCACTTCATGGCAAATATATAAAAATACTTCCTTTGTCATGTTTTAAGTTCCTAATTTTCTGTCCACCAGAAACAGCATAATGGGTTACTTTGTATAATATCGGGGGACTCTTGTCCAGTATTTGTTACTGTTGATCAACTGTTGATACAGCACGTACAGTTTGAATTTGTAAATCTGAAATTAAACAACAAAGCAAAATACACTTATGAGATATTCAAGCCTTACATGTAATTTCTGACTCTTATTAGAAATAAAATTTTGGTAGGCTTCTGCTTTATACTTGTTGACAGTGAAATTATTTTAAGTTTTTCAGTCATATATTAAATTCTTATTTTGCTTGAATTATCAGTTAATCAGCTGTTTCTGAACCCTTCATTCCATCACGCAGAAATTGTATTAGACAAAAAATGCCAAAAGAATTCCTATAATTTTTCAAAGCTGTAGTATTGTAAAAAGCCTCATAGACAAAGTTACGGAAGTAATGGAAAGTATCTGTGGACAACAAATGTGTCTATGTGTAGAAATGAGGATCTGCAGGCACACAGGAAGATATTGTGATCATGAACTTTTTTGCATACTAAAAAAATAGTCCTTTTAACATTTCCTGTTAAGTGAAGGAACACTGCATGTAGAGGTGAATCAGAAAAATAAGATCTGTCAAACCGTATTTTTTTTTGTCAAGAGGCATGTTAGACAATGACACCTGGGTGTAAGTACTGTCAGTTCACATCAGCACGATGCTGGATACCTCAAAAAACTGTTCAACTGCTGAAGGCAGAGCTGCATCTGTAGACTATTCAAGCATCTATCAGAAAATAAAACCACTTTTTAAATAAAACAAATAAAGCAATTCTTGGTAGAAGGGAATAAAGCAAATGATTGAATTCACAAAATCAGCAAAACTTCTGGGGATTTTTGGTTTTCTTTTAACTGTACAACCCAATTGTCATGACTCCACAGTAGTCTCAAAGCTGTTTCAGCCATTCTTCCAGTGGCCATTTAACTCCTGATCTCAGGTGTCACATATTTACTATATTGTATTTGTGTCCATGGATCATATGTGGAGTAAAAATTTTGAAATTCTAAGATATCAGTGTAATCTGTGGATGAGTGGTCAACATAGCTAGAGGGGTCTGGAGAGCTATTCAGCTCACTGATAATTCATTTATTGACAATATTTTGAATTGATGGGTCCCTTCTAAGTCAGCTTATTCTGTGATCCTGTGATACTCTAAACTTTACGATTTGGAGCTGTGTTTCAACCATGGTATCATCACACCATAGCTTCTCTTTTCTGATCACTGACCAATGAAGTCATAGGCAGCAATGTTATGATTTAAAGTGAAATGAAGTCCTTACATCAGTCCCATCATATTGTTCACATTCCTTTAGAAATATACACCTTGCTCATTCCCCTGCTGCTCAGGGTTCCTGATGTCTGTCACTTCAAATTTATTTTTATTCTATTTTTTTAGGCTTGGAATCCCAAATATACATGAACAAACTTCAAATTTCTCTCAGCTTTGAGATCAGTTTAGGGGCTTTTCTGTCTGAGAGGAGAAACAATGTGCACAAAATCACACCCTGGGTATTCAGTTTAGAATTTTTCTCTGTATTTTTAGAATAACTAGAGACAAATCTGCCATGCAGGTGTAATTTAGAGAGCACAGTTGCACTTTTCTAAGAACTCCTGGAAAAAAAAAAAATTCTTAAAAGAAGAGAGATGCGACTAAATAAGAAAAAAAAAATATCAGTATCATATTTTGCTTGCCTAACAGTGCCCAATAAGTTTTTAGGCCTGATGTTCCTTGTGCTTAACATTTACATTTTATCAGCTGTATAACTCTGATCTTTTACCACTGTAATTTGGGACTGCAATCTTCTACCTTTTTAAACAGGTTTTTAACGAAAATATCTTTCTGTAACTCAGAAAGATTTCTTCTAACACTAAAGTTATTTTATTCCCTTGCATTTCCATTTTAGTCCTCAGATATTTACTCCACATTAATATCAGATTCTTGCATATTGTGTCTTCACAGATAACTTCCTTGGATACCCAAACAGTTTATTATATTTATTAGGAAACTTACGGTAATTATGCAATAGGTTAATAAGTGAGCTGGGTTAAGTTAGATAAATACCTTAGATTATATAAATAGGTAGTGATATGAACTGAAAAGTTGGCCACTATACTGACCTGGAGCCAAATCACCAGTGGTACACTCCAGGGCTCAAAAATGGATCAAGAGAGCATCCTCACAAAGTTCAGAGATTATACAAATGCAGGAGGAGTAGTTGATACAACAGATGGATATGCCCCCGTTCAGACAACCCTCTACAAAATAGAGAATTGGGTGGATAGGACCCTCATGGAAGGATGTACCAAGTCTTCTATCAAGTTCAGCCTGAAGCCTATCTGGCTGGAAATTAGCTGAGCAGTGGGGACCCAAGGGTCCTGTTGTATAGCAAGCTGACCAGGATCCAGAAACATACCCACACCGCCAGGATCAACAGTTTCATAGGCTGCATCAATAGGAATGCTGACAAGAGGGAGATGATCCAGTTTTAGGTTCCACAGCACAACAGAGACATCGACATAGTGGAGAGCAAGTCCAGCATGTGAAGACAGTTAAGGGTCTGGAGCATCTTTCATACAAGGTGATGCTGGTGAGGTGGAACAGCTCACCCTGAGTAAGAGAAGGCTCAGTAATTTGTTATTAATGTGCATTAATACTTGATGGAAGATACTATTTCATAGAAGTACATTTTTTTTATTTGATAAAATAATATGGAAACCATTTATTCATTGTTCCATCTACGTAAATCCACGAACGCTATAGTTGTAAAAAACGTTGAGGTCTGGGAAAGCTATTTCTTCTAAACATCTATAGCTTTAAGATCCAGTGCATCACACTGCTTTTCTAACTTATTTCTGATACTTTGGTCAGTAAACTAGTGAAAGACAGTCAAGTAGGACAAGGAACCACTTTGAAAGAAGACACAAATGCAATCACAGAGTTTAATACAGAATCAAAATTTTTATTGTAGCTTCTCACAGTAACATACATCTTCACACAGGTTTTCTTACCATCTGCTGAGACCAAACTATGGTAAGCATCCCTCTTCTCCCTTAGTAGGACTTAATGATCTACTGTGTATGTGAATAGGTACATAGTGCTTACTTTCACTGAAGTTTGATAGCAAGGAGTCACAGGAAGACATTATATTTCTCTAAGAAGAGAAATGAGTAAAACAAAGATAGGAAAATAGCAGCCAATTCCAGTAACACTACATAAAGGCAACTCCAGGCTGTTATCATTGATTTCTATTTTTGCATGCAGAGCTAGCATGTAATAATATCATCATATGGCATCTGAACATCATTCTTTGGTCATATATAATGACTGATACCAAAGAAAACTATTACAGTGAAAGAAAAGAGAACATCCTCACTCAGCTGGAGTGGAGAAAGGTTATTCACCAAATCTACCTTTTGCTCTCAAGTGACAGAAACTCAGAAGCACCTTTGAGAAAGTTTACTGTAAGCAGAGCCAAAAGCTAATAAACTGTACCAAGGTGTAAAAACAAGTATTTGGGGAAATTGGATTGCCTTCTTGTACATAGCATCATTAGCATGCTACAGTTATAATTCTGGAAACGTAGAAAGAAATATTTTTATCACTCATATCTCCCATTTAGTGTGAGATAGAAAGTAACATTATAACAGCACAGAATAAAATTGACGAACTTTTCAATTGAAATTATTTGTTGATTATTTCTAATTTACATATGATGTAAATACTTTTCTACAATTAAATCAACCCTCAACATTCTTTCTTGATTACAAAATGAAAAACATTCTATGTTACAGTGTTGGGTTTTGAAAAACATCAGATAAAAAAGTTATATAGGAAATTTGACATAGCTGCTGGAAACCTAATCCCAATTAAGACAGAGTTAGAAACTGAGTTCAGGATACAAATTCAGAAAAATCTAGGTTTTATCTCTAAACTTATTCTGCTACCTTCTGACATAAATTTTCTGATAATGTTATCCAGGACACAGGAAGTTATGTTTCTGAACATGCAGCTTTTCCTCTACTGACTCCCTGAAAACTTTTTAGGTAATCTGTGCTGACTGCACTCATTTGTAGCCTCTTGGTTTGCAAAGAATAGACATTCCAGTATCTAATAATTGAACTACTGTCACTGATGAACAGAACTCTCAGTGAGATCACAGAGAATCATAATAAAAGTATTGTTGTTGTCTGATTTTTGATCATTAAACCAACTAACCTGCAGAATATTTACTCTGGAGGTCAAATATCTAGGCTTTAAGCAGGTTTAAGACTAAGAAGTTTGGAAAAGCATTTTCCTCAAGCTAAGGAAAAAGTTAGCTATCAGAATGTGGATTACCAGGGATGAATATGCTTTTTGACTCTCCAGTTGAAATGGACCCTAAGCAGAAGAGAAATTCAAAAACTCAAGGTCTCTGTAAAATATTTTAGAGAATGGAAGTGGGATATTACTGACATATCTGAATTCTTCTTTCCACTATAATTAATGATGAAACAGATCAGTACACGATTCCACATCCTACTCAACTTCAGATGCTGAAACCTGCAATATTGAGAGACTACCAATCAGAAGATTGCTCTTATTACCTCACCCTGAAGTTCTAAAATCCACATCTCAGCAATGTGACTGAGGCTGACACTCCTGCTATAAATTTCTTTTACCTTCATGTGAGCCATTTGTGGGCATAATTCCCAGAGGTGATTCATACAATCACAGATATACGAATATGCACATATTATTAACTAGCTAAAACACCCTAATCTCAAAACATCATTTCAAGATAACAGCTTAGAGTTTTTGTTTTGAATTCCAAAACTGTCATTTTATAGTTATATCCTTGAAATATAGGTATATTGTTGCTACTTTTTTTTTCTATTAGGGACAAAATGTCAAAATTAAATCTGTTCTCCTACCATGGAGAAGATGGTCTAAATACTTTTATATTTTAATCAATTATCCTAACCATTTGCTGGAGTCAGTCTTTGCCATTCTCTGTTTGAACCCATATAAAAATGTTGGCTAACCCTAAATCACAATCAAAACTTAAAGATGCGTAGGTAGGTACCTGTTGCCTCATAACAGATACCTCTCCAGTGTACAGACAAATACATCTCAGCACCAAGGATAATTTTAGGCAGACTTGAGTGTCACCTCTTATCCCAGGTGGGTTTGTTATTCATTAAACTGAATTGCTGCTTAGGGTGTGAACTACAGTCTTTGTTTTGAATGTCAGAAGATATTTTTAACATTTCAGGTTAAAGAGATTTTTAAATTTTACTGCTTCAGTTCATCATTATCTTAACTCTGGAAATAAAATGATAGTAAAGTACCCAGATTAAATTAATAATTTTATTTAAACTGGAAATCTTAGCAGAACTATAGTGGTGAGAATTGATATGGAGGAGGGAGGAAAGATGTAAACTCCTAAGAGCTACCTGTCAGCCTCTGTCACTGTAATAGCATAAATTCAATATACCAAGAAGGGTGAGAGCTAGGCAAAATGAACCCAGTCTTTAATCATTATTGTCTTCAGTGACTATGTTATTGTTTAGATGTGCAAGTCTCTTTGGAGAAACTGAGTTTAACATGATAAATACACACATATTGTAGCCTTTTTCTGTGCTGTATTTATAAACCAGACAATGTTTCAATGTAAACTGACTATTGATATTACATCTAAACAATTGGATTCATACTTTGTACTCATGTTGTTAGTACATAACATCTTTTCAAGACAAAATAACTCCCAAGTATTAGTTCTTTTCCTGACCTTTAAATGGAAGATACATTGTAAGTAAAGACAGCAATATTTAAATTTTTTTTTTTTACTTAGTAACTAATACTATATGTACATGCAGAGATGGAAGTTGTTAAGAAGATAACATGCTTGAAGTAAAATACATTGTCCTGGAATAACTTAGTAAAGATGCTGCCATGACAGACTCAGGAAAGTAGTCTGGGTTTAAGATTTAGAAGAAGTTCTGCAGAAGAATAGTGGTTTTATGCACACACATAAAACATGGAAAATATTTGATAATTCAGATTTGACTTCCCTAACTTCAATCATCAGCAAAACCACTGAATAAACAGTAATATCACATGCCAATGGCAAACAATATAATCTCTAGTCACTTTTCCTGAAAACATGCAATAATGGCTCTGGGTTAAGTTCCTATTCTGACAAGAATAATTTTGTACAGTATAAAAGATATTTTTTAGGAAGAACCTGTTTATCAAAAGGGTAACTGTAATAATCATAGTTGTCTATGTCAGAAAAAAAGTTATCAAAGAATTACCTTTAAGACCATGAGTATTCCAGGTTTTCATTTCCTAGCTACCAGGGAAGATGCCATATAATAAGCTGGATGACAATCTCAGGTTATATAGTCCTTCCCTTTGCAGAGTGAAAAATTGTGTCAAATACTTAGTTATTTGGAACAATATTTTGTGATAATATTTTATAAAAGTAAACCCAAACCCCAGGAATATTTATGAATATTGTCTTGTGTGTGTCTTGTGAATATTCTGAGAAACAAATGAAAGTTTTCTTACTAGGGTTTTATAAGAGTTCTTTAAAAAAACCCCAGCAAAACAGGGTGAAGATCTCATTCCTGGACATACCTGGACACTAGGCGAATTGGCAGGTTCATACTGCTCCGTTCTGTCCCTTTATCAAAAAAGCTGTCCACATTCACACATCATAGTGTATATATATATATATATATATATATATATATGTACACACATATGATACTGTCCAAAGCAATATGGATTCTGTATATTCCGTATAGTTCAGTGGCTTGTGGCAGGGGAACATCCCTCTTCATGACGGTCTTTACCATGAGCTGCAGGGGAAGCTCTGCTTCTGTACCTGGAGCACCTCTTCCCTCCCTTCTTCACTGGCCTGGGTGTCTGCAGGGTTATTTCTCTCACATATACTCACTCTTCTCTCCAGCTGCAATTGCTCTTGCACAGTAACTTTTCCCTCTTCTTTTGTTGCTGCCACTGCTGCTGGTGGGTTTAGCTTGGCCAGCAGCAGGTCCATTTCGGAGGCAGCCAGAATTGACTCTCTCTGGCATGGTGGAGGTTTCAAGCAACTTCTTACTGAAGTCACTCTTGTAGTATGCCACTCTGCTCCTCCCCCCCAAAAAAAACCAAACAACAAAAACCCCAAAAAACCAACAAGCAAAACCCAAACAAATTCTTGCCACACAAACCAAATATATATATCTATCAGAAAACATGTTTTTATGGAGAGTTCTTTGATCTATAGCATTGTGGTTTATATTACAAAGAGAATTCAGGAACCTTGTTCCAGGTATCAGTCAGCAGATCTCACAGGGGAGCACAGGGCTTTGTTTCCCTCATCTGTACATACATATGCGACCCTTTGATATGAACATGTAAATAGAGTTGGGAATAAAAGCAGATTTGATAGACCACTCTATAAGTGTATGTCAGTTCTATAGAGAGNGATAACAGCTTAGAGTTTTTGTTTTGAATTCCAAAACTGTCATTTTATAGTTATATCCTTGAAATATAGGTATATTGTTGCTACTTTTTTTTCTATTAGGGACAAAATGTCAAAATTAAATCTGTTCTCCTACCATGGAGAAGATGGTCTAAATACTTTTATATTTTAATCAATTATCCTAACCATTTGCTGGAGTCAGTCTTTGCCATTCTCTGTTTGAACCCATATAAAAATGTTGGCTAACCCTAAATCACAATCAAAACTTAAAGATGCGTAGGTAGGTACCTGTTGCCTCATAACAGATACCTCTCCAGTGTACAGACAAATACATCTCAGCACCAAGGATAATTTTAGGCAGACTTGAGTGTCACCTCTTATCCCAGGTGGGTTTGTTATTCATTAAACTGAATTGCTGCTTAGGGTGTGAACTACAGTCTTTGTTTTGAATGTCAGAAGATATTTTTAACATTTCAGGTTAAAGAGATTTTTAAATTTTACTGCTTCAGTTCATCATTATCTTAACTCTGGAAATAAAATGATAGTAAAGTACCCAGATTAAATTAATAATTTTATTTAAACTGGAAATCTTAGCAGAACTATAGTGGTGAGAATTGATATGGAGGAGGGAGGAAAGATGTAAACTCCTAAGAGCTACCTGTCAGCCTCTGTCACTGTAATAGCATAAATTCAATATACCAAGAAGGGTGAGAGCTAGGCAAAATGAACCCAGTCTTTAATCATTATTGTCTTCAGTGACTATGTTATTGTTTAGATGTGCAAGTCTCTTTGGAGAAACTGAGTTTAACATGATAAATACACACATATTGTAGCCTTTTTCTGTGCTGTATTTATAAACCAGACAATGTTTCAATGTAAACTGACTATTGATATTACATCTAAACAATTGGATTCATACTTTGTACTCATGTTGTTAGTACATAACATCTTTTCAAGACAAAATAACTCCCAAGTATTAGTTCTTTTCCTGACCTTTAAATGGAAGATACATTGTAAGTAAAGACAGCAATATTTAAATTTTTTTTTTTTACTTAGTAACTAATACTATATGTACATGCAGAGATGGAAGTTGTTAAGAAGATAACATGCTTGAAGTAAAATACATTGTCCTGGAATAACTTAGTAAAGATGCTGCCATGACAGACTCAGGAAAGTAGTCTGGGTTTAAGATTTAGAAGAAGTTCTGCAGAAGAATAGTGGTTTTATGCACACACATAAAACATGGAAAATATTTGATAATTCAGATTTGACTTCCCTAACTTCAATCATCAGCAAAACCACTGAATAAACAGTAATATCACATGCCAATGGCAAACAATATAATCTCTAGTCACTTTTCCTGAAAACATGCGATAATGGCTCTGGGTTAAGTTCCTATTCTGACAAGAATAATTTTGTACAGTATAAAAGATATTTTTTAGGAAGAACCTGTTTATCAAAAGGGTAACTGTAATAATCATAGTTGTCTATGTCAGAAAAAAAGTTATCAAAGAATTACCTTTAAGACCATGAGTATTCCAGGTTTTCATTTCCTAGCTACCAGGGAAGATGCCATATAATAAGCTGGATGACAATCTCAGGTTATATAGTCCTTCCCTTTGCAGAGTGAAAAATTGTGTCAAATACTTAGTTATTTGGAACAATATTTTGTGATAATATTTTATAAAAGTAAACCCAAACCCCAGGAATATTTATGAATATTGTCTTGTGTGTGTCTTGTGAATATTCTGAGAAACAAATGAAAGTTTTCTTACTAGGGTTTTATAAGAGTTCTTTAAAAAAACCCCAGCAAAACAGGGTGAAGATCTCATTCCTGGACATACCTGGACACTAGGCGAATTGGCAGGTTCATACTGCTCCGTTCTGTCCCTTTATCAAAAAAGCTGTCCACATTCACACATCATAGTGTATATATATATATATATATATATATATATGTACACACATATGATACTGTC